>LNAC01000166.1:3113984-3253185 GCA_002007465.1 Ailurus styani | reverse complement strand
AAAAAAAAAAAAAAAAAGATTCTTAGACAAATTATGTTATTTAAAAGCACCCGTGTATATAGATGGTGGAATTGAGAAAGGAGAGGTAGGCCTAGGGAAGACACATTCCCAGAAAAAGCCAGAGAAGACCGTTTGCTTCATGCAGGGCAGAATAGTGGAGGTCTTCCCCTGCACAGATGCAGTCTACAAAGATCGGGAGAAGTGGCAGTTTTTGCAAATATCTGGTTTTAAATTAAAGATCACAAGGCATACAAAGAAACAGGAAAATATGGCCTCCTGCAAAGGAATAAAGTAAATCTCTAGAAACTATCCTTGAAGAAATGTTTTTTAAACTTATTAAAGAAAGACTTTAAAACAATTGTCTTAAATATGTTAAAGGGCAAATCTGAACATGCAGAAGAATTAATGAACAAACTTGAAGACAAGGAATTTGAAATTAGCGAGTTGGAGGAGCAAAATTAAAAAAAAAAAAGAGCAAAAAGAGCCATCTAAGCCTAAGGAATTTATGGGATGCCATCAGTTCGAACATAATACATATGATGGGAGTCCCAGAAGCAAAAGCAAGAAAGGGGAGGAAATCTTCTTTGAGAAATAATTACCAAAAGCTTCCCAAATTTGAGAAGAGATATATACAAGTAGCTCAATGATGTTTAAATATGATAAACGCAAAGAGCTCAAAAAGACTCACACCAAGACACATTATAATCAAACTAGCACAGGCCAAATACAGACAGTATCATGAAAGTAATAATAAATTGGATCATCACACCTAAGAGATCCTCTATAAGCTTAACAGAAACCATGGAAGCCAAAAGACAGTATAATGATATATTTAAAATGCTAGGGAAAATAACCCAAATTATCCTCTGAGAATTCTATATCTAACAAAACTACCCTTCAAAAATGTGGGAGAAATTAAAACATTCCTAGGTAAAATCTAAGTTCCTAACTGCAAGAAGATCCCAGAGGAAGTCTTTCAAGCTAAAATGAAAGTATGCAAGATGGTAATTCAAAGCCATACAAAAATATCAAAGCTCTCAGCTAAAGGTAAATATATAGACAAATATAAAAACCAATAATAATTTTGATTTGTAACTTAACTTTTGAATCTCTAACATGATTTAAAAGACAAAAGCAGGAAATAGATATAAATCTATGTCAATGAATATGTGACATATAAAAATGTAATTTGTGATGTTAATAATATAAAGGGTGGGGGCAGGACTATAAAGTAGCAATGCCTTTAGATGCAGTTAAGTTTCTGTGAATTTAAAATAGATTGATATAGCTTTAGACTCTTATATGTAATCTTCAAAGTAACCACAAAGAAAAAATCTATAGAATATACATATAAGAAAATGAGAAGGGATTCAACATATGTCACAAAAACCCCAAAAAGAAAAACCACAACAACTAAATACAAATGAAGATAATAAAGAAGAAAATGAGAGACAACAAATATATAACATATAAAAAGCAATTAACAAAATGCTAGGTACCATTTTACACCAGTTAGAATGGCCAAAATTAACAAGACAGGAAACAACAAGTGTTAGAGAGGATGTGGAGAAAGGGGAACCCTCTTACACTGTTGGTGGGAATGCAAGTTGGTGCAGCCACTTTGGAAAACAGTGTGGAGATTCCTTAAGAAATAAAAATAGAGCTACCCTATGACCCTGCAATTGCACTACTAGGTATCTACCCCAAAGATACAGATGTAGTGAAAAGAAGGGCCATATGTACCCCAATGTCATAGCAGCAATGGCCACAATTGCCAAACTGTAGGAAGAACCAAGATGCCCTTCAGCAGACAAATGGATAAAGAAGATATGTCCATATATACAATGGAATATTACTCATCCATCAGAAAGGATGAATACCCAACTTTTGTATCAACATGGATGGGACTGGAGGAGATTATGCTGAATGAAATAAGTCAAGCAGAGAAAGTCAGTTATCATATGGTTTCACTTACTTGTGAAGCATAAGGAATAACATGGACGACATTAGGAGAAGGAAAGGAAAAGTGAATTGGGGGAAAACGGAGGGGGAGAAGAACCACGAGAGACTGTGGACTCTGAGAAACAAACTGAGGGTTTTGGAAGGGAGGGTGGTGGGCGATGGGTGAGCCTGGTGGTGGGTATTAAGGAGAACACGTATTGCATGGAGCACTGGGTGTGGTACATAAACAATGAATCTTGAAACACTGAAAAAATAAAAAAAAAATAAAAAAAAAAAGAAACAATAAAAAAATGGAGAGTCCAATAGTTAATTTAGTGACTAGTTAACTATTCACTTATTTATGTCACTATATTAGCAATGTATCATAAACAATCAATGGGTCAAAAGAGAAATCGCAATGGAAATTAAAAAATATTTTGAGATAAATGAGATTCAACAAAAATAGTGCTAAAGGGGAAATTTAAGTTCTAAATATTTATGTTTAAAAAGAAGATCTCAAATCAATAGCCTAGATTTATACCTTAAGGTATTAGAAAGAGAAGAATGAACTTAAACCAAAGCTAGCAAAAAGAAGGAAATAATAAAAATTAGAGCAGAGATAAACAAACTAGAGAAATAGATAAAAATAGAGAAAGTCAATGAAACCAAAATTTTATCTTCAAAAATTGACAAATATTTATCTAGATTGACCAAGAAAAAAAGAGAAGATTCAAATAATTAAAGTTAGAAATGAAAGAGGAGATATTATTACTAAATATACAAAAATGAAAAGGATTATAAGAGGATATACCATGAACAAACTGTGCACCAAAAATCAGATAACCTTATTAGATGGACAAATTCCAAAAAACACACAACACACCAAGACTGTTTAATTAAGAAATAGAAATTCTGAGTAGAACTATAACTAGTAAGGAAATAGAATTAGTATTCAAAAACTTCACAACTTACCCAAAGCAATTTAAAGATTTAATGCAATCCCTCTTAAAATCCCCATGATGGTTTTTTTGTGTGTGTGTGTGTTTTTTTTTTTTTTTTTTTTGCAAAAAGAGAGATCCATTGTAAAATTTTTATGGAATCCTCTGTACTCCCAAATAGCAAATGCTTTCTTGAAAAAGAAGAACAAAGTTGGAGGTCTTATACTTTCTGACTTCAAAACTTACTACAAAGCTATGACAATCAACATAGTGAGATACTGGAATAAATAAAACATGTAGATTAGTGGAATGTAATAGAGTCAAGAAATAAACCATCAAGTGATTTTGATAATGGTGTCATGACCAGGACAGTCTTTTCAACAAATGATGATGAAAAAAATTGAATATCTACATGTAAAAGAATGAAGTTGGACCCTTACCTATATGATACATTAAAACAAAACAAAACAATTCAAAATGGATCATAGACCTAAACATAAGAGCTTAAACTATAAAATTCTTGGAAGAAAACATAGGAGAAAAGCTTCATGATATTGGATTTAGATTTGATAATGATTTTCTGAGTATGGTAGCAAAAGCCAGAGAGCAAAAGAAAAAACAGAAAAATTGGACTATATCAAAATTAAAATATTTTGTGCATCAAAGGACATGATCAGCAGAGTGATACAGCAACACATGAAGTTGGAGAAAATATTTGCAAATCACATTTCTGATAATGAGTTAATATCCAGAATATATAAAGAACTCCTGCAACTCAACAACAACAAAACAAACTACTTGTTTTAAAAAATGGGAGAGGTCTTAGGGTGCCTGGGTGGCTTAGTTAAGGATCCAACATTTGATCTCAACTCAGGCCTTGACCTCAGGATCATGATTTCAAGCTCCGCTTTGGGCTCCACACTGGATGTGAAGCCTACTTTTAAAAAATAAATCAAATAAATAAATCAATAATAAAAATGAAAGGAGTCTTGAATAGAACTTTCTTCAAAGAAAATAAACAATAAGGATATGACAAGATGTTCAGTATCACTTAATCATTAGGAAAATACAAACTAAAACCACAATGGCATATCACTTCACATCCATTGGATACCTATTATTAAAAAACTAGAAAGTAACAATTGTTGGCAAGGATATGGAAAGATTGGAACACTTGCACACTGTTGGTGCAAATAGAAAATGGTGCAATTGCTAATAGAAAGCAATATGGCAGTTCCAAAAAAATTAAATGTAAATTATCTAAAGAGCCAGCAATTCCACTTTTGGGAGAAGAACTAAAGTAGGGACTTGAACAAGTATGTGTACACCCATGTTCATTGTATTTTAATCAGAAACTAAAAGGTGGAAGCAATCCAAGTGTCTATCAGTAGATAAATAGACAAACAAAAAGTGAAGTATCTACAGAGTGCACTACTTTTAGCCTTAAAAAGGAAGGAAAGTCAGGCACATGCTCCAGCATAGATGAATGTTTAGGATATTAGGCTATGTTAAATACATCAGTCACAAAAGGAACAATACTGTATGAGGTGCCTAAAGTTTATGGGGGCAGAAAGTAGAATGGAGGTTGCCAGGGGCTGGGAGGATGGAGGAATGGGGTGTTACGTAATTGATGGTTACAGAGCTGCGTTCCAAGGTGTTAAGAGTTACAGAGATCGGTTGCGCAATAGTATGAACGTACTTCACTCTACTGAACTGTACACTTAAAAGAAGTTAAAAATGTGGGCACCTGGGTGGCTCAGTGGGTTAAAGCCTCTGCTTTCGGCTCAGGTCATGATCTCAGGGTCCTGGGATCGAGGCCCGCATCGGGCTCCCTGCTCAGCGGGGAGCCTGCTTCCCCCTCTCTCTCTCTGCCTGCCTCTCTGCCTCCTTGTGATCTCTCTCCCTCTGTGAAATAAATAAATAAAATCTTAAAAAAAAAAAAAAAAGAAGTTAAAAATGTAAATTTTATACTATGTATATTTTACCAGAATTTTAAAAATACATAATAGAGATATGAAAAATAAAATAATTCCCACATTCCTTAAAAAGTGAAAAGATTTACTGATTCAACCAATTGTTCAGAATATGACCAAAGCAATGTATTATTACTTTTAAATGCAGAAAATTATTTTGGCACTGGGTCCTCATCCCCCAGACATTTAAGGAAATCTAAATTAGCCAGCACATTGTTGTTTGAATTTGTATCTCAGTCTATGTGCTGGGGAAGGGAGCTGGGAATGTGGGGTGGGAGTTGGGGAGGGCGGTGACTTACTTTTCATGGAATAACACTTTCATAGTAAGATTTCCAGTAAATGTTAGTTGCATGCAATGCATATTCAGAATGACTAAGTCATGTCTTATATATAAAGACTTTTGATATTTCTGATTTATCTTTGGATTCCCCCTCTCCTCCCCACCCCCACCCCAGTCTTCTTACTTTCTCCCATCTTTGCCTCTGACTATAGTTTTTGGTACGCAGAACAGAAAAACTCATAGTGCATATTTATTGTCCAAAGTTAATATAACCTTGTGGTTATAAATCTTATATACATAAAACTTTAATGTGAATAGAAGCATAATTACAAAACAAATACTTTCAGGTCTTTTCTTTTTTAACAATAACCTCCCACTAGGAATGAGCTCTGAATTTGATTTTAAATAAAAGCGGATGAGGGCGCCTGGGTGGCTCAGTGGCTTAAAGCCTCTGCTTTCGGCTCAGGTCATGATCTCAGGGTCCTGGGATCGAGGCCCATATCGGGCTCTCTGCTCGGCAGGAAGCCTGCTTCCTCCTCTCTCTCTGCCTACTTGTGATCTCTCTCTCTCTGTGTCAAATAAAGAAATAAAATCTTTAAAAAAAAAAAAAAAAAAAAAAGCGGATGATAATGAAGTTTTATTTGCTGTTACCCCCTAACTCTCATCTGTTATTAGTGCAGAAATATGCCAGATTTTCCTAAGTGGTATACCTACTAATGCAATTTTGAATGAGTATATTCGATATACTAATATTGTATATTATGATTTCCAGCTTGGAGTTTAATATTATGTTGCTTGTTCTCTCACAGTGAATTAGAAGTGAGAAACGCTTCAAGAAAATTGAACCTAGATTAGAATTTCAGGCTTCAGATAATCTTTAGTTTTTCTTTTAATGGAGCATGTAGGAATATTCTTCCCTTCCATTTCTTCCCATTTTTTCTTTCCCTATCAAGTGTTATCCTTTCGCTTTGCTGATGTGTCCTTTTGCTTCTGAACATAAATTTATAGACAAAAGAAGTATTTTTTTTCACCTTCTGGGTCTGTGTACGTCATGCTTCTAAAGTTACTTACAACTCAAGCAGCACGAAGAAAAATGACATTTTTAGTGAGGAAGAAAAATAGATTTCAGAATAACTTCAAGATAGCAATGCAAATTAAAGGAAAATTGGAAGAGCTAGATTTTTTTCACATGGATAGATATTTTCTTACAGAATAAATACAGGTTTGCTTGAGTGGAAAAAACACTGATTGGCAAAGGACAGGAGAAATGCTGTCTTATTTTACATATAAATGAAACTGATTTTTTAAAAATGTGTATTGAAGTTATAGTAACAGTTTGAACTAGAAAAAAATGCCTATTCCTTCCCCCCCAAATATATCAATCCAATTAATGAATGTTTTTTCTACTTATTTGTAGAAACATTTTAAAAATAAATTTAAGCCTATCCTTTATGCAAAAGGAAGGAAGATCTAAAGCGCAATTTAGAGCTTTACATTGAAAAAAGAACAGTTTCTGAAACAAATAATACTAATATGATTATTTTAATTTTTTCACTATCTAAATTATATAAAAATTAACACATCAAAGAGATGTATTTCATTATAGCTTTCTGCATGAGAGAAAAATATTTTCAAATATTTAATATTAAATAGTACTAGCACCCTGAAAATATTACATATGTAGGCAAACGTTAGTTAAATTTCTCACTTTATAGGTTATATTGATAAATAACAAGTATTTAAATATGTATAATTTAAATATCCAGAGTTGACACTCTTAGCCCATGTTTTAAGAAGTTTGTTGAAATTTTATAACTTATTATTGAAAAAACTGAAAACTTTCTCAGTTTTTAGAGTTGTTTTTTCATTTAGAGCTGTTTTATTAATTTAACCTTAAACATACTTTTAATCAGACTTCTGTACTTGGTCATGCTTATTTTAATTAAAAATTATCCTCACATAAAATGTTCAGGAGGGCCATGAGTTTCAAAGTTTTCAGAAAGAAAATATTTCTTTGAACTTTTAATTAAATTGAGCGTTACCATTTATAATGGCTACTGATGAATAATACAAGTTTAAGCAGATACATAGATGATAGATAAATAACTAGAGATAAGGGAGGTAGGACTACAGATATATATTATGGGACCATTTTTCTATCAAAACATGGCTATATGCTAGTCACTAAATCGCTAATTATGCTTTTAATATCCTTAATGTAACGATGTATTGGGAAAGGGAAATTCTTATTTCCAGAAATGGCAGTGAAGCTATCAATTAACTTAGGTAGATTATAGAGCAGTAATAGGTTATATACAGTTATAATTTCCAGTCAAAACAATGTTTTCCAAAGTTCTCCATCAGCTCTTTTTTTTCTTTCACCCCCTTCAGTGAGGTTATGTCATACATGTGTATTACTACTAAAGTATTTTTCTCTCAGTCTTTGGTATGTCTTCTCATTCCTTAGGGTATGTTTCACAGAGGAGATATTTTTAATTTTTATAAAGTTCAGTTTATCATTTTTCTTCATCATGGGTTATGCTTTTGGTGTTGCATCTGAAAGCTTGCCAAAATAAAGGTCATGAAGCTTTTCTCTGTGTTTTCCCCTAGAAGTTTTATAATTTTAGAATCTACATTGAGGTCTATGACTTATTTTGAGTTCATTTTTATGGAAGTTATGAGATATGTATCCCACTTACCTTTAATTTTGTATTATCTTACTTTATTCTCTTCCGTTCTCTTTTAGTCATTTTATTTTTTATTTTTTTGCATATGAATGCTCAATTGTGCCAGCAGCACCATATGTTAAGAAAAGATATTCCTTTTACATTGGATGGATTCCCAACTTGTCAAAAATTAGTTGACTACATTTGTGTCTTTCTGGGCTGTCTAGGGTAACTATTATGTCTAATTCTAATACTATATTGTTTTGAGTACTGTAGCTTTATAGTGAATCTTCAAATTGGGTAATATGATTCCTCTGACTTTTTATTAAAAGATCATTTGGCTATTTAATACCTTTGCCTTTCCATACAAATGTTAGAATTAGCTTGTTGATATTAACAAAAACTCCGTGCAATTTTGATTGATATAATGTTGAATCTATAGACTAAATTTGAGATAACTGACATCTTGCCAATATGGAATCTTCCAATTTATGTGTGTAGTACATATTCCTATTTATTTCTATACATTTTTAAATTTCTTCCATCAGTGTTTTGTAGTTTTCTACATATTAACCTTGTATCCTGCAATTATACTGAACTCATTTATTAGTTCTAAAAGGTGTTTGTTTTTGTTTTGTTTTGCTTTTGTTTTGTTTTCTTTAGGATTTTCTACATAGATAATTATGTCATCTCTGGATAAGGACAGTTTTATTTTTTCCTGTCAAATCTGTATGTATGTCTTCTGTTTCTTTTCTTTTCTTTTGCGCTAGTTAGTACATCCAGCACAATGTTAAGTAGAAGAGGTGAGGATCTTCTTGCCATATATGTGTGACACACACACACACACACACACACACACACACATACACACTCACAAAGAGAGAAAAAGAGAGACAATACCATTTGGGATTAAACTTCTCCTAAAATAAGCTTAACGTACTTGTTGGCCATTTGCATGTTTTCTCTGTAGAAGAGTCTATTCAAGTCCCTTGCCCATTTTTTAATTGAGGGTTTTGTTTGCTTTTGTTACCTGTGCTTTTTTGTGTCACAATCAAGAAATGACTGCCAATAGCAACATCCTAAAGCTTTTACCGTCTTTTCTTCTAGGAGTTTTATACTTTTGGGTCTACAAGTATATGAAAATATATTCAACATCATTAATTATTAGGTAAATTCAAATTAAACTATAATGAGATATCGCCTCATAACTACTAGGATAATATTATCAAAATAAAACAAGAGATGACGATGGTGAAGATGTGGAGAAATTGGAACCCTCCTATACTGTCAGTGGGAATATAAAATGGTACAGTCACTATGGAAAACAGTATGGGGGTTCCTCAAAAAGTTAAAAATAGAGTTACCATGTGATCTGCAGTCCCACTCCAGTTCTGGGTATTTATCCGAAAGAGTTGACCTTTGCACTCCCATTTTCATTAAGTCATTATTCACAATAACCAAGATATAGAAACAACTAACTGCCCATCAGCAGATGGGTAGATAAAGGAAATGCAAAATATATAAACAGTGAAAGACTATGTATTCTTGAAAATGAAGTAAATATTAACCTATGTGACAAAATAGAAGAACCTGGAGTTATTATGCTTAGTGAAATGAGCCAGTCATAGAAGGACAAATACTTCATGATTCTACTTTTATTTAAGAAGAATCTAAAATAATTAAACTGATAGAGGAAAAAGTAGAATAGTAGTTGCCAGAGTCTGGGGGGAGGGTGAAATATGATCTTAGGTTTCAGTTACACAAGATGAATAAGTTCCAGAGATCTGCTGTACATTGTGCCTATACTTAATAATGCTGCATTATATACTTTACCATTGTTAATTGGGTAGATCTCATATTAATTCGTTCTTGCCTTTTTAAAAGTGAAGAAAATAAACATGAAGTAAGTTGAATGAAAAATGAGGAAGAAATTACTATTTTATGGAACAATGTATTTAATTCAACAAGTAATATAAAATATATGATTTGCATTGGAAATATAAAAGCCATGTAAATCCTTTTAAAGGGTTCTCATTCAGTGCCACTGCTTCTGCAGTCTTTCCCTTATTTCCTCAGATTCCAAACATTTTTATATTTTAAAAAAGATGTAGGAAATTTAATGTAGGGACATGAAAAAGATAAAAATTAAGATGAAAATAAATGTTTATATAATGTATGAACAAATTTGTGGTGTGTGTATGAGTGTGTGTGTGTGTGTATGTGTGAGTGTGTGTGTGTATGTTTGGTTAGGTTGTTCACTTTCTGATGAGACCTAAAGAGAGATAAATTACATATTTACCATGACTTTCTGAAGGCCAACAGGAGACTGGCTATCCCAATATGTTTATTATGCTCCATAGAAGCCTACAGGTTGCAACTAATTTTAAAAATAATAATTTCAAAGTCTTTTGTATTTCAAAGCTCTAGTTTACCCCAGTCAGACAAGTCCTCCTTCAAAAGTACGAATTTTATAATCCTTCCTTAAATTTAGGACTAGAGAAAAGGCAGATAGGACACTGCTGAGCATGTCTCCACTTCCTGAGTCCTTCCTTCCCATAAGTCACACATCCTGGTAAAGAAGCCACAGACCCAGTCCCACAGCAAGAGAATGCCTGGCGCCTGGAGCATACTGAATTCTCAGCTACACTGGATGGAGAGAGTGATCTCTGATTCTGATACTCTGTAAACCTTTAATCTGTCAGACTACACACACACACTCACACACACACACACACACACACACTCACACACACATGCCCGCAGACACATGCCTTAATATATCCTTGCCCTTAAATCACACTTCACAGATACAGGAGAAACTCTTTTTTTTTTGTATGATTCCACTACTCCTTATCAGAGTTTTTGTTTGTTTATAAATATTCAGGTTTTTTTAAGTTTGAAAAGTTGTTTTACAAAGTTAAATTTTGCCTTAAGTATGTACTTTAATGGAAAAGTGAAATGTATCCAATTTAAAAAAAAAACCTTCTGCAATACAAAGATAAAGCCTCCTGCTTATAAAATTGGTATGAAGAATTTAGATTAGAAGGTAATATTTTAATATTCTTATACTTAAAAATCAACTTGAATACGTCTATTCTTTATTCATTCATTCAGTATATTTTGTATGTACTGTGTTTGAGAATTTTAGATATACCAATCCCCAAACTTAATTTCCCATCTCAGCCAAAAGTTTAAAATGCATTATATGTTTGTAAAATTCATATATGTACTGTTAAAATTAAGAAAATAAATATGCTAGGGATGTCATTATTTCTGTACATAACATATATAAAAAATGCTTATTCAGAAAGGATTATGCTAGATCTATATTTTGTCATGCCCTGATAAATTCATAGTTGTGACCTCATATTTTTTATTTCTTATATATTTAGTGTATATAAGGGGCATTAAATAGTTAATAAAATTAATTAAAATCCTAGATATTATGTTAAATAAAATTAAATTAATAATTTAAATTTAAATTAAATTAGATAATAACATTAAATAAAATCCTAGATATTATGTTATAGTTTCTGAAACCATTTTGAATAAAGCATTTTGAATTAAGCACAAATGTACATAGATTTATGTATTAATTTGAAATTAATTTCTCATCTCTTTCTTACTCTGTTTTATGTTTCTTAAATGATGATCACATGATCTTGAATGATTGATACCATTACATTTGTCAAAACATTTCTGAATAAATTTGTTGGACCATCTATGACATCAGCATTTATATTCATCATATTTTTGATCACATGGAGCTTGAATGTAATACTTTAATTCAGTGTAGGTAACAAGACTATTCTTATGGCAAGGGCATAATATTTCATTAGAAAAGTAGAGGCCAAATAATAATGAATAATTAATAGCACTACTTTTAAAAGATTTTAGATACTATAACAGTGCTCAGTTTACCTTGTCAATAACATCTGCTACATCTCTACAAATCAGTATAAATTAAATGTACCTTTGAATTGTTCCTGTGTTTAGAATATTTTTATTATGCAAATATTTATATGTACATATTTACCATTTTAATCATTTTTAATAATACAGTTCAGTGGCATTAAGTACACTCACATTATGCATACTTAGAAGATTTTGTAGTTAGTTTTATTTATAGCATTTAAATGTTGACTAAAGTTAAAAACATTTCCCTTCTTCATCAGACGTTTCAGAGTAATATAACCCAACTGCTACTGAAATAATGCAGTATAGTTTTTTTATGCTACTGTGTTGGATTATTGCACAAATTCTAATTATTTGCTCTATCTTAAAATACTTTTCATTGTGAGGACAAATGGATTTTTATTATACAGATTTTTCTAGAGGGATTATAAGAAAGCAACAATATTGGCCTCAAGGGCATTATACAATGCAGAAATTTCAGTTATGATTAATTGTATAAAGATTATGGTACAAGAAAAATTATATTTGTAATAGAGGCTTAAATAAAATCCTAGATATTATGTTATAGTTCCTGAAACCATTTTGAATAAAGCAGAATTTCATGTCAAAGACAGAAATTGAACATCACAGCACAAGATTTAATTTTATTAAAATACTATACATTTCAGGTAAATAGTGATGGTACTCTGGGATGCATACCACCCATTTCACCCATAGAAAAAGGCAGGCTCTTGAAAAGGTATAGAGAGGATTCAGAGAACTGCTCAGTTGCCAAAGCATTTAGTTCAGATAATTTATCCTCTTATGAGTCAGAAGCTTGTATCTCAGTTGGATAAACAACATTTCAAAGGCAGATAAACTATGGAAACACTTCTACATTTTTAGTTTTTAGGATTGCATTCTCTGGATATCTCCTGACTTTGAGGAGCAATGTTCAATTATTTAAAATATCTAAAGCAAGCACCGGCCAAATAAAGCATTTAAAAGAACATGTCGTCAGTGTCTCATCTCCTCACCCAAGTGAAACCAAAATCATGGTTTATGCCAGTTTATTGCCAAATATGTTTTCTATTTCTCATCTCCTTCCAAATTAACAGCTTTCAGGGAGTAGGAGAGGTGGGCCTAAAATCCAACTGAAGCCTTTACCAGGAGTCCTAAAGTTCCACTGATTCAGTAGCTTGCCTAACAGGAATAGCATTGTAGGAAACCTAATTTAGAAGACATCTTTTCCTACTCTTTTGAGCATTTTAGTCATAGCAGTTTCAAGATTTATTCCTTTTTCAAAGCTAGCCCATACGTGTCAGCAAAAATTTGGTGTCCGCATCTAGAGAAAACAAGAATAATATGTATGATTTCTCTCGGTTTCATCTTTTCCAACCTTCAACTCTGCTTTTATTCACCCTTACATTTGTTACATTTGCTTCAAATTCAGAAGACTCTGTCCTTGATCCAGGGTTAACATCTCTTCTTGTTACCCTTACTCCTTTATTTCTCCTCGAATTCTTTTAAAAGTCACAGTAAGTCAGGATTTGTGGCTCATTTTTGTTTGTTTCTTTGTTGGTTTATTCACCCTTACATTTGTTACATTTGCTTCAAATTCAGAAGACTCTGTCCTTGATCCAGGGTTAACATCTCTTCTTGTTACCCTTACTCCTTTATTTCTCCTTGAATTCTTTTAAAAGTCACAGTAAGTCAGGATTTGTGGCTCATTTTTGTTTGTGTCTTTGTTTGTTTACTCTGCTGCATCCCCAGGGCCTATATCTTAATCAATAAATATATAAATACTTGCTCTATAAATATTTAACTCTTTTCCTCTCTTCCATTTTTAATATAGGACTTTTCAGTTTTTATACTCTTTATACAGTCTCAACTTTTCCTCATTCTTCTCTTTTCCAGTACAATCTCTTATCACCTTCTTCTTGTTTCCTTCATTCTGCTAAAATGTTTAAGAAATGATCAATTAGGGCACCTGGGTGGCTCAGTGGGTTAAAGCCTCTGCTTTCAGCTCAGGTCATGATCTCAGGGTCCTGGGATCGAGGCACGCATCAGGCTCCCTGCTCAGCGGGGAGCCTGCTTCCCGCCCCCCTCTCTCTGCCTGCCTCTCTGCCTCCTTGTGATCTCTCTCCCTCTGTGAAATAAATAAATAAAATCTTTTAAAAAAAAAAAAGAAATGATCAATTACCTAATCTCCAAATCCAGTAACCTCTTCACATGCTCCCTGCCATTTTGTCTCTGCGTGAAAAGTTACACAATTTGCTCTTTTTTTCTTTTTGATTTTTAAATACTTGACCTATAAAATATATTTCTATTCTGATTCCTTTTCTACCTCTTGTATTGTTATTTCTCAGTATCCTCATTGACTTCCATCCTCCTAATTGTTAGTCACGTGCCCCCCCTAAATCTCCCCTAGGCCTGTTTTACCCCTTTTATGTATTTTTCTTCTGAAATTTCATCTACTCTCATAGTTTCAAGTGTTTTTGAGATGGACAGTAACATCTATCGTTCTGGGTCCATGAAGAGGACAGTGTATTGTCCAGTGTATTCCTTATCATGCCCACCCAACATTGTATCAGGAGGTAGTGATTCCCCACATTTTAAAATAAAGGATATATTAATGCCACCTGGCTAGAAGATAATAAAGCTAAAAGTCTAAGTCCATGTATCTGACCACAAATAGTTACATTGTATTATCCAAAGCAGCAGTTTTTCTCTATTTTTTTTTTAAAGATTTTTTATTTATTTCACAGTGGGAGAGAGATCACAAGGAGGCAGAGAGGCAGGCAGGGAGAGAGGGAGAAGCAGGCTCCCTGCTGAGCAGAGAGCCCGATATGGGCCTCGATCCCAGGACCCTGAGATCATGACCTGAGCCGAAAGCAGGGGCTTTAACCCACTGAGCCACCCAGGTGCCCCTCTCTTTATTCNGATCATGACCTGAGCCGAAAGCAGAGGCTTTAACCCACTGAGCCACCCAGGTGCCCCTCTCTTTATTTTTTAATATCCTCTTCCATTAAAGTGCATAGAAATGTGAACACTTTAGTTGATAAGTAGAAGTCTCTGTGATGGGATATCAGTAACATTGTGGGTAAGGAGTGTTTACAGGTGTTTCACCCGTTGCTATAATTGGGAAAGAGAGGCATAGAGATCAAAAGGTGGTTTCCTATGTGGAAGTCATCTTCTAAGATCACTTTCTTTAGATATTACTGAAGACACATTCAGGGCTCCCAAAAATACCACACAAGGTTAAATGTGTTGGGTTCAGCATAGTTGTTTCACAGTCAGTAATCATTCAGTAAAGAAATTTGCATTAATTCCATTGTCACGTATTAGTATGTAAGAAATAACTTTCGGTTTCAAGATTTTTTTTAAAGANTTAGATATTACTGAAGACACATTCAGGGCTCCCAAAAATACCACACAAGGTTAAATGTGTTGAGGGTTCAGCATAGTTGTTTCACAGTCAGTAATCATTCAGTAAAGAAATTTGCATTAATGCCATTGTCACGTATTAGTATGTAAGAAATAACTTTCGGTTTCAAGATTTTTTTTTTTTAAAGAGAGAGAGAGAGAGGGAGCTCGCAAGTAGGGGGGAAGGGCAGAGGGAGAAAGAGAGAGAATATCTTAAGCAGGTTCCATGGCTGGCACAGAGCCCTATTCCTGGCTTGATCTCTCGACCCTGATATCATGACCTGAGCCAAAATTGAGAGTCAGATGCTTAACTGACTGAACCACACAGGCGCCCTAGGTTTCGAGTTTTTAATAAAAGTTCTTACACAATCTAAAGTAAAAACTAGACTTGTAAGGACCAATGACAAGTCCTTCTTAAATCAAGATAACAAAAATATTGAAGTATAAAACTGGGCATTTTCAGTGGAAAGTTTTATTTAATTCCCTCTATTAAGTACTTCATTTTGGAGAAATAGCTGATAAGCTTTTTTGGACAACAAATAAATCAGAACATGTAGCAGAGTAAATTGAATGGGGATGGATAAAAAAAATAAGTCATCCTCAAGTACAGTTATTCTCCAGACTGTTAATACTATTTCTAATTTGTCGCTGAAAGTACCATATATTTGTATAAAATAAAATACAACTATGACTTGAGATAAACATTCATCTGTCCCTATTAATGTGTCCTATATTAACCGATGATGACACTGAGATTTGAGAGAAAACTCACAAAAAATAGCAAAAGATGAAGAGGAAACTTTTGTTGTTGTACTTGTTTTAATGCCATCATTAAAGGAGGTTATTTCAAACATTTATTTTGAATGTACTGTGGTTATAAAGAGCTAATATGCTTGCAATGAGAAGAGGCAGTTCAGGGTAATGGAAAGCACACCAGGAATCAATCATCTAAATAATTGTTAAGTTTTCTAATATCTCACAATGCCTGCAAATCTCACTGCTGAGCTCCCACGCTATCATATCAACGTGTGAGTTTCCCTATCAAGTGCAGAGAGAAGAGGTGCAAGATTATTTTGGTCCTCACAGAAACTATGGCTTCGCACATCTGACAACACTTTAATCAGGACACTAAAGCAAATGTAGAACTGTTTCCATTTTTAGTTTCACAACTCATTTGTTAGTGTTGCAAAAGAACAGAGTGTTATATAATAACCATTCGATGTTTATTTTAGGTGTGCATTATTCTTTATGTGGAAGTTCCCTGATGCAAAAACTTAGTTATTCTTTATACCACCATCTGGTTGGTGGTGCCTCAGTGGAAACTTCCTATACTCTGGCTTGAAGTCAAAAATAATGTTTCAAAAAGTTTTCTGCATTTAGCATCTAAAGATGGTGTTTTAAATGTTTAATGTTAATGTTTAAAGGTTCGAATCCTATATATCTAATAAATTCAAGAATACCATCAAAGATTGTGAAATTGCGTAAAAAGTTAAAAAAATAATTTTCTTCGCAGTTTGCATTTAAGCCTTGGAATAAAGATGTACGATAGCCAAATATTGGGCCAGATGCCTTAGAAAGCTAAGAAATATGTGTATTCTAAATGGTCATCAACACTTCTTTCTCCTACTGGTAGCATCCATTACAAATCTTCTTAAGGTTATCACATCTTTCTTCTCATCTGGCTACTAATTAAACCTCACTTACAATATTTTAAATAAAAATTGTATACCTTCATGGTGTAAAACATGTTTTGACAGATATATATATAGATATATAGATACAGAGATAGATATCTCATATACACAAAGTGAAATGATTACTGCAAAGTAATTAATTATCCATGGTTACCATTATTTTGTGTATAGTTAGACCACCAGAACTCTCAGAAAATTTCCAGTATACAATACAATATCATTAACTATAGTCACAAGGCTGTACATTAGATTTCTAGAACCTATGCATTCTGCACATCTGCAACTTTATACCCTTTGACCAACACCTCCTTGCCCTTGTAACTGCCATTCTACTCTGTGCTTCTATGAATACTTTTTTAGGTTCCACATGTATATGAGATCATTCAGTATTTTTCTGTCTGTATCTTCTTGATTTCACTTAGCATAATGTCATCCAGGTTCTTCCATGTTGTCACAAATGGTAGGATCGCATCCTTACTTAAGGCTGAATAACATTCTATTGTATATTTATGCCACAAATTTTTTAGTCATTCATCCACCGATGGACATGTATGCTGTTACCTTATCTTGGCTATTGTAAATAATGCTGCAATGAACATAGATAAAAGAGATACAAATTTCAGTTCCTTTGGATATGTGCCCAGAGATGGGATTGCTAGATCATGTAGTAATTCACTTTTAAGTTTTGAGGATCCTCCATACTGTTTTCCATAGTTGCTCTACCAATTTACATTTCTATCAACAGTGCGCAAGGGTTCCCTTTTTTCCTACATCGTCACTAACACTTGTTATCATTTGCTTTTGTGATGATAGCTGTCATGCTAACAAGTATGAGGTGATATCTCCTTTTTTAATTTACATTTCCGTAATGATTAGTGATGTTGAACCTTGGATTGAATACATTCTTAAGGTACTGTTTTTTACTGAGGTCTGTGTAAAGAATTTCTGAAAGCTAAAGAATTTTAAAACGTAAACATCGACCCTTACTGTGTGACATTTATGAAATTATTGAAAAGATAAGACCCCTCTGTGTGCACTTTCCTAAGGAAGACCCAAACTAATATTCAGCCACAAAGAATGCACTGTAATAACAGCATACACATTGAGTTTCATGCGCAGAGAGGTGATAGAAGTTATTATTCATACTCTTTAAATCTATGTTTGTGTAGGTTTTCAAGGGGTGTGGTTTGGCTGGAACATGCAAAGTAGTTAAGCACAAATAAAATCACTATTAGTTTTTGTATCAGTAATAGGCACTGGGAAATTTAGAGGGAAATCACAACTGTAACATCATCATCATCATCATCATCATCATCATCATCATCATCATCATCATCATAAACAATACATACCAAGAACTTTGCCGAATCCTTATGAATGCTAATTTCCCTAAAATAGAGTCCTAAAAGAAACCAAATTTCTGGGCCCTATAGAAAAATGTAAGGAAATGAAGATTGGTCTGACTCAAGAACTTTAAAGACTTAACATCATAACACTAAATGTGAAATTTTAAATCTAATCCAGTTGAATGAAAATTTTTAAAGTTTTGATGATGTCCTTTTTAGAACATCTTCTCTAATAGCATATGATTTAGTCCTCTCCCTTCTCAATTAAATCCACATGCAAAAATTATCTAGCATAAATGGATAGACTTAGGACCCCTGGTGTGTCAGTCATTAAGCTTCTGCCTTCGACTCAGGTCATGATCCCAGGGTCCTGGGATCAAGCCCCACATCGGGCTCCCTGCTCTGCGGGAAGCCTGCTTCTCCCTCTCCCACTCCCCCTGCTGGTGTTCCCTCTCTCGTTATATCTCTCTCTGTCAAATAAATAAATAAAATCTTTTTTAAAAAATGAGGAAAATGTGAGAAACTATAACAGCCAAGAGGAGCCCAAGGATATATGACAATAAAATATACTATGATATGCTTGATGAAGTCCTGGAACAGAAAAAAATGATACAGGGAAAAATAATCTGAATAAAATATTGACTTATATATAAACAGTTGTTCATTACTTTTAACAAATGCACCAAAATAATAAAAAATATGAGGAAAATGTGAGAAACTATAACAGCCAAGAGGAGCCCAAGGATATATGACAATAAAATATACTATGATATGCTTGATGAAGTCCTGGAACAGAAAAAAATGATACAGGGAAAAATAATCTGAATAAAATATTGACATATATAAACAGTTGTTCATTACTTTTAACAAATGCACCAAAATAATGAAAAATAATATTAATGGGGAAACTAAGTGTGGGGTATATGAGAACTCGCAATTCTATTTTCCCAATAATTTTGCAAAATTATTAAAAATAAAAATTATTAAAAATAAAATGTTTTTGAAAAATTCTGCAAAACATAAAGCATAAAATCATAAATATAAATGAAGAAAATATAGGTAAATTCAAATTGGGAATTTTTAAACATGCCATGAATATATGAGTAAATATACCTATATGATATTTCAAAAAAGGTGTATCTTTTCATCCATAAAATGTCCAAATTGTAAGTAATAACTAGAAGGAAAAAGCACCACATACAAAAACAAGTTAGTTGATATGCCTCCATTAATCATAAGGGTAGGGTCAGATTAAATTACTTAAATCATAATGTCTGTTAACAATATTTACTCATAAGAAACTGGTTAAATAAATTGTGTACGGTGAAAATGTTAGAAAGATAAAAATATCAATAGTCACCTAAGAAAAACAGGAAAATTAACACTTAAATAAGAATACAAATATATAGAAATTATTAAAATGATAGGCCTGATAAAGATGTATGCCTTTAAAATCAGGCATTAACAAAAAATAAAAATTAGCCAATCCAAATAAAATAAAAATAATTTTTTAAAAGATTTTACTTATTTATTTGATAGGGAGAGAGAGAAAGATAGAGCACAAGCAGGTGGAGTAGCAGCGGAAGAGAGAGAAGCAGGCTCCCTGCTGAGCAGGGAGCCCTATACAGGGCTTGATCCCAGGATCCTGGGATCATAACCTGAGCCAAAGGCAGACATTTAACCGTCTGTGCCACCCAGATGCCACTAAAATAAAAATAATTTAAATACACATACCTAAAAATTAAAAATTGGGGACATTCTTTCAAAATTGAATTTGTTCAATGTCTAGGACATTAAATATCACACAAATTTTCTTTAGTATTAGAATTCTTAAAAAAAAAAGTTTTATTCCAGTTTTAATGTTTCCCCCTAAAGATGTGTGAATGAATTTTCCTGTGATTCCTTTGATGTACACCACACTGCTAATGAGATATTTCTCTTACATCTTCAATAAAAAGTTTTCAGTATAAATTTGCATTACTAGATCAGTATTTTAACAGCCTTATATAAGGCAAGAGAGTCAAGACCTTTGGCAAGCCAGGTGAGTCCTCTATAATTGGCTTATTGTGTGATTTAAAGCACCTGAGCTAGGGACCAGGCATATTTCTCATGTATTCGTATGTTAGGGATGTTTGGTTTTCCCTAAGGAACAGCACTTATTGATACAATTACTTTATCCATTTCCAAATGGAAATTCATTTGCTAAGTACGATTGCGTTATGCCATGTATTAGTTTGCTAGGGTTGCCATAACAAAATACCACAGACTACTTGACCCCTAAGAACAGAAATTTATTTTCTCATAATTCTGGAAGCTACAAGTCAAGATCAAAGTGTCCGCAGGTTTAGATTCTTCTGAGACCTCTCTCTTTGACTTACAGATGGCCACCTCCTCACTGGGTCCTTATATGTTTGTCTCCTTATCTGGGTGTTGTTTTCTGATCTCCTCTTCTTAAAATGACAACTGTCATATGAAATTAGAGCTATCCATGACCTCATGTTATCTTAATTACCTCTTTGTAGGTCTGTCTTCAAACACAGTCGCATTCTGGGTGTACTGGAGGTTATGAATTTTGGTGAGACTTAATTCAGGCCATGATACCCCAGATGACCTCTACTCTATAGTAACATTTGGATGATTCTCTCTATGCCTTCTGGAGAAGAACTTTAAGCAACTCTTTGTAACCAGTGGTTAAAGAAGCCTGCATAAAGGTTTATGACTTGCTGGCTTCTGACCCTAAATAATCATCTTACAAAAGAAGAAATAAAGGTGAGAGGGAAATAATACGAGCTAGGACCTAAAATTAAAATGTAGAAAGTTGTGGGGAACCTGGGTGGCCCAGTCAGTTAAGTGTCTGCCTTTGGCTCAGGTCATGATCCCAGGGTCCTGGGATCAAGCCCCACATCAGGTTCCCTGTTTGGCAGGTGTTTGCTTCTCCTTCTCCATCTGCTGCTCTCCCTGCTTGTGCTCTCTCTCTGTCTCTATCTCTGTCGAATAAATAAAATCTTTTAAAAAAATATGTATAGACAGTTACTTGGCATTTTTCAAATATGGCTATCAGTATTTTATTTATCCTTTTATTTTATTTTTTATTTTTTTAAAAGATTTTATTTATTTATTTGCAGAGAGAGAGAGAGATCACAAGTAGGCAGAGAGGCAGGCAGAGAGAGAGGAGGAAGCAGGCTCTGCTGAGCAGGGAGCCCGATGCAGGCCTCGATCCCAGGACCCTGAGATCATGACCTGAGCCGAAGGCAGAGGCTTTAACCCACTGAGCCACCCAGGCACCCTTATTTATCCTTTTAAAAATTTATTTTATTTATTTACTTTTAGAGAGAGAGAGAGAGAGAGAGAGAGTTGGGGATGGGGCAGAGGGGAAAGATCTCAAGCAGACTCTGAACTGAGCACAGAGCCAGATGTGGGGCACAGTCTGACGACCCAGAGACCATGACTTGAGCTGAAATCTAGAGTTGGACACTTAACCGACTGAGCCACCCAGTCACCCCTGGTTATCAGTATTTTATAACAAATATGGTTTGATTCATACAGGTGCAGGGAAGAGGCTGTTTTTGTTTTCTTCTGCTGCGTAAAAAGTTACTACAAACTTAGCAGCTTATAAAAACATACATTGATTATTCCACAATGTCTTCAGGTTAGGAATATGGACATGGCTTACCTGGATCCTCTGCTCGACTCTCATGAGTCTACATTCAGTGTGTCAGGAAGGCTACGGTTTCATTTGAAGCTCATTCAGATTGTTGGCACAATTCTGTCCCATGTAGTCACAGGACTAGCGTGCCCAACTTTTAGAGGCCAACCCCATCCACATAAAGTTCAAAACATTGTTGTTTGCTTTCTTGCAGGCCATCAGGACAGCATCTCTCTAATGCTCCACCTTCTTTTGAAGGGCTCACCTAATTAGGTCAAGCCCATTATTGGTAATCTCCCTTTTGATTGACTGAAACTCAACTGAGGAGGAGTTTAATACAGGGGTGATATTCCATCATAGTAATGAGTCCCAGCTATACTCAAAGGTGGGGTATTACATAGGCTATGCACAAATAGAACCAGGATCTTAATTTTGCCTACCACAGAGATCAAGCTGAATTATTTTTTGGCTTACAACATGAGAATTTTCTTTTCTAATTGCAAAATATTCAGGTTGAAAGTTAAATTTGGAGAAACTTCATAATTTTTCTTTTAATTTATGGATCATCCAGTCTCCCTTAAAAGAACTATGAAATTTAGGAACCAAGAGAGAAAAAAAATTGATGAACAGTGCCTCTGTGTTTAGCCCAAAACATCATTTGGAGTCTATTTACAATTATTTTTAAAGCTACTATATGTGGGAAAAGTAATGTTGACACTCTACTTCCAACTTGTAAAGTGAATTACTCCTCTTGCTAATACTGGCAAAATTTTACATACTGAAATTGGGTAGATGCTTCAAACCAGCATCTTTTGATTTACAAAGTAGAATATTGATTATATCTTAAGATTAGATTTCCATTTAACTTGAAATTCACTTTTGAAGCTAGATGGATGAATTGCATAAATTAAACTTTTTCTTTTTGTGAGTTACATAGTCAGTTTTTCTTTTGATGCTTAGTGTTTCTATTCTGCAATTCTGCAATATTTCTTAGATTTTTCTTCATAGGCTCCTTGTGGTATTTCTTATATAAGCCTAAGTTATTTCCAAAATACTAGACTGCATTAAAATAAGAAAAAATTTTATTTGAAGTAAAAGAATCATAAGGTAGTAAAAGCATTCTCAGAAAAGAACTCCTTAAGTTACTCAAAAATAGTTTCTTACTATCTGTGCAGAAGCCTTACGAGAGTTAACATAATTTAGGAGGAGGTCAGACGAAATCTCAGTATATTCTGCCATTGTTTCTCTTTCTCTCACCTAATTCTGGTTCTATCCTGAATTTGTGTCTATCAACAGATTTGTTGATAATTGAAATTTAATATATATTTGTTGAGTTCTTGTCAGAGTTCTCTGCATATGGCAAATACTTAATATATATGTATTTAATTCAATTGATTTTTCTTCTTCAGTTCCAGGGTTTTTTTAATTATTCTTTTTTAAATATTTTATTTATTTATTTGACAGAAAGAGAGAGCACAAGCAGGGGGAGTGGCAGGCTCCCCACTGAGCAGGGAGCCCAATGTGAGGCTCGATTCCAGGACCTTGGGATCATGACCTGAGCCAAAGGCAGACGCTTAACTGACTGAGCCACCCTGGCACCCTGTCTTTTTGTTTGTTTGTTTGTTTTGTTTTGTTTAAGACTTATTTATTTATTTTAGAGAGAGAGAAGGAGAGAGAGAGGTAGGGGAAAGGCAGAGGGAGAGGGTGAGAAATCCCCAAACAAACAGGGCTCCATCCCAGGGCCCTGAGATCATGTCCTGAGCCAAAACCAAGTCGGACATTTAAGGACTGAGACACCTAGGGGTCCCCCAGTTTGGGGTTTTTAATTCCAGTTGTGATTGGTGTCAAAAAGTAGAATGTCTAGGCAGGAGAAAGAAAATGTAGACGGAAAAATATCAACCTGGGTCTATCAGTGCTATAAAATGAAAAAGCAAAACTGTTTTGAGAAAAACGATTTTTCATAGTTCATTTCTAACTTGTCAAAATGTTTCTGCCATCCAAATCATCACCTTATATTTGACTGCATTTCATGCATTTTATTAGTTTTCTTTTCATTGTAGCTCTTCTCCCTGAATAGTGTTTGTTTCTCTAATTTTTCAAATGTATATTTTTTCCCGCTCTATATGTGTATTTCCTTTATACAGAAATTTTTATGATGAGTAAGACTTCTCTGAGGAAATACATTCTTTAAAAGGTTATTACCGTAATTATTTTTACTTGTTGAATCTCTCCACTGGAAGGTTCTTTTAATTCATTTTATAAATTTCCTTTTTAAAAAAAATACCACCATAATAGGAAAATTCAGTAAGAGTGAAATAAAAGTCAAGTGACAGTTGTTGCCTGAAGAGATATGAGAGCTTTTGCAAAATGTAGTGTTCTTTTTTTCTTTGTTTTTAAAAGCCTTCCTATTTTGCTGTATCTTTCAATGTACCAACATAGCTCTTATTATCACCATTACAGCAAGGGACTGTGGCATGCAGACTATTTTAGCATAAAACAACACTCAATCTCCTTTTCCATGCTTAACTCCATTGCTATTTCTGAAACAGTAAAATACACAGATGAGTATGCAATAGGCAAATTTCATGCCTAGTAATATGGATAGTGTATAATCTAATATTCTTCTTTTTTATCCACCAAAATAAAAATACTACTTATATAGCCTTAGTTACGATCATTCTAGTCTGATGTTTAAGTTTGCATCTCTTTTGTTTATGATCTGTAAATTTAATAGATTAGGGGTGCCTGGGTGGCTTAGTTGGATGAGTATCGAACTCTTGATTTCAGCTCTGGTGGCAATCGTGGGGTCATGGGACTGAGCCTTGCGTTGGGCTCTGTGGTTGGGGGGGTCTGGCTTGGATTCTCTTTCTCCGTCTCCCTTTGCCTCTCCCCCACCCCACGCTCTCTCTCTCTCTCTCTCTCTCTCAATAAATAAATAAATAATAAAAAATCTTTTAAAAAGTAAAAAAAAAATTCTATAGATTATAAAATTATCTTTATAATTCTAGTCCAGAGACGATTTGAAATTGGCAATATTGTTCAAGTATTTATAGTAACAATAGACATATGTATCTATGAATTCACGCAAAGCATAAATTGTTATTAGACATGCAACAGCTAGTTCCCTTAGTAACTTGCTTTTTGTCTCTTCTTAACTATGGTGGGTCAACTTATAGAACCCTATTTTTCTTTTTCATTATGTTAATATTACATATCTACTACACATCTATTTAATGTCTTCACAATGGCAGGTCAAAGTAGGAAGAGGAAACCAAAATAAATGATAATCTTCTGCTTTGGAAGTCATGCCCTATTATTTTATTTGCACGTATGTGTGTTTTTAGTATTACTTTACTTAAGATAGAAATTACAGAAGTTATTATATGCTCACCTTTGTCAAAATACCATATAGATAAAAATGTTGACATATACTGATATATATATCACTGGTCTCTATCACCTTAATCACCTTAATATTATTCGTAACCATCCATTAAACAGACAACTGTGAAGTCTGAGATGGAAGAGTTCCATTTTTGCAATTAAATTTCCTACAAAATCTGTAATATGCTAACAGAAATGGTGAATCACCAATTTAGTAATAGTCATTCAGGCTAAAGCACAATTTACCTATTGATTACTAGAAGTTTTAATAATTTCCTAGCCTCTCGAGCTTCTTCTACATTACTAACACTGTTCATTACCTCTCAGTAAAGATATTTCATGGAGTGGAATTTTTAACTCAAACAATGCCATCCTGATTGTGAATAGAAGTAGGTTCCCCCTCCCCCCAAAAACCTCTTTGAAATCGTAAAAGTAGAAATGAAATGTGCCTTGTAAAATTGAATGAATTGTCAATTGACCAGTAATTCTTGTGCTGCTTTCCACAGGGCAAAATGAAAAATTCTATAAAGGAGAAGAGGCGAAAACGCCATAAAATTGGTGTGGATTCTTTCACTGGGTAGGAAAAAAAAGTGTCACAGACAAAGAAAGAGACTTTGGACTTGAAATATAATGAAAGTGATTTTTCTGAACAGATGAAGCAGATGGCATTTACAAAAGCAACTAAACTTTGTGAATAGTACAGAATTTTTCTTTGGTTCTCTTCAGAGAACATAACACTTGAGAAAGCAATGGGTCTGAAAGTTGATTACCAGGCCTTCACCCCTGTGGAATCAGCTCAAAAATTTAACCCTTGCTACTGCTAACTAACTGGAGTCAATAACAATTATTTCTAGTGAGAATAATACAGCATACATTTGGGGAATGTATTAAATATGCTTATCACTTAAGGAAGTATTTTTATAAACCTCAAATGCTACATCTAAGATAAATAATAAATCAAGATAAAATTTGAAAAATCTTTAAGCTCTCTAAAATTGACCAGTCCTTCGAGTAAGTAAATGTTGTTTTCAGAGCTCCATTAACAGTGTCCAGCATAAAGCAGGTGATTGATAAATGCACATCCACTTTACCACTTTTGAAAACTATCAGACAAATTTGAATACCAATTATTGGGAATGGTAATGAGTTTTTATCAGTATCCCTTGGCATAAATACAATATTATTTTAACATATTGGCGTTAGGTATATAAACTTCCTAGTTCAGATGAAGACAAACCACTAAGAATATATGTATAACTTTTATGTTGGTCAAATGAGACAATGACTAAAAATGAATAGGAAAAAAGAGTCTTGGTTTTACTGAATTTTGGAACTATGTGTTCTACTATGTAACTTATGTTTTACAGATTATTAATTTGAGGCTCTAATAAATCACATGATTTACACTTCACAGCTAATAACTATGATACCTTGGAACAATAGCCAACTTATAATGCACTAAACTACAGGCAGTCAAGGTTTTTTCTTCTTCATTTCTTCTAGTGAACTGAATCTATGTCCATGGTTGTATTTCCTATCTAAATGATGGTGATCCCAAGTTTTTATGTCCTGCTCATGTATCTCCTGTTCCATTTAGACTTATATATGTCCAACTACCTGGTATCAATTAATCATAAACTCCTGAAAGACACCGTGTTCTAAATAAAACTTTGTCCTTTTAAGTTCAGTTTACAGTTCGGTTTGGGTGATATCTCTAATTCACACAGTTTCCAAGCTAGAACAGTGGATGTCATCTTTGAGGATGCCCTTCCCTATGTTCTCCTATGCAATTGATCATATTTTCTGAAAATATCTATCAAATATTACCATCTCAGTTCCTACTACTTTACTCTGTAGCCCTTTCCTCCAATATTCCTGTAAGAATATACTTGGAGTCCATGCTATAGTCACAGAAACTTTTATTTTTCCCATTTCCACAAATCTCTGTTTCATTTTGTACTTGCTGTTTCCCCTGCCTGAACCTTACTTCCAATGTATACAAACTCCAGTAACCAAGCTAATTTGAGAAATCCCCCATATCTCAGAAAAAATGCTATTTCTTGATCAAGCTTTGTCTACCTGAAATAGATGCTCTTCCATGTGCTTCTACATCTGTCCTTTTTTAAAATATCATTTGTCACACTGTTCATGTTGTGTCTTTTATAATCATCCCAACTCACTTGGACTAAACTGTGGAAAGTCAGGACTTAGGTCTTTCTTACTTTCTGGTTATATCTCCAAAGTCTATTCCAGGACAAGAATATTAGTAATCTTTCAAAAAATAGTTATGAAATAAATGTATAAGCAACTGAATGAATGAGTGAATATCAGGGGCCATCCTGCAAAATCAAGGTACAATATGAAAATTGAAAAGTTGTATTTCTAAATAGTCCACACTTTTCTGTGATCCACTTAAAAATTAAACATGCCCAGGGTGCTTGGGTGGCTCAGTCAGTTGAGCTTCCTACTTCCACTCGGGTCATAATCTTGGGTCCTGGGATTGAGCCCTGCATCAGGTTCCATGCTCAGTGGGGAGTTTCTGTCTCCTCTCCTGCCCCTCTCCCTGCTTGTGCTTTCTTTCTCTCTCTCTCTCTCTCTCTCTCTCTCTCTCAAATAAACAAATTAAATATTTTAAAAAATTAAACATGCCCAACTGTTTGTTTACTAATTTTAAAATAATTTATTCCTTAATACAACTTTTTTCCTTGTACCATCATGAGTGAAGTTTGGCCAGATAATCCAATCTTTAAAAATTAGCTCATCACACACTAAAATTTCCACAAAGGAAAAAAAATTAACAAATTTTTATATGTAATATTTGTCATTTAATTTCAGTGATGATATATGATTAATTTTAAATAGCTTTAAGTTTATGAGCATTTAATCCATTTTATTTATTATCGATCTTTCTAATTTTTCTTTAGTAAGTACCAATTACTATTAGTCCAGTTTTGAGTATGAGTATAAAAAAGTATAAAATGTCATGTCAGTTTTTTATACTGAACTTGGATTTGTTTGCATTCTGGGAAAACAAGTAACATTTTCTAATTTCTCATTGATTTATCTGGAATTACTCAGAATCAGACCTTGAGATGAGTAGTATGTTTATTTGTTTAAGTAGTCTATTTAGGAGATGATTCTAGTTAACTGTGGCAAGGAAGTGAAAAAGTGAAGCAGGAAAAGGAGAGAAAAATTACACATAACTCAGAAGTCCCACCAGAGAGGTAATAGAGCTGAGGGACTTTTAACTCAAGTCCCATGAGTTTTTCCTTTAGGTCTGAAGTGGCTGGGGTCAGTGCTTATTGCCACCTGAGAGGCAGAGAGAGAACACCTTGAAATAAATAAGTGTGGGTGTTGAAAGCTGGAGATCAGATTAGCATACACTAAGATGTAAAAAACAAGGGAAATGGACATTTGCTACAGTCATACAAAACTTCCAGACAATAAAAACTGAAGCACAAAAATAAATTTCTAGACAGCTCACATTGAAAAGTGTTAATAGCAATATCAACTATTTTACCAGACTTTCACTTAAGGCCATGACAGATATCTGTGAATGGGTTTACTTTCCTTCTCTAAACAGCTAAGACCCTAACAAAATATACGAAACCATTGTTTTAAGACATTGCATCCCAGACCCTGAACTATGATCTCTGAAAACAGGTCATCAATAGAAGTGAGCCCCCAAACAATGCAGAACCCAGTGCAGAAAGACAGATTCTAGGTATTACCATGGTCTTATGGAGTTGAAGAAATTGTAATGTAGGGAAGTTGAGGTGGCTTGAATTTGCAGGACAAATTACCAGAGAGTCGGAAGCCATTTTGAGAAATCTGAAATGATTCCCTTTGGTTCATTTTATAAGGCCATAATTACCCTAATACCCATAATAGACAAATGAATTATAAGAAAATGAATTTAGAGACCAATTATCATCATGAATATACATGCAAAAAATCTCCATAAAACTTCAACAAATAGAATCAACATGAAACATTCTGACTGATTTTCACTACCTTTAAGTTTATTTGTAAGAGCAATTAATCCATTTTATCTATCATTTATGTTTCTAATTTTTTTTTACTAAGTAGAAATTACTATTTGTCCAAGTTAGCATTATCACAGGACTATAAAGATAGTATAAAATTGAAAATCAAACATGTGAGTATTAATAGGAGTAATCCTCTTAATATTCATCTTAGCAGAATAAAGAACAAACATATGATCATCTCAATAGATAGTTCTACCCCTGAGATATTTGCCCTGGGTTTCAGTTACCACTTGTCATGTTTTCTCAACCATCAGATAGTGAAGTATAGCTCTTATTGTATGGATGTCTGAGAAAATGCTTAGTGGTGAAGAGAGGTTCTCATATTTTCTGAAAACAGCTAGAAACTATTGACCTAGTGTCTGAGTCAGTTTGGGCTGCTATAACAGAATACCATAGACTAGGAAGTTTATAAACAACAAAAACTTATTTCCCTCAGTTCTGGAGGCGGAAATGCAAGATCAAGGTGCCAGCATTGCCAGGTTCTTGGTGAAGACCAGCACTCTAGTTTGCAAGTGGCCATCATCTGGATGTGTCTTCACGTAGTGGAAGGGCAAGAGAGTTCTTGGGGTCTCTCTGATAAGGGCAGTAATCCCATGCAGGAGAGCTTTACCCTTCACGAACTAATCACCTCCCAAAGGCCCTATCTCCTAATACCATCACAGGGGGTGAGGATTTCAACATAGGAATTTGATGGAGGTGGGGCAGGGGGCTTAAATATCTAGTCCATAGCACCTGGTATGAGATACCAGTATGTATAAAGAGTTTGAGAAAATCTGCAGAAGACTAAGTTGAAGCCAGTCATTGATGGTCATAACAGTTGATACCTGAAGTTCTTTTCAGGTAAAAGGTAAATAACAGTTGGACTAGGCTACATGAGTAGAAGCAGCTTGTTTTCTCCTACAAGATCACTACTCTGGGACTCTGTCCTCTCTTTGCTTGCCGTCCCACACACCTCATTCCTCCCTACCCAGTAGTGCCCCACACATGGGGGACTGTGATCTCTCTTGTTGCCATGGGGATGATTCTCCCTTAGAAACTTGGGTTCATAGATGAGTCATTTTAGCTTGAACTTTTACTCCTTTCCTACTAATTTTCTGTCATGCTAAATGAGGTACTTGGCATTCATGAACACTAGGCCCATCTCTCAGCATTATAAGGAGACAGAACAGAAATGACAAAAGGTCACAAATTGTTAAAAATAATGTTGGGTGTCACAGTGCTCATTGCTTTGAAATACCAGAACCTCTACATTTTTCAAAAGCCAATTTAATGATCTGCCCCATTTTAGGAAGCAAAAACATCTAATTAAAGGACTTGGCAAAGATAAACTCTCATCTGCATATAAACTATGTGACATGGAATGATCTAGTTGCCTTGAGCTCTCATTAATCTGTGTTACTCAAACCCACTGTGTATGGACACAATAGTTTTAGTTTTGAGGAAGTGAAACAGCTTCATGACCTCTAACACTCTTGGCCAACACTAGGGTTTAGTTTTAAGATGTTAAACTAAAATTAGTTCTTAGGATAAATCTTACTTGGTCATGGTGGGGATTCTCAACCTCAGCATTACTGCCATCTTGGGCTAGACTGTTGTCCAAGTGGGAAGCTATTCGGTGTTGGAGGATGTTTAGCAATATACTTGGTCTCTGCCAAGTATAAACCAATAGCAACCCCCCACTCATAGCAGTTAAATATATCTTGTGATACTGCCTTCTTTTGTGTTAAACAAGTACATTTTAGGGCACCATTTCAATTCTTCCATTAATTTATTTTTAGTAGTTACTATAGACCTTAAAATATTTATCTTATCACTATTAAGTTCAAGGTAATATTAGTTTAATTCCAGTAAAACAAAACAACTTTACTCCAACATAGCTCCACCCCCTGGGAATATATATGTCATAAATTACATGTAAAATATATAAACATATAAATACATATATATAAATACAGTATTATAGTTCACAATTCACAAAATCTTATGCTTTTAAAGGAAGCAAGAAGGAGAAAAAATACAATCTTCCACATTTACACAAAAAGTTGTTATTTCAGGTGTTTTTCATTTCTTTCAGTGCTTGTCATTTAGCATCTTCCCTATTTACCTTTCTGTCTATAGGACTACCTTTAGTATTTCGCATTAGGTAGGTCTTCTTGCAATGAGTTCTTTCAGGTTATTTTTTTCTGAGAATGTCTCTATTCTGTCATCATTGTAAAATATTGTGCTGTTTTTTTAAAAGTCTCGATTGACTGGTTTTTCTGTCAGTACATTTTCCTTTACTTTTCCTTAATACTTTTTTCTCTACAATCTTTAGTTCAGGTGGTTTCTATTGACCTGTCTTCAACTTCACTAATTCCTTCTTTTGCCCTCTCTTGTCTGTGGTTGACCCTAGGTAGTAAATTTATTTATTTTATTTATTGTTATTTTCAAGTACAGAATTTCCATGTATACTTTTTAAAAAAATTAAATCTCTGATGTGTTATTTATTTAAAAGAAAATACTTAAGCAGATATGCCAGAATGTTAATGTTTGTTAATTTAGTTACGATTTAATTAACATATACTGTATTATTAGTTTTAAAGATAGAATTTAGTGATTCATCAGTTACATATAACACCTAGTGCTCATTACTTTAAATGCCCTCCTTAATGCCCATCACCCAGTTACCCCATCCGCCCATCCACCTCGCCTCCAGCAACCCTATTTGTTTCTTAGAGTTAAGAGTCTCTTATGGTTTGCTTCCCTCTCTGTTTTCATCATATTTTATTTTTCCTTCCCTTCCCTTTGTTCTTCTGTTTTGTTTCTTAAATTCCACATATGATATACACCTTTAAAAATTTCTATATTTTTATTGAAATTCTTTAATTGTTGGCATTGTGATAGTATTTCTCTTTTCCACTTAAATTTAGTTTTCTCTGATTGTCTTCTTTGATGTCATTGTTGGCTAAAAACAACATGGGGCGTGCTCAGAATTAATTAGTAATAAGGTCTTTTTTCCTAATTATGGGTTGCACTCTTCTGGGTTTGTGTGTGTGTGTGTGTGTGTGTGTGTGTGTGTGTGTGTGTGTGTTTGTGAGACTTGTAATCTCTTGTTCAAGAGGAATATTTTTCCAGATCCTAATTTTTGTTCTTCTTGACTATTCTAGACTTACTCTCTGGAATCTCTCTATCCTTTTGGATGTGCAGTAGCTGATGTGTCTGTTCTGATTTGTTTTTCTTGTTCATGTTTTCCCTATTTTCATAGGGGATCCCCCCATACCCACATGGCTTAGTGGTCAGCCAATAATTTGGACATGGGTAATGCTGCAAGGTCTGACCCAAATATGGCTTTTACAGATGGATCAGTGTGGGGGACAGGAGTGCAAAGTGCAACCATTCCTCAAATCAGCTTGAGCTTTTACTTTTTTTCTTTTTTTTCCCCCTCTTTTGTTTCTCCCATGAATGTGTGTGGGTTTTCAGTCATCCAGGGAGATTTTGAGAGTTTATCTTTCTCATATACAGATTCTCATTGTTAAACTTCTGGCTGATCTGCATATATACCAACTTAGCTTCCATCAGTGTATCCAGATTTTCTCTGTTTATTTGTTTATGAACTTGCTAGTTACATAGATACCACCACCAGGCATGAGCTTGCATCCTCCACTCCAAATCAGTTCCATTCATTCTGGCAGGAAGGGTGCTTGTTTTTGTCAAACCAGTTGTATCCTAGTTAAATGACTGTGCTGACTCATCTAGAGGATTAAGAAATATCCCCTGGCAAGAAGGCCTCAGATTCAGCCATTCTTATCTAAGTTCCAGCCGTTCTTTAATAAACACCTCTCAAGTATTGGCTAGGGTGTGGAGACCTGAAACTCTGCTGGTGGTAATGTAAAATTGGATGATAATACTGGAATTGACTGGAAAGAGTAAGGGGATCACTTGAGGTGCTGAAAATGTATTATGTATTGCTGGTGGCTGTGGTTACATGAGCAAATGCACCTGTTAGGACTTACTGAAAACTCTAAGCAAAAACATTTCACTTTATGTAAATTAAAACTCTGTAAAACTGATATAAACTTAGAATCTTTATTGAAGATTTTTTGCAGGTGCCATGGTGGCTCAGTATGTTAAATGTCTGATTTGGTTTTGGCTAAGGTTGCAATCTCTCAGGGTCATGAGATCGAATTTTGTGCAGGCTTCACACTCAGAGAAGAATCTGCTTGTGATTCTCTTTCCCTCTTCCCCTGCTCCTCTTATTCATGCTCTCTTTCTTTCTCTCTCTCTAAAATAAATAAATAAATAAATAAATAAATAAATAAATAAATAAATAAATAAATCTTTAAAACAGATTCTTTGTAAGATGCTCTCTTTCAGACTGAAGTTCTTCTACTCTGATTTTGCTAAGAATTTTAAACCATGAATGAATTTGAATTTTATAAAATTCTTTTATTCTGACTCTTTTGGAAACTGTTTAATCTACCAATGTGACAAATTTTATGAAGACTTTTCTAAAATTTCTAGATGCAAATAATTGCAAATTTACAGTAAAGTTGTAAGAATACTGCAAAGAACCTCATCTAGCCATTACCCACATCACTGTGGATAACATTTTCCCCAAATTGATTCATCATCAACCATTTGAAAGTTAAATATATACTTTTCCAATTCCTGTAAATACATCATTGTATATGTCCTAAAAATAAAGACATCTGCTTACATAATCACAGGAGTTATCAATTTGAGTGTGTTTATTTCATCCAACTTTTCAACCTTATTGCATATAATTGTTCTACATGATTTTTATTTTTTTATCTTAGCTATGCTTATAATTATTTTGTTACTTTTTCTAGTTTATTTTTTTAGTTTTACTATCTCCTTCCTTCCACTTTCTTTTTCTTCTTTTTTTAACCTTCAGAAAGTAACTATAATTATAAAAATAATGGCAACCGCAATTCAGAAAAGATGGTGAAGGAGTAGGGGACCCTATTTCAACCGGTCCCCTGAATTGAGCCGGATATACCAGACCACTGTGAACAACCACGAAATTAGCCTGAGATGTAAGAAGATGTATCTGGATCTCTAGAAACAGAATATCTCTGGTGGTTGGCCTCAAGGTGTAAAGCAGGGAGCCCTGATTCTATGGGTTGATATTGGAAGATAAATGGAAGGGGGAGGGAGCCTCCAGGATCCTGCACTGCCAGAGGGCAAAAGCCTCCCACCCTGCAGACTGGGCACAAACTCACAGACTCTTGGAGCACCAAGGAAAGAACTTTAGGGCAAACCGCCCCCCCCCAGCCCCCCGCCAGACTGAAACCTGGAGCAGCGGGGCACGTGTGTGAACTGGGGGCAGCTGGAGGTTTTAGAAGCACAAAGGGCAGAAACATGCCTGTACCTGGAAGGGAGGGTTGGGTGTGCTGCTGTGGGGCACACAGCCTAGGACACTGCAGTTTTTAGCACAGACAGAAATGGAGAAAGTGTTGCCTGGAGAGCTCACTGAAGAACAGACTGTGATCTCTCTGTTCTGATAGGAAGGTTCGGATACAGTCACTTCTGCTCCAATTCTCGGAAGAGATGCGGAATGCCTCCAGGGAAAGCTGCTGGAGAACAAAAGCCCCCAAAACTGGTTTTCACTGAGCCCAATAACCCCACAGGGAGCAAGGCAACCTGCCCAAACAGTTGCCTGGGTAACAGTGCAGCAGGCCCCTCCCCCAGAAGACAGGCTGGAAGAACAAGAGGCCCACAACCATAAGGTCCCTATAAAATAGGTGCATCTTGCTTGGGTTGTGGTCAATAATTTGGACTCTGTGCATTCCGTCAACCACCCCTCAACAGAATGACTAAGAGGAGGAACTGCCACCATAGGAAAGACTCAGAGACTGTGACCTCTGCCACAGAACTAGTGGATATGGATATAAACAAGATGTTGGACATGGACTTCAGGGTAACAGTTATGAAGACAATAGCTAGGATGGAGAAAACCATCAATGGCAACATAGATTCTCTAAGGGCAGAAATGAGAGCTGATCTGGCAGAACTTGAAAATGCTCGAAACACAATCTAATCTAGATACTCTAACAGGTAGGAAGAATGAGGCTTTCACCAATAAAAGTGATTGGACTATTTTATACTATAATTGTGGATCACTACTCATCAGTTAAAATAAATAAACTCTCCACATGAATGTACCTAATCGAGGAATTTAGTAACCAAAACAGTGATTAACTTGTGTCAGAGGAGTCAAGAGTGACTATGAGAGGCCACAAAGCATCCTTTAGATTTGATGGTAATGTTTTATTTCTTGATGTAGGCAATGATTACACTGTTATGTTCATTTTATTCATATTCACCAAGCTAAACACATGAGTGTTCACTTTTATTTTAGTACTATTACTTCATTATTCATTACTTCATTAAAAAGTATTGTTTGTCATTTAATATTATGACTCCATTTCATAAGATAAAATTTTATCTCAGGTCCATGGTCTATTTCCCAATGCAAATGAATTATCCATCTTCCCCTTCTAAAGCTGGGCATGACTAGAGCTGCTGATCTCAAATTCTATGGAAAATTATATGTAGGATCCTCTTTACCTTCATCATGACTTCAAGCTTTGTAACTGAAGTAAAATTATCAGAATGATGTAAGGAAACTTCTTTATAAATTTTATCATTGAATGATTCTTGTTTTTTATAGACTGCCAAACATTGCTAAGGCTTTATCTTTCCAATATTTTTGTTTTTAAATAACTTCCACATTCATTGCTTTCATGATCCTCAGAGCATTTCTATGGAAAGTAGGTAACTTTTAGTCATACAACTAGTTATTGGTTTGTTAGATTAAAATTCATGTTTTCTGACTTCCCAGATTAGTTTTTTTTTCCTTAACTTCCACTTTGCCACACTGTCAGACCATTTTCTTAATCATATTCTGACATATAACCACGACAGGATTGTTTCATACTTCTTCATAATACAAATGCATATATTACAATCTGCCATGTTCCAGGGTCAAATTTGTTTTAAATCACAAATAAAACCTCTGATGTAGGTGAAATTATTCATATTTAGATTTATGTTACTCTCTCTAGGGATAATAGAGATCCTGATCTAATTACCAGAGCTTGAGGATTTTAGTTTCAGTAGAAATTGTTTCTTGACACTAACTGAATTGGGAAAGTTAAATGTGATATGAGAAATACTTTCAACATAGCTCCCTATGATGCATATGTTACACCAATAATGTAAGACGAAATCTATGATATTTAAAGAAAGTGTTATGATTTTAGACAGGAATCTCCACTTTTAGTCTTCAAAAATAGTGGTTTAAAAATGAAAATGTGTTTTTTAAATTGTTGCATTTGAAGAAGATATGCTATTTATAAAGGGTGAGGTTTTAGTCACATTGCAAAATATCAATGAATATCAAAAGTGAAGTACATATTAATTTTCAGAGTACTAATCTCTGTGATATAAAATTTATAATCAAGGATACTCACTTTTCTAAAAAAAAAGCAGGATCTCTTCTGATATGGAGATTTTTAGATTAGTTCTTTCAGTAGACTCATATACTCATTTTTATGAAATCTGTTATGTGCTTTCTCAGCATTAGGGGATAAAAAGTGAATTTCAGGGCTAAGATTTGCCATACATGCCAGAAGACAAAATTCTCATTTATATATTGCATTTCAGAGTTTTCTTCTAAACATCAATCTTAAACTGACATTCATGCCCACAATGATTTGCCAAGTTGCTGTTTTAAAAGCAGTACAACCCTCAAGGTCATTTTCTCCTAATTACACCCTGTCCATAGGAAACTTTATTGAAACGTTTTTTGTTTTTTTTTTTCTCAAACTGAAACTTGCTGAATAAAGAAAGCATTCCTTTCAGGTCAAGCTTTGTGCTCTGTGACATATTTACTGATTCTTTATTCTACAGCTGGCCTTTTCATTACCTAATGCAATGAGATAGGACTGAGATAATAAGTTCAGTATATCTAAATGTCCTTAGTCCAGATTTGCTTGTGAAAAATACAAGGAAAGTATTCACTCCTCTTATTTACTATTGATTTTGTTTCTTTAAGTTTTTCCAGCCCACACTGCATTGTCATACATTTTCTCCTGACAATGTCTATAACAAGAATTTGTGACATTTAGATTGTTTTACAAGAGAATTTTCTGAAAGTCAATTGCTGAGGAAGAACTGTGAATATATGCAAAGTGTCAAGCAACAGTATTTTTTTAAATGTGAAATTTTCTAAAAAGAACAGCTTGTGTCACTGAGAGTCTCATCTCCTAATGCATACCTTAAAGTGTTGTTATCAAATAGATTTTTTTTAATGTTTGGAATCTTCAAGTCTAGAGAGTTCTAAAAACTAAAGTTTATTCAGCATTAATAAATTTGCTTGTAAATTATGAATCTGTGATGGTATAGTTATTTTATGAGGCAGAATAAACGAAGTTCAGCAAAAACTTTGCAAGAAAAGTTGGGGAATCAAGAGAGTTAGTAAATAGCAAGATGATTGCAGTCTTACAGGAAGTGTTTCTCACTGTAGTCCGCTTATTTTCATGATAAGCTGCTAAGGACAGCATGGTCTGTCTTCGTATTAGTGCTTGCTCAGGCTTGGGGGCAAGACAGAGTTGAAGGGCCTGAAGAGGAGAGACGCTTGACCAAAGTTTGGTCAAGAAGAAGCAAAGAATAAGTAAGGGTAATAACGCTAGATTAGTCATAAGATACACAGTATTATACAAAATGCTCATGCATGTGTTAATTGAAAGAATTAAAGTCCAGTATTCTAAATATATGTGAGCATTCAGTCCGTTCCACTAAAATGGTGTTGGGGGCGTGGACAAATTAGATTTTTTTTTCTAGGTACTCATTACCTAGGTACTCAGTACCTTTTTTTTCTAGGTACTCAGTAAATATTTTATAAATACAATTGAAAGGGAAACTAAAGAAGAATTAGCAATTAGTATCCTAACTTCAAAATGATATTCGTCTACATAAGAAAATTTCTGAGGTATTTTACAAGTATACATCAGTAATTACCAGACTAAAGAAGAAAAAGAAACCCTGACAGTTAACTAAAGGGAATCTTTTTCTATTAAGAATGATTGAGTTAGTGCTCACTTCGGCAGCACATATACTAAAATTGGAACGATACAGAGAAGATGAGCATGGCTCCTGCACAAGGATGACACGCAAATTCGTGAAGGGTTCCATATTAAAAAAAAAAAAGGAATGATTAAGTTAAGAATATAGTGTACAAGCATACTTCATTTTATTGTGCTTCACTTTATTGCACTTTGCAGATACTGGTTTTTTGTTTGTTTGTTTGTTTTTTGTTTTTACAAATTGAAGGTTTATGGCAACTCTGCATGAAGCAAGCAGATCAGCACCATTTTTCCAACTGCATTTGCTCACTTTAGGTCTCTGTGTCATATTTTGGTAATTCTCACAATATTTTGAACTTTTTCATTATTATGTTTGTTATGGTGATCCATGATCAGTGATTATAACTCACTGAAAGCTCAAATGATGCTTAGCGTTGTTTTAGCAATAAAGTATTTTTAATTAAGGCATGAACATTTTTTAGACATAATGCTGTTGTATATTTAATAGACTATAGTATAGTACTACTATAACTTTTATATGCCCTAGGAAACCAAAAACTTTATTTGACTTGCTTTTATGATATTCACTTTATTTCAGTCTGGAACAAAAACCACAATATTTCCAAAGTGTACCTCTATTAGCTTTCCTTAGGTGATTATGATTTAATTTTCTTTTTGGAAGTTTTCAAGAGCTGTTAGTGAATAAAATTTGATCAGGCTCTGTAAATGTGTGGAATTTTAGGGGTTTTGTTGTTGTTTAATGTTTTGTTTTGTTTTTTTCATTTTACCAATGACGTATTGTTCCAATGGAAGTATAATTGTCAAAATATTCTAAAATGAGTAATATTGTCTGTCCCTTTGGTGCTTCATTTTCACAATTCCAATTCCAAGTATGGTTTATAAGATTTGAGACCAAGAGAAATTTGTATTACATTATACATAAAATGGTATTGAATTCCATACAGCACAAATGACCTGTCCATGGATGGCCCCAGGACAAGAAAGCAGCAGAGCAATGGCTAACCCCAAGGTATGCTGAGGTCTAGACCACTGTTGTCCCATTATATCACACTGCCCCAGAGGAAAGCATGGATCCTAGCTGCAGATGTCAAGTTAAAACTTAGAAGTTTCTGGCATCAGATTAGTGACCCTTTCCAGCTAGAGGCCTGATCCAAATAGGCTTTAAAAGCCAAATCCAGCACTCTTCCAAATTAAATATCATCATCTCTCTTTTTTTCTTTTCTCTTTTCTTTCTTTCTTTCTTTCTTTCCTTTTCTTTCTTTTACAAATGACAAAACCAATTTTCCAAGAATTTAAATTGATTGTCTAAAGCTATACACTTAATAAATGGCCAAGCCAAAATTTAAAATAGGATAACTCTAACTCAAACACAGTGTTCCTTGTACTTCACAACACTAACTCAAGGCAAGCTGCAGAGATTCCCATTTTCTGTAGCACTCAGACAAAATTCTAAATGGTTATAGGCCATTATGTTGTCTAAATTTCGAGGGAAACTTAAGTTACGCTCTTGCCCCTGGTAAATATACAGAGTAATGAACATGCTTTCTCTATATTTCTGCCTGATTCATTTTTAAGAGCTTAACAAAAGTGATCATAAAGAGTAAAGTGGAGAAATTAATTATAAAGAATTATAGTAGTCAATAGAACTCTTCTTTCTAAATGAGAAAATTGTGATCTATAAAGTCTGGGGGCTTTCAGGTGAAATATAATTCAAATAAAGCTTTAACTAGTATTTCACATTATTCTACTCAGCAGGTTTTTATTAATTAGCATATTTAATTGAGAATAATACTGAAAGAGTATTTCTTTCAGTGTAAATGCCAGCTATTATATATGTTAGGATTTTTAAGTCATTAATACATAATAAAAAGCAATTATGTTAATGTGAATTAAAGTCATTCTTTCCTGTATTTGGACAATCAAATAAATTTTCCTAATTAAAATTTTAGAATATACTACAGTGATTTTTTTTTTAATTTTACAAGAAAGCTCTGATAATTGAAACTAATATAGAAGAGTCCAATAATTGACTTTTCCTACCTGAGGAAGACAAATTAGTAGGGTTAGGTTATTATCCTAGTAAACTAATAATAATAATTTCCCGTCCAAACTGGTCTAACTTAGAAATTTAAATAATGAACTTTAAGGCATACATTTATCTTCTATAAAAATGCAGCTACTTACTAGGCTGTATGGAAAAGAAAGAGGCAGAATGAAAACAAGGGCAAAAATGTGGGAGATTCAGATTCATTCATTCAGCGAAGAACATTTGCTCCATATGAGGTTCTTCAAGATGCAGAGGTCAGGAAGATGAATCATGTACTAACACAGATCTTTGGGAGAGCTGCAGATACAGCAAGAAATGAGAGAAAACCAGTGGATTAATAACAGTAATGCAATGTGATATGTTACATACTTGCAGAACATCGGAGGAGGGATCCATTTTACTTTCAGAACTTGAATTATGTCTCCAATAGCAGGGGATTATGTTACTTGGACCTTGGAGCTTATGTTGTAGTTTTTCCTTAGAGAAGTGAGGAAACAGTATTTAGAGTGAAGAAAGAGCAGAAGTTAAGTATCTTGGGAAGTAGTTCTTAAAGGCACGGAGTGTGTGTGCATGTGCATATGTGTGTGTCTGTTTATATGTATAGAATCACCTCCTATGCAGCATTTTACAAATGTACTGAGATTATTTTAGTAAAATTTGCAAGATAATTATTGATATTTATTGACTGGCAGCCTGAGGTGACAAATATTCTGCACATAAAGAATGTAGCAGTTCCCATGTGGTTTGTGAAAATTTTGCTGTACATTCAAGTAAATGAAGATGTATTTATGTTTATCTAAGACTACATGTTTAGTCTTTCACATGTGAATGCAAAACATTCTTACGTGATTTAATTTTTTACATAGTTTGAATTTTTCAAGAGTATAACTAACATGTAAACCAAAGGGAAATTGTAATGTCTAAATTTCTAATTTGATCAAAAATTGTCCAGCATTTTAGAAAACTGCATCCCTGAAGTCAATGTAGCACATAATATTTGAATAGTTAATACAACAAATTTATATCAGTTTACATTTATGCCTGCTGTATTCAGAATGACTCTCTATTACCATTCCTATAATTTCTTTTAGTTTTATTGTGCTTGAGTATTTACATATTGACAATTATATATCTATTATGAATTAATTTTATCTCTTTCTTTGGATTATATTTATTCCATTATGTTGATTCCTATTGGAATTATATATGTAAGTTACATTGCCTATTAAATTCGTTCGAAGGTAATAAAAAGAATGTTAGGGCGCCTGGGTGGCTCAGTGGGTTAAAGCCTCTGCCTTCGGCTCAGGTCATGATCTCAGCGTCCTGGGATCGAGGCCCGCATCGGGCTCCCTGCTCGGCGGGGAGACTGCTTCCCCCTCTCTCTCTGCCTGCCTCTCTGCCTCCTTGTGATCTGATCTCTCTCTCTCTCTCTCTGTGTCAAATAAATAAATAAAATCTTTAAAAATAAATAAATAAAAATAAATAAAAAGAATGTTAAAAAGATTTGTTATGAAGATTGGTTGCCATTAACCCAGGGCACTTAGAAAGCTGAATGTAATCAGGCAGGTTTCAATGGAAGATAAGACAACAGTCTTTTAACTATTTTTGGTAAGAACACATTTAAAATAATGGTTAGGGGCACCTGGGTGGCTCAGCGGGTTAAAGCCTCTGCCTTGGGCTCAGGTCATGATCTCAGGGTCCTGGGATCTAGCCCCGCATCGGGCTCCTTGCTCAGTGGGGAGCCTGCTTCCTCCTCTCTCTGCCTGCCTCTCTGCCTACTTGTAATCTCTCTCTCTGTGTCAAATAAATAAATAAAATCTTTAAAATAACGGTTAGATACAAGGGTGGGGAATCAGGAAGCCTCACTGGAACCAAGAATATTGACTTTCTGAGCCTGTTGGATTTAAATTAAAAAAAGAGAGATGGAATTACATGTGTATTTTACTCCTATGAAACTTACAAAACCAGACTAGCTAACAAGACCTCTGTTTCTGTTGCCACAGAAAAAAGTTAAACCTCAAAAAAGGCATACAGAAGGAAGAGGTAAAAGGCCTCTTCCCTTCTGTGTTCCAAAATTCATGGCAGTACATAGTTGGTAGACTCTAAATCAGATCTGGAACCTTTAAGTGCAAGACCATCAAGGAAGTTCAATTTATATTCAGGATGTTTCTGGGTCCACCTAAATGTTAATACTTTATTATTATAAATGAAAAGAAAAATAAATATTACATGACCAATAGTTGTGTCTGCCACACTGAGCATCTAACAAAAAGTTTGGGATATGACTTATAATAAAATATTATAACGGCCACATATGTAAATGATCATACATCTACATATGTATGTGTGTATGTATTATAACCGCATATCATGACTTTAAAAAAAATCAAATAACTGGACAGTCAGGATGCAGTAAGCTATAGTCAGTAATATATGTTTCTGTTATCTATTGTTTTAAGCAGGACAGTGATAATCCGACACGTATTTTAGAAAACTAATGCTAGTGGGGCACCTGCTTGGTTCAGTCAGTTAAACATCCGACTGTTGGTTTCAGCTCAGGTCACAATCTCAGGGTCCTGGGATCAAGTTCCATAGTGGTCTCCGCACTAATGGGAAGTCTGCTTGAAGATTCTCTCCTTCTGCCCCTCCCCCAACTCATGCATGAGCGTACACACATTCTCTCTCAAAGAAATAAAAGTTTAAAAAAAACACAAAACTAATGTTAGTGACAGCTGTGAGCATAGTTAAGAATAGAGAGAACTAATCCTTTAGAATTGACTTCTGCGTCTATCGGTATGGCAAAGAAATAGCTTTTTTTCCCAAGTGATATCTGTTTGTTTGATATATTTATTTAGTAAAAATGCATGAAAGTAAATTTATATATTTTTAAAGATTTTTTTTTATATTCATTTGACACAGAGAGAGAGATTACAAGTAGGCAGAGAGGCAGGCAGAGAGAGAGGAGAGAGGAGGAAGCAGGCTCCCTGCTGAGCAGAGAGCCCGATGTGGGCCTCGATCCCAGGACCCTGGGATCATGACCTGAGCCGAAGGCAGCGGCTTTAACCCACTGAGCCACCCAGGCGCCCTATATTTTTATTATGAAATGATATCACAAACAAACTATAAATTAACACTGGAGGTAAATGGAGGTACAATTTTAAGGAACCTGCATACTGTTTTCAAGAGTGGCTGCACCAGTTTGCACTCCCACCACCAATGTATGAGGGTTCCCCCTTTTCCACATCCTCACCAACATCTGTTGTTTCCTGTGTTAATTTTAAGATCTGTGAATTCAGTCCTAGCTCATTTAGTTTCAGCTCTTACATTCTTCAAGTCAGAGTTGTGTGTGGCTAATTCCATGATTTTTGATTGTTGCAGAATTGGGATTTAAATTACCTAACACATTTTGTTGGGAAAGGACAGAATCTTTAGCCTATGAATATGATGCTTGCAGAAAAACTTCAGTAGTTTCCAAATGTAATAAATATCCAACACATGAATGATTTTTCATTGATAGCTAATACAAAAATGAATAACTTACATTGAAATTTATAAGGGAATATTTTAATTTTTTAAAAACTATTCCTCAAAACAATAATCTTTCTTATTTTCCCCTTTACTTAAATCACAGAAACCAAGGAATACTTGTTATTTTGTCTAGGAAAGATGAGGTAGGAAAATGAAATACTTACAAGTTTGTTATACTACACCAAAGAGCAAGAGGCAATGGCCTTGACATGTGTTTTACATTCTGACCTTATATGCAAACTAACAATGTTTTGACAGGACACATGCCCTGCTGGAGAAGAGATTGCCACATTTCTTTCTGTAGTAGTGATGGGTTTGAATACTTAGAAGTAAAACAAATTTCTAAACATTCTTAACTAGATGTTAATAATGAATTTGCATCTTTGATTCATTTGTATCTTTTTTGACTCATTTAACTTTAATATATTTATTTGATGCAAATTAAAGCCACCTTTCTATTTTGCCAAGTGGTCTAACAATATCCTTCCCAAGTTCTATTATAAGAGAAAACAATGCTGCTCTGTGTTGCCATCACAGTATCCTTGAGGCATTCCATTTCAATACATGCAGGGGGAGGAATAATTAAAGACAGTGAAACAGCAAGGAGTAACAGCCTAGAACAAAGTCAGGCTACTGTAAGAATTCTAAATTAGACATCTGTAATAATGAATTGACTGCAAAATATATAATTCTATGAAATAACACCAGTGACTTGACCTCTATTAATATGTACGGTGGCAAATTAAAGCAATTTTATGTGTGAGTTTGTTAAAGCTCACTGCTGATTCAGGTGTTACCACAATGTGAATTGTTACAGCATTTGAAAAACTAAAATCCAGATACAGACTCCACAGTCTTTAGGTTACTTTATGCCACTAAAACTTTGGTCTTGTAGTTATAAAATATTTCCATACAGCCAAATAGAAGAGATTGGACAAATAGATGACTACATTCTAACCAAAATTAATAGTCTATATTTTTTTAAATATATGCTTTATAATTCAGTATATCCACTGGTTTAGTGGACAAAAATAAATACATATTTATCTTATTTTGAAAAAGCAAAATTCAGGTAGGATAAGTAGAGAAAAATTTGTGTATTTCATTGTGCCCTTAAAATGTATTTAGTGAGGATATTCTCCTTAGGTCCTCAATGAAAACTCACTCTCCTGAGTTTTCTGGACAGTCGTAGGTAGTAATAAGAAAAAAAAAATATGATTACTGTGAGGCACAAAATATTTTGTCTTCTGAATTTTATCGTATTTCTGAAAAATAATCTTTGATTTAAAATTTCTGTTCTACCACTTTTTCTAATCCATTTCACATGAATGTACAAAACCATAAAATCCTTAGAAAAAAAGTGAAGCATTGCCAGTATGGATCTCACTGTCAAATAGCTTTCCAAAGTAAGCTATAAATGCACTGTAGAATTTTTCATAAAAAGTTGAGCCACTGAAGGAAGGGGCACTTGGTGCCAATGTAGAAGACATGACTGAGGCTTCAAAGAAAAAAGATGAACGAGAAGCAAATTCTGCCCTAACAAGAAGAGCAGCATAGATGAAGAAATAAGATACAGGGCACCTGGGTGGCTCAGTCGTTAAGCTTCTGCCTTTGGCTCAGGTCATGATCCCAGGGTCCTGGGATCAAGCTCCACATCAGGCTCCCTGCTCTGCTCGGTGGGAAGCCTGCTTCTCCCTCTCCCACTCCCCCTGCTTGTGTTCCCTCTCTCGCTGTGTCTCTCTCTGTCAAATAAATAAATAAAATCTTTAAAAAAAAAAAAAAGGAAAGAAGATACATACACTAATGAATAAACAGAATATTCACTATCCTCTCTCAGTAATTAACATAAATATTTAGAAAATCAGTAAAGATATAGAATATCTGATGAATAGTTGATCCAATTGATATTTGTAGAACCCATACCCAAAAAAAAAGCAGGGTACACATTTTTCTCAAGTGCCCATGAAAGAGTCACCAAGATAGACTACGTTCTTGCCCTAAAATAAACCTTGACAAGTATTTTTAAAAGTACAACATAAGTCATATGAAGTATGTTTTCTGACTATAATAGAATGAGAAATAAACAAGAGAAAGATGTCTGAAAAATCCTCAAATATTTGGAAACTAAATTGCATACATCTGAAAATCTCATGAGTCATTGAGAGTATCTCAAATGAGATTTAAAAAGATTTTTATCTGAATAAAAGTGAAAATACCTCATATCAAAACAGGTGGGATCTATCTAAAACAATTTCAAATGAAATTTATAGCTTTAAAATACTTGTATTAAAGCAAAAAGTTATGTCTATAATATGAAATTTCACCTTAAGAATTCTGAGAAAGAAAAAAAGATTACAAAGTAAGCAAAGGAAGAGAACAATAAATGTGGAATTCATGGTGAAAGAAAAGGCATATAAAACAAATTAGAACAGTGGAACAGAATACAGAGCCCAGACATAGATGACACAAATAAGCTTATTTAATTTTTGACAAAGGAGCAAAAGCATTCCAAAGGACAAATGATTATCACTTCAACAAAAGTGAATATCCATATGCAAAATAAATAAATACATGTAAATGTAGACCTTACACGTTTTACAAAAAATTAACTCAAAATATATAATAGACCTAAATGTAAAACACAAAGCTACAAAAATTTCTAGAAAATACCATAAGAGAAAATCTAAGTGACCTTAGATTGGTAATGAGTTTTTGGATACATATCACAAGTATGATCCAAAAAAGATCCAAAAAAGAAAAAATTGATGTTGGCCTTTATTAAAATTAAATCCTCTGTTCTATGAAAGATGTGTTAGGAGAATGAAAAGCCAAGTCTGGGAGAAAATACCTGGGGTAAAGCATATATATGATAAAGGACTATATCCAAAATAAACAAAGAACTTCTAAAAATAAATAATGAGTGAAATAAGTCAATCAAAAGACAATTATCATATGGTTTCACTCATATGTGGAACATAAAGAATAGCACCAAGGACTATATGGGAAGGGAGGGAAAACTAAATGGGAAGAAATCAGAGAGGGAGACAAACCATGAGAGACTCTGGACTGGCAAACAAGCTAAGGGTTACAGAAGGGAAGGTTGTGGGGGATCGGGTACCGGGTGATGGGTATTAAGGAGGGCACGTGTTGTGATGAGCACTGGGTGTTATATGCAACTAATGAGTCATTGAACACTACATCAAAAACTAATGATGTATTATATGTTGATGAACTGAACATAATAAAAAAATAATAAAAATAAATAATAAGAAAAGAGTCTAATTGAAAAATGGGCCAAAGAGCTTAACTCACTCAAGAAGATAAGCAGCAAGAGAATAAGCATTTGAAAAGATACTAAACATCATATGTCATTAGGAAATTGCAAATTGAAATAATGAGATACTATCCACACCAGTAGAATGGCTAAAATTCAAAAAAGCTAAAAATAACAAATATCATTGAGGATATGAAGCAACAGGTACTATGATTTATTTCTGGTGAGAATTCAAAATGATAGAGCCTACTTCGGAAAACGGTTTGGTATTCTCACAAAGCTAACCACAGTCTTACCGTACATCCATGGATTACGTGGATTACACTCCTATATATTTATCCAGATCAGTTGAAAACATATCCACACAAAAACCGCACATTATTTGTAGCAGTTTTATTCATAATTGCTAAAAATTAGAAGCAATCAAAATGTTTATTAGGTGAATAGATAAACAAACTGAAGTACATCCGTACAATAGAATATTATTCAGGAGTAAAAAGAAATGACCCATGAAAATACATGGAAAAACCTTAAATGGTTATTGTTAAGTGGAAGAAGCCAGGGGGCGCCTGGGTGGCTCAGTGGGTTAAAGCTGCTGCCTTCGGCTCAGGTCATGATCCCAGGGTCCTGGGATCGAGTTCCGCATCGGGCTCCCTGCTTGGCAGGGAGCCTTCTTCCTCCTCTCTCTCTGTCTGCCTCTCCCTACTTGTGATCTCTCTCTGTCAAATAAATAAATAAAATCTTAAAAAAATAAAAATAAATAAATAAAATAAAAGACTTTTCGGACTATGACAAATGATCTAACATTTATATCATTGGGCTCCATAAAGAAGAGAAAGATATTAGCAATAAAAACATATTCAAATAAATGATGGCTGAATTTTTCCCTAATTTGGCCAAAGAAATAAATGAATCTATAATTATATTCAGAGACTTCAACATCTCCTCTCAGCAACAAAATCACTAGGTAGAAAATCAACATAAGGGCGCCTGGGTGGCTCAGTGGGTTAAAGCCTCTGCCTTTGGCTCAGGTCATGATCTCAGGGTCCTTGGATGAGGCCCGCATCGGTCTCCCTGCTCAGCGGGAAGCCTGCTTCCTTCTCTCTCTCTGCCTGCCTCTCTGCCTACTTGTGATCTCTCTCCCTCTGTGAAATAAATAAATAAAATCTTTAAAAAAAAAAAGAAAGAAAATCAACATAAATATAGAAGATCTGAGGCAACACAATCAACAGGATTAATTATTTTATAATAATCCAGAGAAAAGAGCAGAGCCTCAATTTTTTTTTCAAGCAATTTTTTGTATTCACTAAGATAGGCCATATCCCAGGTCATAAAACAAACTTCAACAAATTTAAGATAATTGAAATCACAGTGTGGTCTCTTGCAATAATGCAAGCAAAGTAAAAATCAAAAGACATAAGAGGAAAATCTCTAAACACTTGGAAATAAAACACACTTCTATGTAGTTCACAGGTCAAAGAAGTCTTGAAATAAATTAGTAAATACAAAGAAGTGAAGAAAAATGAAAATACGTTGTATTTTTAAATGTGGGATACAGTTAATATAGTGCTGAAAGGAAAATGTATAGTACAAAATGCTTACCTTAGAAATGAGGAAAGATTTCAAATCAATAATCTAAGCTCCTACCTCAAGAAACCAGAAAAGTAATATAAATGCAAAATAAATAGAAGGAAGAAAATAATAAAAGAGAGGAAGTCAATAAAATTAAAATCAGAAAGGTGGAGAAAATCAAACAAAAATTTGATTCTTCAGAAATAATCTATGAAATAGATAAACCTCTAATAAAACTGACAAACAAAAAGATAACACAAGTGAAATAAGATATTACTGCAGATCCTCCAGCCTTTAAAAGGATAAGAGAATAGTACAGAGAACTTTATACTTATGTGACAACTTATAAGAAGTAATGCAATTACTCAAAAACTCAAAGTGCCAATATTAAATACGTTTAGAGAATCAAAAAGTTTCTGTAATCAGTAAAGGCATTGAATTTTAATAAGAGTATTCTAAAAAGAATCTCCATTTTCATGTAGCAGTGCCTTAAAAAATAAACAAGTAACTTTCCTGCTACCCAGAAATTCCACTGCTTGACATTTTTTTCCAAAAAAATTAAAATGTGTGTTCAAAGAAAAAAACTTATAAATGAAGGTTCATAGCAATCTTATTGTAATAGCCAAAAACTGAAGACATGTTGGGGTTAATGTAGAGTATGAAATCTGCCGTAATACCTGACTTGTTAAAATGTAACACAGAGGCCGCTGGGGGCAAGCGAAGGTTTCAGAGATGGAAGTGGGCCTTTGGAAAGCTGAGCCTTTGTGACCTCTCTGCCCTTGGAACGCCTCAGGGAGCTGTCTTTCCCGAAGCTCTCTTAGCCCCAACCACCGCCCGGTGATCTAAGAGCTGTGTGCCTGGTCCCTTAGGCTACGTTTAGCAGAACACATAGAACACGCAGATTAGCATATCGTATCTTTCCAGTAAACAGATCCTTCTAGTTTCAGTAAGACCCCTTCTCACACATCACAGGCTTGAAAAACAGTGATAAGGATTTGTGATTATCCTGAAGGACCAATAAAAGCGGGAGCAAAGAACAAAGGGTCTTCATCCCTTGTCTTCTCTCTTTCACAGTAAAGTTTGAAGTTATCTTTCAACTGTCGGTACAGAGATTGCTGGCCATTCCCAGCACAGAGTGGCCAGATGTCCTTCAGTGAGTAAATGGGTAAGCAAACTGTGGTGCATACATAATGTTGAATACTTCTCAGCAATGAAAAGCAATGAATGATTATTGCATTACAAGACTTGCACAAAACTATAGAAAATTATGCCTGGTAATAAGAACCAATCCCAATAGTTTATATACTCTGTGATTCCATTTTTTAAAATATTTTGTTTATTATTTGAGAGAGAGCAGAGCGAGTGAGTGAGAGAGAGGAGCACAAGCAGAGGGGAGGAGCAGAAGGAGAGGGACAAGCGGACTCAGCACTGAGCAGGGAGCCCAGCACCGGGCTGAATCCCAGAACCCGTGGATCATGACCTGAGCCAAAGGGAGACGCTTAACTGACTAAGCCACCCAGGCACCCCTGTGATTCCACTTTTATAATATTTTGAAATCACAACATTTTAAAGCATTTTTTAAAAGGAAGAACAAATGAGAGGTAGATGTGGTTATAAAAGAACAACACAAAAACTGGTGAGAACCCTTGAGAATCTTGATTACAGTGGTTCTTGTACAAACATACACAAGTGACTACAGAACTAAATACACACACACATGCACACACAAATGAGTTCTAGTAAAACTGGGAAAATATGGATAAGATTTGTGGGTTTTTACACTGTCAATATCTTGATCGTGACTTTGTATTATAATTCAACAAAATATTACCATTGGGAAATTGTGTACATGGGGTCTCTCTATGTCACTTCTTAAAAATGTGTGTGACTTTACAATTATTGCAGTAAAAATTACCCTATTGGGCGCCTGGGTGGCTCAGTGGGTTAAAGCCGCTGCCTTCGGCTCAGGTCATGATCCCAGGGTCCTGGGATCGAGGCCCACATCGGGCTCTCTGCTCCGCAGGGAGCCTGCTTCCTCCTCTCTCCTCTCTCTCTGCCTGCCTCTCTGCCTACTTGTAATCTCTCTCTGTGTGTGTCAAATGAATAAATAAAAAATCTTTAAAAAAAAAATTACCCTATTATCTCAATAAAAATTGCATTCACTTAGATGTGATAAGGTACCCTGAAAAAAGAAAAAAGAAAAAAAATAAAACCCTGATAAATGAAATCAAAGAGGAGCTAAGTGAATGAAGAGATAGTCTATATATATGGATTAGAACAATCAATATGTTAAAATGTCAATTTCTTGGAGATTTCAACAGCTTATTCTAAAACGTGGAGATAAAAAGGATATACAAGACACAAAATAATTTTTGTGAAAAGCTGTGGTAGTAAGTATAGCATGCCCTGTTGGTGAAAAGTTAGACACATAAACAATACAGCAAACTAGGTGCCCAGAAATAGACCCAGGCAATTATGGTCAATTGACTTTAGACAAAGATACAAAGGCAATTCAATGTGGAATGAATAGCCTTTTTCAGGTAATGGTGCTGGAATAAATGGATGATCTTAAATAAAAGTATATGAATCACAACACATCATAGACTAAAATATAAAACTGTAAGAGGCACAAAAGAAAATATAGGAGAAATTCTGTGTGACTTTGGGTTAGGAAAAGAGTTCTTAAGCATGACACCAAACATGGAAATCCTAAATGAAAAAATCAATAAATTCACTTCAGAAAAATAAAAATTGTACTTTCCCAAAGACACTCCTTATAGAATGAAGAGCCAAGCTATAGACTGAAAGATGTATTCGTAAATCATATATCTGATATAGGACTTATACTAAAAAATATAAAGAATTTTCAAGGCTCATTTTTAAGAGAAAAAACTGGGCCAGGATGTGAATGGATATTTTATCAAAGATGGCATATAGAATACAAGTGAATATATGAAAAGAATCTCATTATTAGTCACTAGAGAAAATCCCAAGAAATCCCTGGGTCACCTACTCTTTCTTCCTTTGTCTCTCTCTTCCTTTTTTCCTTCTTTCTTTTTGTTCTTTTCTTTTTTAACATTATAAAAAGATATTAATTATAATTTTAAACAAGTAGTTATTCCAAATCATAGGCAAAGAAAACAGTGTTCCTTACTTAGCAGATTGTTTTTATAACATGCTTTGGTAACTATTCCTTGAGGAATCAGTGTGGGAAAACATTGAACACAAATGCATTAGTTTACTTTCTGTTATGCCTTAGTTTGAAATTTTTTCTAACTGAGAATATAAATAACAAAGCAGTAAGCAAAGCATAATATATGTTGTAAAGCATAATATATATAATTTGTATCACATCAGGCATAATCTGAGAACAATAGAAATGGCGAAGAGGATCAAGCAGAAGACCAAAATTTAATCAATTATCAAGTGCATAAACTAAATTATATATGTGTAAAAATAACCTTTCATTATCACACATATGTGTACGTATGTGCATAAATGTACACTTTATAAACATCCATGTATTTATGACTATATGTATATATGTACATTTATATATAATATTTTGCTCTGTTAACTTGCCCTTAGAATTTCTAATAATTTTTTTATAATTAAGTTTATAATTTGTGTTACTGAATTCCTATTCAAAAAGAAACAATATATACAAATTATGAGACATTTTATCACATATTCCAACATAATCAAATATATTTGTTTCATGCACTTTTGAATTGCAAATGCATTTGCAATTTTGCTGAATTCTTACCATGTTAAATGATTCCTTTTATCTCTATTTTTTTTTGCAATTTCAGACACTGATAGCATTTCACACATATGATTTATTTTAATGGTTGTTGTCATCCAATATAATTCTGAGTCTTTGATTTTTATTTAGAAGTAATCTTCAATCTGAGGTAAAATGACTGCCTCTCATTCTCTGGAGCACTGCATGTGCCATTACTACATTGTATCAGCCCATCAATTTTAAGGGGGAGTATAATCTACAATGTATTCAGAGTCCTGTAAGTCTGTATATAGTTTAAAAAGCAAGACTGCAGGGTAGGCCCAGGACTCATTAGAGACTATAGCCATGCTGTGTATGAATTTCTCCCAGGACCCAAACACTTTCATTTTTTCCCCTTAGCCCTTCCTACTACTCTCTCTCACTCAACATTGGGTCCTTTTAGTCTTCATTCAGATGCAACCATTTTCCCTTCACTATTAGGTCATTTACTCTCAGGTTATGAGGTTCAATTGAGAGTTAATAAAGAAAGTGCTTAAGAGAACGTTTCTTTTCTTTTTTTTTTTTTTTAAAGATTTTTTATTTATTCACTTGACACAGAGCGAGAGAGATTACAAGTAGGCAGAGAGGCAGGCAGAGAGAGAGAGGAGGAAGCAGGCTCCCTGCCGAGCAGGGAGCCCGATGCGGGCCTCCATTCCAGGACGCTGAGATCATGACCTGAGCCGAAGGCAGAGGCTTTAACCCACTGAGCCACCCAGGCGCCCAAGAGAACTTTTCTTAGAGTCATATTTGAATTCCAGTATTTCCTCTGTTGCTTAACTATCTCTGTAACCAGAAGCAAATTTCTTAACCTCTCTGAACCTGCTTCCTCATCTTTGCTCCCAAACTTATGGTTCTGAGAGTTATATTAGATAATGGGTGCAAGGAGCTTAACATTTTGGCTAGCACAAATAAAAACTTGATAACATTATATTTATGCATTAATTTTCTTGATTGTTTAATTTTGGTTTGTTTATTGTGTATTAAAGAGGATCATTACTCTTGAGGATAGTCTGTGCTTTAAAATATTTATAATTATTTAATAATTATGAACAAGAAATGTTACTAAATGTTACTACTGTTACTAAGTATTTCTGATTTTCTAAGATGAGAGCTCTCTTTTATCATTTTTGATATTTGCTTAAGGGAAAAGAGTGTAGAGGTAGTTACACAACATACATACATTTGTATTTTTAATAGCATTATGCTGTCTATTGTGATGAAAATATTTTCTTATGAGATGTGTTACATCAAACCTGCCATCCTCTATTTTACATTATTAAGGGATAATCAAAGAAATGGAGAGGAAAATTATGTGGAAACAAGCAATAAATAGGAGCCACTTTGTATTACAATTTTAATAGGATCATGAATGATAATTTTTTTCTTAATTTTAAGTTTTGCTTGAGACCACACATGTGAGGGAAAACTGCAAGTCGCAAACACACTTTTTAAAAAAAGATTTCTTCTTGGGGCCACTGGGTGGCTGAGTCAGTTGAAGGTCTGATTCTTGTTTTGGCTCAGGTCATGATCTCAGGGTCTGGGATGGAGGGCACGCCCCCCACCCCCCACCCCATCTGACTCTGTGCTCAGCAGGGAGTCTGCTTGAGTTTCTCTCTCTTTTTCGCCCCTCCCCCTGGCTTGCGTGCATGCTCGCTCACTCTCTTAAAATAAATAAATCTTAAAAAAAGGTTATTTTCTTGCTAAAGAGTGGAGAAAAAAATGCAACCTTTCCCATCTCCTGACTCTAGCATTTTAATAGTACTTTAAAGATCATTTAAAGCAAAAAGAAAGATTGTTTATATAAGATGCATAAGAGTAAGCACTGTGGGGCAATCACACTTCATACAGTAAGTGTAGGGTGTTTGGGGCCAACAACTTGAAAATCTGAGGAATCAATTAAAAATATTTCTAAAGGTATCAGTACTACCAAGAATGTGATAATTTTAGGATTGGAATTGAAGAGCAAACAGAAATTCTAAAGGGGCAAGCCTAGTATTTGATATTGTATTACATTTTGAAATAATTTGCCCATTCCAAAACTGTGAGGCAGATATAGACAAATCAAGACAATCCAAAATAATCTAGGACTTGAGGAAAGAAGGAGAAAAATGAATCAGAACAACAACAAAATCCCCAAAACCCTAATAAAAAGAAGCCTTGGTAAAAATGCCACACTTTCATGTAGGAGTTGAAGGATGGATGCACTAGGCACACACTGGCCCTTACAGGACTGAAGCCAGCTTCAAATAACCTCCATTACTGAGCAGGAAAAGACGATCTGGGATTATTAGTGCTTTTTAATAAAGGTGACATTAAATCTTCTCCAGGGAAATATAACCAACAGAGAGCCTCAAAGTATTGCTGCAATTTTTTAATAAAAAAATCTGGCCAAAACAAGCAAACAAACAAACAAAAACAAACAACAACAACAACCCAGAAAATAGACAGTAAGAATAGTCATAGGATACCAGAAAGTAATATATTAGGCACCAAATTCAAAATATCAATGCCTGGGGCATCTGGGTAGCTCAGGTGGATGAGCGTCCAATTCTTGATTTTGGCTTACATCGTGATTTCAGGGGCCAGGGATAGAGCCCTGCATCGGGCTCCCCACTCAGCAGAGAGAACTTTTTAAGAGAACAATATTTGGCAAAAGTGCATCCTTGCCAGAAGGGAAGACTTACATCATATTCCCTGGTTGGATGTGTATTAAATGGTGCAATTGCTGGCTCATGTGTGATACATAAAGTTCAATAAGGAATTTCTTGGGGGAAGTTTAACTTATGATTCTTCAATATGTGGCTTATGGGTACTGGTCCATGATACTTATCTGAAGGAGGTAAGGAGGCTGGCTCAAGACAGTGTATGGGGAAATCAGAGTAGTCATTGCTGTTTTCACTTCCACTACAACAGATAAAAGGCTTTGTTTTTTATAGACAAAATTGACACCATGAGAAATAACAGACCACCTTGAAGGATTTATTCAGAAAACTTTAAGAAGGAGTTAAGGAACCCAAGTTAAAAAATGTTTCATTAAACATACTTTATGGAGGTAAATTCAGAGAAGAGTCATTAAGCAGAGAGATAAATAAATTATAGATAGTAAAGATGGATAGATAGATAGCTAGATAATTTCTTTGAATAACTGTGTCCAAAATTTTAGTATATGTAAATCATAAACACTGGAATTTCTTTCTTCCTTCTCTGTCCCTAATTTTAAAGATTTCTGCTAATACTTTTCAAAATTAGCCACTATTTGTAGTTCCTTGCGTATTTCAGTAGTACTTCTTTATGGAGAGAGAAATAGTCCTTTTCCACATGAAAGACAGTGTTCTATGTACACTGTACTTTGATATACATAAATACACTTACATACATATTATGGAAATATTTTCACATAACTGTATAGAAAACTTCCTATTTTTAAGATGCATATATTAAAATTGTATGGATGTATTATACTCAATTTAACCAAATCCTCAATAATTACATTTGACCTGTTTTCAAATATTTATTATTTGGGGGGGAAGTTGTCTTGAATTGCCACACGCATACATTATTCCATAAGTATTTGGATATTTCAGGTTGGGCTCCCTGGGAAGCAGACACCAAGACAGAGTTAAAAGTTCAGGCTTTTATTGGGATTGCTCTTGGGATCCTTTGTGGAAGGGGTGTAGTGAGGGAGAAGGGTATTTCAGAGGGAGTTTTCAAGCTTCTACCTAGAAAATCAGAATATCTTTTTCTCTCATATCTTGTTAACAAAGTTGCTATTAATCTTCGTGCAAGTCAGATGGGTTAAAATTCACTTTTCAGTCTAGTTTTATTACATTTTTTGTGAGTGAAGTTGAGTATCTTTGGAAATAGTTGGATTCATTTGTAATTGTTTTGCTGTGAAATCATCCATTTCACCTACTCTTTGTCCATATTGTCACTGGTTTCTGGTCTTAAAGATTTCTACTACTTCTTAATATACAAATGATGATAGACTTTGTGATAAGTAATATATAACTTTTTCATTTTTTCATTTGTGTTTTTACTTTGCATGTTGAAATATTAACATGTAAGATTTTTTATTTTTATAAAATTATCAATAGTTTTTGCAAATTTTGAAACAATTTTGAAGAGAGCTCTTATTCTTATGTCAAAGATTTACTGCTTTTTTGTATTATTATGGATTTAATTTTTTATATGCAAGGATTTGATCCTGGTATATAATGTCAAATATGGCTCAAACTACAATTTTTTTCTGGATGAATAAATTTTATTAAAATTTTCAGTCTTACACCATAAGGTAAAATACATGTAATATTTAATCACATTCTACACTGCCACTGATTATCTACAAAGCCATTAGAATTGCCTCCTCATCAAAATTTCACTATAATTCCACTGTGAAATTATCTACATTATTGGTGTTGTGGAGAATAACTAGGGTGAACACGTAATTTATTATCTAAATTGGAGCATTCTTTATAGTAAAAGGAGGTCCACTAATATGTATTCTAGGACAACAGGCATAAGCCTTGATTGCCACGGGCTTTAGGCCATTTTAGAAATAGCTTCTTTAGCTCTCTCTCAATTTCCTCTATTGAAACTAGCATATAATTTTCTTTTCTCATATTACTTTTGTCAAGTTTTTGGTATCAGGTTATGCTTTCCTCATAAAATAAGTTTGGAGGTGCTTTTTACTCCTTTACTTGCTCAAATAATTTAGAATTTAATAGTGTTGGTTTCTTCTTTATATGTTTCATAGAATTCACTAACAAAATCATCAGTGCATTGGGATGCATATCATCACATATACACCCTGTGCATTAGGTTTTATTTATGGTTATATTTTGTACTTGTAAATCTTCATTAACTTTCAAAATACAACACAAATGTTTGTTTTCTCTACTCTCATTTACATGTCTTTCTCTAGACATTTTTTTCTTTGGCATTAATTGTACCAATAATTCCTGTCTTTCTTCTGACATTTCAGGTTAGTTCACTTTGTGGTTATTTATATCGTATAGAGAAAGTGTTAAATTAATTAAAATGTAATGACTATTCACTATTTCCTAGGCAGTATACTAGGTAACTTAAACCTTAACAGCAATTATTTGATAATACATTATTTTTCAGTTTCCAATTAAAAGTCATGGCTTATGAGAGTTAATGAATAAGTTTAAGGCATGAAATTATTGTACCACAACTGTTTCTTTTTCTGCCATCATCCTTTTTTAAGAGGGAGTTACTTTTCCTTATTACATGTGATTCCAGAAAGTGTTGTTAATAGGGTTTACCCATTTTACTGGTATGATCATATGCCTCATATGAAGTGGTTGTATTACTTTATCACCTGATAACATAGATTGGTTTCATAGGCACGAAGAGCAAAGTATTCTCTGCAACTGATATGCAGATAATAGAAAAGAAAAGCCATCTTCCCACAGGGACTGCTAAATTAAAAAACGATGAAGCTGTCTATAGACTGCTGGAAGCAATCTTTCCTAACATTCCAAAAGTATCTTTAAACATTAAAGCCCAACCTCAAATCACTCAGATAGGAAAAAAAGTGTGTGTGGGGGGACACATGCCTCAGAATAGATTGACTTTATATCCTGATTTGGCCTGGGACTTTTTCATTTGTTGCAAATCAATTAATACTTTTTAATTTAACTTTAGGAATCTCCCTGCACCCTGAAACAGGTCTTAACAATGGATTATATGTTCGCTCTTCCTAAATATTTTGTGTGTGTTTCTGGGATCTGGCTGTGTTCAGAGCCAGATGTACTCCAGATTTTCTTTAATTTGCATTCTTGCTTAAGGTAGATTCATTGGATTTCTGTCAGTTGTAATCATATTAATCCTAAACAATTCAGCTAAAATCTGACAGAATAGGGATTTATGCCTTTATTTATCTAATTCTAAAATCAATGATTTTTACCTTATTCCTCCTATTGAAACATAAGTTTTAAAGTATGCTCTTCTGATTTCCTAATTGTCTTTCAATTTGTAAAAGATGGGAACTTTCATAATCAAGCAAATTCATGGTAAAATATAAATGTTTAATACATATGATTTCTTATAATTAAATTTTGTGTTTGATTTACTTGNAAAGTTCAGGCTTTTATTGGGATTGCTCTTGGGATCCTTTGTGGAAGGGGTGTAGTGAGGGAGAAGGGTATTTCAGAGGGAGTTTTCAAGCTTCTACCTAGAAAATCAGAATATCTTTTTCTCTCATATCTTGTTAACAAAGTTGCTATTAATCTTCGTGCAAGTCAGATGGGTTAAAATTCACTTTTCAGTCTAGTTTTATTACATTTTTTGTGAGTGAAGTTGAGTATCTTTGGAAATAGTTGGATTCATTTGTAATTGTTTTGCTGTGAAATCATCCATTTCACCTACTCTTTGTCCATATTGTCACTGGTTTCTGGTCTTAAAGATTTCTACTACTTCTTAATATACAAATGATGATAGACTTTGTGATAAGTAATATATAACTTTTTCATTTTTTCATTTGTGTTTTTACTTTGCATGTTGAAATATTAACATGTAAGATTTTTTATTTTTATAAAATTATCAATAGTTTTTGCAAATTTTGAAACAATTTTGAAGAGAGCTCTTATTCTTATGTCAAAGATTTACTGCTTTTTTGTATTATTATGGATTTAATTTTTTATATGCAAGGATTTGATCCTGGTATATAATGTCAAATATGGCTCAAACTACAATTTTTTTCTGGATGAATAAATTTTATTAAAATTTTCAGTCTTACACCATAAGGTAAAATACATGTAATATTTAATCACATTCTACACTGCCACTGATTATCTACAAAGCCATTAGAATTGCCTCCTCATCAAAATTTCACTATAATTCCACTGTGAAATTATCTACATTATTGGTGTTGTGGAGAATAACTAGGGTGAACACGTAATTTATTATCTAAATTGGAGCATTCTTTATAGTAAAAGGGGGTCCACTAATATGTATTCTAGGACAACAGGCATAAGCCTTGATTGCCATGGGTTTTAGGCCATTTTAGAAATAGCTTCTTTAGCTCTCTCTCAATTTCCTCTATTGAAACTAGCATATAATTTTCTTTTCTCATATTACCTTTGTCAAGTTTTTGGTATCAGGTTATGCTTTCCTCATAAAATAAGTTTGGAGGTGCTTTTTACTCCTTTACTTGCTCAAATAATTTAGAATTTAATAGTGTTGGTTTCTTCTTTATATGTTTCATAGAATTCACTAACAAAATCATCAGTGCATTGGGATGCATATCATCACATATACACCCTGTGCATTAGGTTTTATTTATGGTTATATTTTGTACTTGTAAATCTTCATTAACTTTCAAAATACAACACAAATGTTTGTTTTCTCTACTCTCATTTACATGTCTTTCTCTAGACATTTTTTTCTTTGGCATTAATTGTACCAATAATTCCTGTCTTTCTTCTGACATTTCAGGTTAGTTCACTTTGTGGTTATTTATATCGTATAGAGAAAGTGTTAAATTAATTAAAATGTAATGACTATTCACTATTTCCTAGGCAGTATACTAGGTAACTTAAACCTTAACAGCAATTATTTGATAATACATTATTTTTCAGTTTCCAATTAAAAGTCATGGCTTATGAGAGTTAATGAATAAGTTTAAGGCATGAAATTATTGTACCACAACTGTTTCTTTTTCTGCCATCATCCTTTTTTAAGAGGGAGTTACTTTTCCTTATTACATGTGATTCCAGAAAGTGTTGTTAATAGGGTTTACCCATTTTACTGGTATGATCATATGCCTCAAATGAAGTGGTTGTATTACTTTATCACCTGATAACATAGATTGGTTTCATAGGCACGAAGAGCAAAGTATTCTCTGCAACTGATATGCAGATAATAGAAAAGAAAAGCCATCTTCCCACAGGGACTGCTAAATTAAAAAACGATGAAGCTGTCTATAGACTGCTGGAAGCAATCTTTCCTAACATTCCAAAAGTATCTTTAAACATTAAAGCCCAACCTCAAATCACTCAGATAGGAAAAAAAGTGTGTGTGGGGGGACACATGCCTCAGAATAGATTGACTTTATATCCTGATTTGGCCTGGGACTTTTTCATTTGTTGCAAATCAATTAATACTTTTTAATTTAACTTTAGGAATCTCCCTGCACCCTGAAACAGGTCTTAACAATGGATTATATGTTCGCTCTTCCTAAATATTTTGTGTGTGTTTCTGGGATCTGGCTGTGTTCAGAGCCAGATGTACTCCAGATTTTCTTTAATTTGCATTCTTGCTTAAGGTAGATTCATTGGATTTCTGTCAGTTGTAATCATATTAATCCTAAACAATTCAGCTAAAATCTGACAGAATAGGGATTTATGCCTTTATTTATCTAATTCTAAAATCAATGATTTTTACCTTATTCCTCCTATTGAAACATAAGTTTTAAAGTATGCTCTTCTGATTTCCTAATTGTCTTTCAATTTGTAAAAGATGGGAACTTTCATAATCAAACAAATTCATGGTAAAATATAAATGTTTAATACATATGATTTCTTATAATTAAATTTTGTGTTTGATTTACTTGTTTACTTGAAATTATTTAAGTATTTGCTTTGAAACTTTGCAGTTTAGTTTCTAAAAATAAAAATAGAATTAAAAAATAAATTTCAAAGTAGTTATATATTCTGGTCCTCCAAAGCAGCTCACAAAATGGCATTTTAAGTGCTAGAATAAAACTTAAATATCACTGGCCTTAATCTTTCATCTTACAAACAGGGAAAGAAAAACTCACTGTACTTCTCTTGACTCTTATTACTGAAGCCATAATTTTATTGAAGTTTAATCCAGTGGTACTTGGGTTTCTTTTATTTGCATTGGAAATTCTAATACCTGATGTAAGACTCATCTTTCCAAATTTCTTATTATCTGTCCCATTCTCCATTATCTAACTGTTGTAGATCTTATTACTTGTCCCTGCAGGTGTTTAAAACCATCTTAATGTATTTTGTTTGATTCCTTTCAAAAACAAACACATAAAATAAGATGAAATCAGAAAGGGAGACAACCCATAAGAGACTCTTAATCATGGGAAACAAACAGAGGGTTGCTGGAGGGGTAGTGGGGGAAAAAGATGGGGTAACTGGGTGATGGACATTCAGGAGGGCATGTGATGTAATGAACAGTGCATATTATATAAGATTGATGAATCACAGACCTGTACCTCTGAAATCAAAAATACATTATATCTTCATTAATTGAATTTAAATAAAAGAAAATAAAACACAAAAAAACAGGATCAAAATTTATGATATCCTTTTTTATAGGATTATAGTATTAGGTATATGATGCTTAATTTTATGTGTCATCTTGACCGGGCTAAGGGGTGCCTGGATGACAGGTAAAACATTATTTCTGAGTGTGTCTGTAAAGATGTTCAAGGAGGAGATTAGCATTTGAAGTAGACTAAGAAGGTCACCCTACCAATGCATATGGGAACTATTCAATTCATTGAAAGAATAGAACAAAGGCAGAGGTAGGGGGAATGTGATCTTCTCTTGAGCTGAAACATTCATCTTTTCTTGCATTCGGACATTAGCACTCCTGTTTCTTGGGCTTTCAGACCCAAACCAGGGCCTACATCATGGCCCCTAGATTCTCAGGCCTTAGAACTTGGACTGAGTTACCCCACCAGCTTTCCTGGTTTTTCAATTTGCAGATGACAGATCATGGGATTTCTTGGTCTCCATAACCATGTGAGCCAATTCTCATGCAGAATCTCCTCTTATCTCTAAAGCTCTCTCTATTCATACCCTATTGGTTCTGTTTCTTCAGCGAACACTGACTAATACAGAGTGTAACATTTTAAAATAAAGATTTTTAGCTGAAAGTGAAAAGGTAATAAGAAGTCTAAATTTATCAAATGCAATTACATATTTTCTGTTTATATTAAATTTGTAATTTTGTTAATATGAATCTGTGGTGCAATACTTTATGGTATCAAAGCATTGTTTTCTTTTATAATCCCTAATAGCAGGCTTTGTCATAATACTAAAATTGTTTCCTTCCTACGAAAACAGTCATCCATCTGAGAACATTAGACAAATTATACACACATCAGCATAGACAATAATTCTGGTACTGTGTAATCTTACCTTAAAAAGCACTCCAATTCGGTGAGAAAATAAAAACAAGTGTTTGTATTTCAGTTACATTGGAATGCCATCTATTTGAAAATAGAGCCCAATTAGAGCTTGATGAAAAAGTCTAGAATCACACGAGTACCAGTTATTCCAGGTGATGACAGTGTTTGGAATTATTTTCAATGTAAATTCAGAGCCATCCAGGGAATCTTTGCCAAGAGCAGATCTGCCTTTTAATAAAAGACTTTCAGGTCCTAGATTCTTACTAGGGTCCCTGAATCATTTGCTTCTTGCTTCTAATTTCAGTTATAAACTCATCATTAAGAGATTCAAATCATCCTTGTGCTTTGGGTTATTTGTATTTGTATTATTTCCACCAATTCTTCCATTTTAAATATGTCTCTGTGGCCCCTTGTTTTTTTTTTTTCCATCAAAGTTGATGTGGCATAATAAGAAACAAAAACATAATAGCTTCTTCATGCTTTCCTTTGATGTGTAATTAAAGCACATCAATGTTAACTGAAAGTTTAAGAATCAGACTGCCACACTATCAATCTGCTGTTGAATGTTGGGAAATAAGTTCCAATTCTGGCCCCACCTTTGAATCAAATAGAAGACCCTGTTACTGCCTTTGACTCTATAAAAGCATGTCTTTGACACCTTTCGCTGCACAGTGATTGTCTATAGTTTATTATTCGGGCCAGTTATTGTGCTATCATCACCATGAGTTTCAATTAAGCCAGGTGCTTAAGAACACACAAATTTAATGTGTTATTTCAGTGAATGCAACACTCGACTGTAAAGATGACAAAGAACTCCTGAGCCCAAATTACCCAAGCTTTAGGTAATGTGTTCTGTATTAATAGAACAGTTCTTGTAGCAATATTTTATTCTGAATCGTATAATAAAGGTAGCTGGCATCATCAACTAGTGAGTTATTGTGAATTTGAAGAGAGTTTTGAAACCTCAAGCTGGAGAATAACCACAATTCCATTAAAATAAGGAATTGCATCAAAGACGATACCATCACCACTACATGAATACAACAAAATGAAGCATTGTGCTTTTTCTTCCCATTAATTCCATGATGAATGGCATTGTTGATATACTCACATTTCTAGAAAATAGAAACATGTATATCACAAACGACTTGGCCTAATAAATTACGTGGGTGGTTTGAAAATCTTGTTTCAATCTCAAAACAAATAGTTAAGAACACACCACATAGGAGGGATAAGTTCGAGATGGCAAGATAGTAAGATCCTGAGCTCACTTCCTCCCATGGACACCGTAAACTTACAATTACATGTGGAATAATCTCTGAAAAATACCTGAAAACTGAATGAGCACTGCCTTCACATCAAAGGATTAAAGGCAGTAAGAAAACAGGTAGGAGAAGCAGAAACACAGTCTCACCAAAATAAAAACCCGCAAAATGGAAAAAAACAAACCTACCCCACAATCAGGAGAGATGTCAAAAATACAGAGTTTTTTCCTGAGAAAGGAGTGGTTTGTGCTTCACATCAGGCACACCAACCCCTAGATCCTGCACAGTAGAGATGAGCTTCCAAAATGCCTGGTTTTGAAAACGAACAGAGATTACATCCAAGAAAATCATGGTAACCAACTTAGAGAACTTGCTTTTAAAGGAAGATCAAGTCTAAAGCAGTAAAAGTACCATAAACAACCTGACTGAGACCAAATTCTTGAAAGACTCAGAAATGGGTAGCCATAGGAAACTTTGGAAGTGGAGGTGAACGTACACTGAAAGCAGGAAGATTCAGATTCCTTTTTTCAGTCATCTCATATTAGTGAATACCTGTATCTTCTGAAAGAAAAGAGAATTAATTCTGAAGAAAGTGAATCTGAGCAATTCTAACTGAATGTCACCAGGCATATCTGAAGAGCTTGGGGTTGTCCTTCAAAATGCATCTCCCTTGTATGCTTCCTTGGGAAACTACTGGAGGATCTCATTCCCCCAAGCAAAAAAGAAAACAAAGAAATGGAAAACCTAAGATACAAGAAACGGAAAAGCCACCTTAAAGAGAAGAAAAGGACATTTCAGGTTGATGTGAAAGGGAGATGATAGAATCACATTTGTTCATTAGGTCAGTTTAGAGGGAATCCAGTCACTTCTGGAGCATAAAGAGAGGAATCCAGTCACCTTGGAGCATATAGGAGGGTGTCCGCAAGGTATAGGTGTGTCAGTATTCTGAGAGAAGGGTAATGCATCTAGAGAGAATTTTGTGATAATTAGTCATAGGCACATGTATAACTAAGCATAAGAGAGAAAACCATAATCATTAATTTCAAGGAAACAAAAAGTTACTCAAGAAAGGAAATATAAACTTTGTATAATGTAATGCTTAGCATAACTTCTATGTTCAGTCACAATAGTGTAAATATTTGTATTAGTTTCCTATTGCCACATAACAAATCATCACCAAATTCAGCAGCTTAAAAGCACACATAGTTATTTTGTGGTTTAGTAGGTCAGGAGTACAGGCAAAGTGTAGCTGAGTTTTCGGCTTCTGGTCTCACAGGGTTTCAAATGACATGTGGATTGGGCTATGTTTCTTTCTGGAACTCAGAGTCCTTTTCCACATTTATGCAGTTGTTGGCAAGATTCAGTTCCTTGCAGTTTTATGACTCACAGCCCTTACTTCATAATGACCGTGGGCTGGAGGACACCTTCCGCTTCTAGCAGTCATCTGCAGTTGTCTGCCATGTGGTCCTCCCATAAGACGGGAGTTCATCCTGTGGCCGTTGGCTTCCTGGAGGCAAGCAGGAGGCTTTCTCTCCCTACTCTGCTAATGTAGACTCGTAAAAGATAACACAATCAAGAGAGCAGCAGCCCATCACCTTTCCCATATGCATGGCCTAAAAGTGAGTCACAGGTCCCACTCACACACAAGGGGAGGGGGTTATACCGGGCGTATTACCAGGGCCTAAAACTCATGGGAACCAATGTAAGTTTCTGCTTACCACAATATTAAATGTGGATTGAAATAAAAGTTATGAAATGGCAATATTAGAAGAATAGAGGAAGGCGAAGTATATGTGGGCATGTAAAGTCCCACGGATTCTTATATTCTCACAGTCTGTAATATCTAAAACAAAAACAGTATTTGAAAAAATTACCTAGGAATATGAAGAAATATATCAGAAACAATGTATTTCATCCTTTTCTGCATGTATCTTTGAAAAAATGAAAATTAAATCGGAAAAATATGTAAATTGCATTTGAGTTGAAAAGCAGACATGGATTTGAAAGAAGAAAATAGAGGATGGAAATACTGATGGAAAGGTGAAGAGAAAGAAACCGTTAACTTATGCTTGGATATGGGGTTATGGAAACAAAGATGGTTAAGCATTCTAAGATAGATGGCTATAGGAATTCATGTAGACATCAACATAAATTTAATACATGTTTTTAAAGGTTTATCTCTGAGGATATTTTCTCCAATGTATGTAACCTTCTGAAGAAATAAACAAAGGTCAATAAGACAGTTTGTCAGAACACCATACATAATAAAGTAGTAGTTTAAGGCAAGTTTGTGGAATTAATTTTTAAATAGTGATTTGATTGAATTATTCGATAAAGGGGAAATTTAAGATTTTAATTTGACAACTGAGTGGTATGAAAATAATATAGGAAAACAAAAAAAATTTGGTTTTTTAGATTAAGAAATCGACATTGGTCATGGATATATCAGTTTAGACATCCTTGTTAGGAAGTTAAATTCAGCAACTTCATCAGCAAAAATGCAAATAGGTGCATTCTCACAAATACTAATTTCCTGTGTGTGTTTTTGTGTCTACATGGGCGTTTAAAGACAGGCAAGACATAGTAACAAGTCATACTTACAAATACAGAGTTCCTGAGCTTAAAAATTTTCATCTTTTATGTTTGTAGATATGAACAAGCCATGCAAAGAGAATTTGCCCCTTAAAAACTAGAGGGTATTATGCTGAGCGAAATAAGTCATCAGAGAAAGACAATTATCATATGATCTCTCTGATATGAGGAACTTGAGGGTCAGGGTTGGGGGTCGTGGGGGGTAGGGAGGGAAAAATAATGAAAGAAGATGGGATGGGAAAGGAGACAAACCATAGGAGACTCCTCACAAAACAAACTGAGAGTTACTGGGGGGGCGGGAGGGTAGGGATAGGGTGGATGGATTGTGGACATTGGGGAGGGTTTGTGCTATGGTGAGTGCTGTGAAAGGTGTAAGCCTGATGATTCACAGACCTGTACCCCTGGGGCAAAACAAAAACAACAACAACAACAAAAAAAAAAATAGATAGTGACAGTGTTTTCCTCTGAATATCACTTTGGATTTAGGTTCCCAACAAGTTAGGGCCCCAGTAGGAACTTAAACTGTTAAAAAAGGGAGGAGCATCTGAAAATAAAGCAAATTTAAATTAAACAAGAGGTGAACATAAGAGTTCGAGAGACCTAGGCATTGTAGACATAGCAGTAGATTTCAGATAATAACAGGCATTTGAAAAATTTTGACAGAGGTCCATGTTCCAAAATGGTAGAATAAAATAATTCCAAAATAATAAAAATTTCTCCCTCTTTCAGACAAAGTTTTGTTTCATCTTCTATCTCAAGCAAGACAGCTAATGTTCTGGATATTTCATCTTCAGTTTTATTTAACATAACATAACAAAACATACATAACATAACAAAAAGATCATGACATAAATCATACCAAAAATGCAGCATGAAATCATTTTGTGAACATACATTGTATGAATAACGATTAGGTTTCTTAAATCTGCCCATAAAAGGGGGAGAAGAGCAATATAAAAATAGAGATAGGAAGAATTTCCATTCAATTTGCTAGTATGGTCAGGTTCAAATACTAATACATAGCTTATCAAATGCTATGAATTTCCACATCAATGTCTTCAATAAATCATGAAAGGCAAGAACTGGAACTGAAAATACAAGTTAAACAACAAACAAACAAGAACCCCCTTCCCAAACAAACAAATACAAAAATCATGGATAAAATGCAGAGGAAGAAAAAAAAAAGCCCTTAGATGGCTTTCAAGCAAAAGCAACAACAAGAACAAGAAGAACAACAACAAGAACAACAACAAGAACAACAACAAGAACAACAACAAGAACAACAAGAAGAACAAGAAGAACAAAGGCAATATGCTCTACAGAGTAAGTGCCTGAGGAGTGGAACAGAGGAGCGAAACGACCTCCTGGACAGAACTGAGCAGTCAGGATTGAATGAGGGAATGTTAAATACTACATAAATCATTCTCTCTAATAAAAGGAAATGTTGTGGGTAGCAAAAACATTTCATTTCAGCACCACATATGGATATTGTGACGGCGAATAATGAACTTTAGCAAATAGTGCATCTGTTATTATTTTACTATGTAACAACAATATTTTAATAATAGAAGGATTTTTTATACTATGTTATAATTTATTTATTTATTTATTTATTTTTTTAAAAGATTTTATTTATTTATTTGACACAGAGAGAGAAATTACAAGTAGGCAGAGAGGCAGGCAGAGAGACAGAGAGAGGAGGAAGCAGGCTCCCTGCTGAGCAGAGAGCCCCATGCAGGGCTCGATCCCAGGATGCTGAGATCATGACCTGAGCCGAAAGCAGAGGCTTTAACCCACTGAGCCACCCAGGCGCCCATATACTATGTTATAATTTAAATCTATATGACTCCAAAGTACATGTTTGGGTACCTGACAAGACTTCCCTTTGCGTGCCTTTTGGATAATTATGCTCCGACCCCCCAACTTGAATTCTAATTTTCTAGTTTTCAAGCTTGATATGGTCTAATCTATGACTTTCAAAATAGAATTAAACCCTGTTAAGAAAGAACAGTAAATACCATAGTATAGATGTTTAGACACAGAAAAAAAATTACCTATCAATTCCAAAAGTGTTTAGAATTTAAAATGAAACAATCTCAGCTAGTCTGAAAAGTATCAAATGGTCAGATGTCTGACAAACTGAGTAGCGTAATTTCAAATGCTACTGTTAGTCTTTCATCACACTAGATAGAATCATCCAAATTTCAGTACAAGATTTAAGAATATTTAAAATGACTTAGGGAAGTTGGTAGACTCATGGGTAATTTTATAACTGAATGGTTTGTAAAAAAAGACATAAAACTCCCATTACTTTCAGACTATAATGACAGAAGTGAAATACAGAGACGGTCTGAAGATAATTTTGAGGTGAAATGAAACTCAGAAATGGTCCTTTTAGAAATTAAAATCTTTTGGCCAATTGTAACCTCTCAGTACTGAAGGTCAACACTATCTTAGATCAATACAGTTTTGTGATGAATATCATTGTGAAGAGAAAGACATGTTTTTACCAAATACTATATGAGCAATAGGTGCTTATTTACTAGCTTGTTTAACAAGTGCCCATATTTCACTGCAGGGCAGGCTTGAACATCACTATGATAGAATAACATTCATTAATATGAACATGAATTATATGTACGATGCGTAGCCTTGAAAGATATATGTTGGTCATTTTCTACTGTTGGTAACTTCAATGAAAACAAGTCATTCAGATGCCTTGTGTTCAGATACACACCAGTGGTGAGTAAAATAGTAAAAGGAGTAGAAAAACATCCATAACTAATAAAGTAACTGACATTCTGTTTTTATAGCAATTAAAAAAAATTCAGTTCAAATATGGACTACTAGTTTTCTATCAGTAACATGATACAAACAAGTACATTTAACTTCATGAATAATTTGATACATTAAGAAAATGATGGCATTAAAAATAGATGTCATCATTGCTACTCATTTCTGAGAAGCAATGATGAATGATCATCATGAGTATGCAAGTGGAGTCTTGTTTGATTCTATGGAACTTAAAATGAGCATTATTTTACTAAAATGAAAGCATTTCAGGACCTGTCAGCATGTTTGTTGTTTTTACTTGATTACAGATTCTTTCATATAAATGCAACTATTTTTTAAACTATATTTAAACTTTAAAAAACTAAAATTAACATGCATGCAAATTATATTGATACATTCTTTTCTGAAATCCAACCAATATTTTCAATTTTTATATTGAAAAACTGTAGTTTACATGTTTCGTGAAGCCTAACTATGTGTTAAAAATAACTATAAGCATTTCTAATTACACATTTACCTAATCCATTTTAATAACATTTGATCTTTTGAAACTAACAATGAACATCAATCTGCAAATAAAAATTGCTTATAAAACAGCTTCAGACAAAATGATTATTAGTAGCTAAATCAAGGAAGCATACATTGTCATTTAAACTAACAGCATAATAAAAATACATGTCAAATATAAAAAAAACTTCTCATTTAAACCTTGAGCCCATGTATTTGAAATTATGAAAATGTTAGTTTTTTAAGCTTTACGCTGAACATGCCATTTCCTGAGTTGTATGCAAGTGTGCTGCTCTAGCTAGCCAATCAATTTAAATTGACATTTTGTTAGAACAGGAGTATTTGGAGAATAAAAGATGAACATGCTTTCATCCTTACTCATAAATCAATTCTATTCTGTGCACAAAACATAGAAAATCTTTTAGCTCAAGTTATTAAAATACAATCCTAACAAAGTCATTGCATTTTTCTTCTCTTGTCCAATGTAATGTTCATGAATAAGCGCACAAAATACATACTATGAGTGTTATTATAAACCTAATTTTTCTGCAGAAGTAATGGTGATAAAAATACCATTTTGCTACAGAAGAACATGTAATTTTTGTTTCTTTTTTTTTTTTTTTAAGTTGGCCCCACACTAGGTGTGGAGCCCAGTGCAGGTCTTGAACTCATAAGCCTGAGATCAAGACCTGAGATGAGATCAAGAGTCAGATGCTTAACCGACTGATTTGCCCCCAAGAACAAGTAATTTTTAAAAGGATATTCTTTGTTTTACAAAGAGAGCAGGTAGAGGACTTACAGGAAACTTAGAATGGAGAATGGGTACCCATACTGTTTACATGGGACTTGTTTTCATCAATAATCAATCCAATCTTTCCTTGTTTAAAAAAATATGCAGAAAATTTATTATAAGGGTGAAGGATATGATTTTCATTTGTCTTGATAGTGGTTGTATGTACTCTGCAAAAGAGTAATATATGCCAGATATTGACAAGCTATTTGTGTCTTGACCTTATTATTGTAAGTTTTGAACCATCTCAGTGATTCATTCAGAGTACACTATTGCTTACTGAATGACATTCTTGTGTTTAAAATGCTTTAGCTATGTCTGTAGATAACCTTAGCTGGACTTTCTAGAAGGATGGAGTAGTGGTTTTAAAATATGTCCACAATTTCTTTGATGATTCTTCCCCTTCAAAAGGTGAAACCCCATACTGCTCTCCTCCAGTGTGGGCGGAACTTTTTTCATTATGTTCAGTTAGCCAACATTTGGTACATCATTAGTTTTTGATACAGTGTTCAACGATTCATTAGTTGCATATAACCAATAGAATGTAGTAGAAGTGATTGTGACTGATGCCTAAGATTTGGATATAAAAACCTTCACACTTCCTTCTTATTCTTCCTATTGCATTTCTTTGCCTATGGTAGATAGTCTGTGTGTCTTGAGGACATCCAAGCAGACCTATGACAGGTCCTGTGATCTGCAGCACAACTTTATAAATAAGCCATTTTAGAAACTGAAAATCCCAGATCCAGTTATCTTCTAGATGATGCAGCCCAGCCACCACCTTGACTAAAGCATCGTGAGAGATCCAGATCCAGAATTGGCAAAATGGACCGCTTTTGGATTCTGAACTCTCAGGAACTGGGTGTGATACTGTATGTTTGTTAAGTTTGGGAATAATTTGTTACATACAAGATTATTTATTTATTCAATCAATGATTACTGATAATAACATGAATCCTTTCTTAACTATCAAAGTCAAATAGAAATAGGAATTCTTATCTCTTTCCAGATAATAAAAGGATCGTAATTCATTGCTAGCTCCAGTGTTAACTTAATCTTAATCTTAAATTATTTGGTATTTTGCTATACATTTCGATTCTGTATGCTTCTAAATCTAACAAGATATTATTGTTTTTACTGTTGGATTGTTGTTGATTTATGCAGTCAATATTTGTGAAGTCTCTCTCCCTTTTTCCTTCCTGCAACTGTCTTTACTTCATTTTTATTCTTGAAAGATATTTACGACAGCTATAGAATTCATGGTTGACAATTACTTGCTTTTAGCATTTGAAGATTAATTCTTTCATTTTCTTTTGGCCTCCTTTTTTTTTTTTTATTCTGTTAAGTTCATTAAAATTCTAATTTTAGCTCCATTGTAACTAATAACTTTTGGACAAGCTGGTTCCCTGGCTGGGCTCCATCCCAGGACCCTGAGGTCATGACTGAGCTGAACCAGCAGAGCCACCCAGGCGTCCCTCTTTGCATTTATCTTATGTGAGTTCTCAGGATTCTTTAATATTAAGCATTTTTTTTTCTTCAAACATTGCTTTGGTCTCACTCACACTCTTTCCCTGTCTCTGTACTTAAGTCAATATTTTATTTTATCTGATTGTGATTGTTGTTTCAATTGTTTTATACACTATTAAATCCATTCATGGAATTTTTAATTTCAATTATATTTTTCTCTTAGGTCAAAAATTTTCATTTTACTTACTTTAAGGTTCTTTGATTACTTTTCTGTGTAAGCACGTTTACTAATTTTTGAAGTAAATGATGTTTCTGTGTTGTTTTAAAAATTTATTTATACTGTCAGAGAGACATTCACCAATATATGTTTTTTTTTTAATTTTTGGGTTTAATATTTAATTCCCTAATCTGTCTGGAATGTATTTGTTTTATTTATGTTGTAAAGTAGTGGATCCATCTCATTCTTTTATATGGATAATTATATTTCACCTTTACTTACTATAAATCTGTTCCTTTTCTCTCTGGTCTGGCTTGAGAGGTCTATTATGTATCAACATTTCTCCTATACGCGTATCTGTTTCTGAGCTCGCTGTTTCATTGATCATTTAGTCTGTATCACTTTGGGAAAAATACGGTATCAGTTATTATGGATCCTGACATCCTAGGGATAAAATTCCCACCTTTGATTATTCTCATTCAGAGGGATTTTCCTATTTTTGGCCCTAAGTTCTTATACTCTTTAAAATTATTTTCAGACTTTAGGTTAATTTGGAAACAATTCCAATCGATTAATCCTCCTTTTCATGAACATGGCATATATGTCAATTTATTTGGATCTTCTTTAATGCTTTTGCAATTTATTTCCATTTTTTTGTCTTTATAAAATGTGAAAAATTATTTTTCTCATTGTAAATTAGACCTAGATACATCTGCATTTAATATTTCCTTTTTATCTTTTGAAGAATTATCTTTTACTCCTCAGAGGTGTTCTTATTTTGAGTCTGTGAAATCGCACTCCTCATAGGTATTGACGACTCTCCTAACAGTGCAGAGAAATGGCTAAACTCTTACTCTTGTCTGTTTCAGACCAGATGAATTCAAGTACTGTAGAGAGTCCCTCTAGGGGGACAAAATTTCCGGCACTAGAAAGACAGTTTTTTATTTTTTTAATTTTTGTTTTGCATGTGTGTTTCTTTAAATTTCACTGAGAAATTCTACAAGTCAGGATATCAGCTTCAGCACCTAGGGAAAAAGCAGCATTGGTTGCAGGTTTTCCTTAAATTGTATTGCCAACCTGAGTCTAGAGGGTAAGTGTGGACAACTGCTTCCCCAAAGGCAGGCACATTGTCACCTGTATCTTTTTCATGAATCTTCACAAAGGCAAAGTTTCTGTGCTTTCCTGCTATTAACCCCGTGAACTCAAGGCTGAAGATTACTAATCTAATCATTACTAAAGAGTAGAAGATTAATGCCAAAAATTGTTGGTATGCTTTACTATCATTAATGCAATTGGTAATTTTTCAAGTATATGGGTCATTGTTTTAAGTCTTTTAGTTTGTTTGTAAACAGTTGAAAACCATTTAGAGTTTCCTTAGTTTATGAAGAATTTATTACAAGGTTACAGGTTAGCATGAATTTTAATCGTAGGAGTAAAAATTAAAAAAATTAAAATGCTTTAGGATGCAATCAGATTTTGAATTAAGAGATTTAAACTTGTATAAGAGGTCAAATTTGTAATGTTCTAATATTCCCTAGAAATTATTGTGATATTTGTTTCTCTCAATTTTTGTTTTCCAGCATTGCTTCTAGGACATACACCTCATCATACTTGAGTTGTTGTTTTTATGTATCTTTTTAAAATCTGCAATTGCTTATCTTTCAATAAGTTTAAACATACCATATGCTTATTAAACATTTGTACTTCCTCTTATATAAACTATGTATTGGTAAACTTTTTGCTTTTTAGATTTTATTTATTTGATTGAGAGAGAGAGAGAGAGAAAGTGCAAGCAGGGGGAGGAGCAGAGGGAGAGGGACAAGCAGACTCCAGCCAAAACCAAAAGTGGGGCCGCTCAATGGACTGAGCCACCCAGGCCCCCCTGTATTGGTAACCTTTGCCAAAGTTTTCAGTTCATTGTTTTTAACAAAATGTTTTAAATTATTTGGAACCAAAGTACAAAAACTAGTTCTTTTGTAGATGTGAATTTAGTGCTTTCAATCTGCCTTTAGTCTGTGGTGGGAGGCATAACATCATTTTTGAACTCTTATTGTTCCCATTTGTCCTTTTCATTAATTTAATCAAAATCGTTTAAGAATTATTTGGATATAATATCAGCATTCATTTTTCTATTGCATTTCACTTACCTATGCATTTTTAAGCATCTATAAATATTTTGAGGGAAACTCTGTTAAAATTTGCTATTATAAAAAGCAAAATTTAGTTACAATAATAAAAATTGCACTCCAGTAATGGGAGCCCCCCATGCAAAAACATAATTGCAATTAACAATTATAATTGCTTTATTTCTGCAAGGTAGTTTTTTTTTCTTTAATTACCAACTTTTTCCTATACCAACATCTTTAATTTAAACAGCCTTTTGGTGATTTGTAGAAACTCATATTTAATAAACAGTAAGTTCTTGGTTATATATTTATTGCCAATATTTCTTTATTACCCTTATAATTTATAAAAAACTGGGAATAGCATTTTGAAAATTTTCTCTTCAGACTTCTCAACTGGCATCCATTTAATTTTGGTCTTGTGTCAATTTCTCTTCTTGCTTTGATACTTTTCAAAATATTTTTCAAAAACATAGTAATAGTTTTACATTAATTACTTAGCTATCCAATACATTTAAAATTTCAGATTTGCTTTTCATTGTTGTTTAGTTTTATATGTGTTGATTTTTTTTCCCTTTTTATCTAAAATATGTTTCCTTTATTTTGCTTTTGATCACTCCTTTATTCTTATCTTATTTAGAACACTGGTCATTTATTGATGGTTTCAGGTGAATTACCTTCTGTTTGTTACTGTGTCTCTATTTTTTATCTGGTTCATTTCCCATGCATTCTAGAGGCTTTTCCTTAATTTTTTTCTTGTGCATTAAATTCAATTACCTTCACTGTTTGTCCCTATTTTATATAAACAATGAAGATTTTTATGCCCATAGCAATTTTGGCTCAGTTGCATTATATTCTCACCTCTAATCTTTGCCTTTCTGTGGTAGCCTTATGCTTAATACGGACAATTGCCTTCTAGAATATTTTGTAAAAATGAATAAAATGTGTCATTTTCTCACAACTGTCTATTTATAGGAAAACATTCCTCCCATGATCTTCTTTTCACCCTGTTTTGTTTCCGAGGTAGAACTCAGACTGTGTTTTGCATTTCAGTTTCCCCCTTGGGTTTAGACCGCAAGAGTAGGACCTACATTTAATCCTACCCATGTGTTTCAGGTAATGAACTATCCTAGCTTCTTCCCTGGTAATACTCTATTATGGGATTTTCTTTTTAATAATCATCCCCAATGACTTTTTTTTCCTAAAATTCAGAGGTTATTATTGAAAACTGTCTATGTTCAAGTCCAAGCTACCTTCTGAAGTTAATTTCCAATATTACCAATTTTTGTTGTCCTTCTATTCAATTTTCTTTTCCATTCAAATATGAAACTCCTGACATATTTTTATTGTACCTCTTTTTAATGCTATTTCTTCTCTTCAAGTTCTAACTAAAATTCCATAGCCTTCAAAAAGCAAGCTGATACTCTGATGAGATATCTATCATCTTTATCTTTTTTGTGTGCTGCTTTTTATCAGTTTATGCCTCTATTTTACCTCTTTAACTTGTCTTATGTCTTATCAAAACCAAAGTCATCATCTTGGTTGTTAGCACATCTTTGCAAAATGGTCAAATAGTGATAGGAACATATTAAACACTAAAGCCATAGTTAGTAAGAGGATGAACACACTTCCTCCATTAAATACTAGATTGTGATAGCCTATACTGAGTTTCTATGATTTGAAAGCATATAACGTACACTCAGGCAAATTGAATATGTTTTTAAAAGATATTCATAGAAAGCATGTTAGCTTCACTTAACAAGCAGAAATCCAAATGTTATAAATCCTAATCAGAAAACTGGCTAGTTATATGTATTAATTATACAATCATTTTCCCACTCTGAAAATAACATGCACTAATGGACTGCTCACCTTGCTTATTTTTTATTTTTTAATTGAATTGGAGTACACTACTTGTTTTAACTCTAGTAAAACTTAAAAATGAGTTATTCCATGAATTGTTAGAAAATTATGAAATAAGGCAGTTTTTTGTCTTGTTCTCAAGTATCAGTTACTTTTGGCATATCGACATGAAGGCCTTACTTATTTTTAAAGATTTTATTTATTTATTTGTCAGAGAGAGAGAGAGAAAGCACAAGCAGGGGGAGCGGCAGGCAGAGGGAGAAGCAGGCGCCCCGCTGAGCAAGAAGCCAATATAAGACTAAATCCCAGGACCCTGGCATCATGACCTGAGCTAAAGCCAGAGCTTAATCATCTGAGGCATCTGGGCATCTCTGAGGGCCTTAAAAAAATATACAAAATAATAAACACAAGGATTACTACTAATTGTAACACCTTCCTGGGTCTCTTTGACTTTTATGTTTGTTTTCATAAGCTGAATACAATCTTGCCCACTTTTATTTCTTTTGACACTTTGTCATCTGCAGCGTATTTCAAAATGTAAATATTCCTTCTTGTCCTGGAAAAGTTGTACAGTAAATACGACTGTTTTGACCTTTTCAATATTCTCCATTTTGACTGGTTGTCTGTTCTAATCACAGGTTCCTAGGGTGGTAAACAGGGAAAGTTGGGCATGGCAAGCGAATCAAATTATAGAATACTAAAAAGGTCATAGTAGGATGCCTTTAATTTCACAGAACATAAGAGATAGGGGGAAAAAAAGATAATGTTTGAAAAATGAGTAAATGTGATTGTATGTGTGTTTTTAACAAATAACTAGTCAAAGCCAATGATAAACTTCCTTTTGTTTAGCCCAATTTTTAAATTATTTTTGGACTACATCTGAAAAGTCAGTAAGCATATTCTTATTGCAGGTTTAATATAATTAATTCTGTTTTTCTTTGAATTAACAATGTATCAAATCCTCTTGAGTAGGAAACCTTTATTGTGTTAGTGCAGATAATATTTAACAAATAACACCTGTGTAATAGTGTGAACTTCCTTTTATTTCGATCCAGAAGATAGCTTAAAATATTGAATAATAGATCCAGATGGAAGATGAACTTTACTTAGTTTATTCTGTCTCACTGAGGATTCTCACAATTGGGTTTATTTTCCCTCTTGCTACAGGAGACTCAGAGGACTGATCTTTCATTGTGCTCTTTGTTTCATTGATGAATAGATTCTCAAATGTTAAATACATTTAAACAAAAATCGGTTGTACAGATCAATCAGAGATGAAGCTTTTTCAAAACACACATAGGGATTTTGGCTGAATGTTTCCAGTAAAGTGATTTTAAGCATTATACAGGTATAAACTAATGTGTCCATCTGTGTTGCAAGTAGTCACGTAAAAATGAAAACTCTGCTTGTCTTTTCAAACTGTGGCAAAATGTAGTAAAATTTGTGACTTATCACTTATTGAAAGTGTTCCCTAATTTTCGCAATAAAGTTGTGAAAGATTCAGTTACTTAATTTTAACCAATAACCTCGCAGCTCAGCACATCACCTTCTCTCAGGGATATATGTTGATTGGGGAGCCATCATCTCAAGTACTGTTGGTGCCCATGCAGAAATCCGAAGGGGACTAGACCAAGAAGTATGTGTGTCCCTTTACTTTCAACTCCCTGGTTCAAACTAGTCAATGTACCCGCCCACATGTAAGGGACAGGCAGTGAAATCCTGTCATGTGGTTAGAGACAAGGAGCTATAAATACTATGTTAGCTGTGTTAATAATTTTCCAAAGGAGTAATAAAAACTTGGAATAATATAGCCCTATATTTAAATCTTTTTCTATTTTAGTTATAGTTGGTACACAATTTACACTCGTTTTAGGCATACAACTTAGTGATTCAGCTTCTTTATACGTTATGCTGTGCCCACCACAATTGTAGCCACCAGCTGTCAGCATACAACACTATTACAGTACCATTGCTTTATTATCCACATTGTGCCTTTTATTCCTGTGACTTCTTCATTCCATAACTCGAAGCCTGTATCTCCCACTCCCCTCCACTCATTTTGTCTTTCCTGCAATCCATTCCCGCTGGCAACCAATAATTTGTTGTATTTGTAATTCTGATTCTTTTTGTTTGTCCCTTTGTTTGCTTTTTTAGATTCCACAAATGAGTGAAATCATATGGTATTTTTTTTCAGACTGATGTATTTCATTTAGCATAATACTCTCTAGATCCATCCATGTTGTAAATGGCAAAATCTCATCCTTTTATATGGCTGTGCAATATTTCAGAGTGTGTGTGTGTAAGTGTGTGTGTGTGTGTGTGCGCGTGCACGTGCACCACGTCTTCCTTATCCATTTTTCTATCAATGGACATTTGGATCGCTTCCATATCTTGCAATAAACATAGGAGTGCATTTATCTTTTTGAATTCGTGTTTTCATTTTCTCTGGTTAAACACTGAGTAGTGGAATTATTGGATAATATGGTATTTCTAGTTTTAGTTTTTTAAGGACCCTCCACACTGTTTTCCACAGTGGCTATACCAATTTACATTCCCATCAACAGTGCTTGAGTGTTCATTTTTCTGTACATCCTCTGCAATACTTGTTATTTCTTGTCTTTTTGATTCTAACCATTCCAATGGGTGTAAGGTGAGATAGCTCTCTGTGGTTTTGGTTTGCATTTCCCTGATGATTGGTGATGTTGAGCATCTTTTCTTGTGTCTGTTGGCCATCTGTGTCTTCTTTGAAAAAACATCTATTCAGGCCCACTGCCCCTTTTTTAAATTTGATTGTTTTTCTGGTGTGGAATTGTATACGTTTTGTTTAGATATATTTTGGATATTAACTCATCATCAGATATATCATTTGCAAATATATTTTCCCATTCAGAAAGTTCCCTTTTTGTTTTGTTGATGATCCTTCACTGTGAGAAAGATTTTATTTTGATCTAATCCCAATAGCTTGTTTTTGTTTTTGTTTCCCTTGCCTTATCAGATACATCCAGAAAAATGTTGCCATGGCCAATGCCAGAAAAATTACTGCCTGTGTTCCCTACTAGAATTTTTATGGTTTCAGGTCTCCCATTAGATCTTTAATCCATTTTGAGTTAATTTTTGTGTTTGGTGTTAGAAAGTGGTCCAGTTTTATTCTTTCATATGTATCTGTCCAGTTTTTCCTTCATTTATTGAAGAGACTGCCTTTTCCCCACTGTATAATCTTACTTTGTCATACATTAATTGACGATGTAAGTGTGGATTTATTTCTGGGCTCTCTAACCTGTTCTGTTGATCTATGTCTATTTATGTGCTGGTACCACACTGTTTTGATTTTTTATAGTTTCCATAATATATTTTGAAATCTGGGATTGATATCTTCAGCTTCGATCTTTCTCAAGGTTGTTTTGGCTGTTCAGGGTCTTCTGTCGTTCTATACAATCTTAGTATTATCTGTTCTAGTTCTGTAAAAAATGTTATTTTGGTAGAGACTGTAATGAATCTGTAGATTGCTTTAGATGGTGTAGATATTTTAAAAATATTAATTCTTCCAATCCATGAGCATGGAATATCTTTCCATTTATTTGTGTCAACTTCAATTTCTTTCATCAGTGTTTCATAGTTTTCAGAGTACAGATGTCTCACCTCTTTTGTTAAATTTATCCCACGGTATTTTATTCTTTTTGATGCAATTATAAATGGAATTGTTTTCTTAATTTCTCTTGCTGCTACATTTTCTTAATTTCTCTTGCTGCTACATTGGTGGCACAGAAATGCCACCAATATCTGGGTATTAGTTATTACTTCCCATATTTTTTTGATGCAGTCTTTAGGATTTTCTATGTATAGTGTCACATCAAATGCAAATATACATACTATATTAAGTATAGATTCACTATTATTTATCCTGACCATTAGATCTAGATGTGTTTTGAAATCTCCATTATTTTCTTTTAGATTTTAGCAAAGTTATATGGGACATATAATTAAAGCACATGTAATGGTTACTTACCTGAGTGTAGCCTTTGTGATTAATTAATAGATATGGATTGGGACCATCCCACTAGGGCACCAATTTTCTCTGAGATATAGCTTAAATAAACTTTTCCACATAATATCTCATAGTCTCTGTGAAATGCCTGAGATTCATCACAAATATAACAATAGTTATTTTTCCATGTGGCCTACATTAATTGGGAATCAGTTCACCACAGGTTACAGAAGTAGGACTAAAGATAATTTAAGCAAAAAGGTTCATTTATTAAAATGATATTAGTGTGGTGTAAGGACCACAATGAGGCAGGGGTTCAGGTAAAGCTATAGCTAAGAAAGCAGATGGCATCAAAACTCGAACGGTCTTATGTCTGTGGTTCATCCCTGCATATCCTTTCCAAATTCGTTCTTCTTTTCTAAATGCATAAAGGCTTATTTTTATTTTCTGGTCAACATGATTGCACACTTTTTTTTTAAGTTTAAGCACACACATACTTTCAAATCCAATTATCTTAAGTTAATGTCCTTAAGGTAGATTCCTAGGTGTAAGCTCTCAGGCAAAGCTGAGAAGAAATGGGATAAATTTATGTGCTTATCCAGGTCAGGTACACATCCAAGATAAGCACATCACCGATGATGATCAAGCAGAACAGGGTCACAAAAATATATGAGTACACTCACTGCAGTAGTTTACAGAAGTTTGTGTCATAGGTTGGTATAGAAAATACCATATTACTCTGTTGTGAATATTTTTACTTCTCCTCTAACCTACTTGTGGTAAGTTATCTTATTTGTCTTTATTTTTTAAAAGATTTTATTTATTTGAGAGAATGAAGGTAAGAGACAGAGCATGAATGTAGGGGGAGGTACAGAGGGAGAAGAAGGCTCCCTGCTATGCAGGGAGCCAGATACAGGGCTCCATCCCAGGACTTGGAGATCATGACCTGAGCGGAAGGCAGATGCTTAACCAACTGACTCACTCAGGTGCCCCCTCTTATTTATCTTTTTATTGCCATTATCTATGATTGCCCAACACTTATTAAATAGTAAAAATATATTTATTGAAAAAATAATAAAATTTTAAATATCCCTGACAACACGTTGTAGTTATTGCAAATGTCAGAAACTTATGAAATCTGCTTACTTCCACCTGAGTCATTTTATTCAGTATTTTCTTTAATATAAAGATATATAATCCCCCTCTGTGGTAGATGATATTGGTTGCTAACCTGGCATTTAATTTCGTCTTTTTCTCTCTGAAAGAAACCCAATGTTGACAGTTGACCATTCTACCCCTAGAGAGACCTTGTAAATCAGAAGAAGCTAAATGCATTTTCCAGTCCAGCAGTGGGTCCTGATCAGTATAAATAATCACATTTGTCTATAATTAATGTAAAAATAGGTTAAGTTGAATCAGGACATAGAATGGATTGTTCCCAACATAAATGTTACTAGGTATAGGTAAGTACATATCCTCTATTGTTCTGATCCAAATGGAAAAATAACTTTTCATCCCGTGGTTATTAAAGAAGCCTCCTCTCTTTCACACTGGATAGGAAAAAGAGAGCCAGTAGCCCTAGGTCCTGATAATAGCTAACTTGCCAACATGAAAACCCCAAGTCTGAGGCAAGGCTGCCATGATAAACAAGGTGAAACAGAATCACCGAGAAACAGAGCTAGGGCACAGTTTTACCGTATCTGGTACTTGCCTTTCTTTTGAATGTCCTGCTATATGTGATAATGTTTCCATTTTCCTCCAAGTCTTTTTTAAAAAGGCTTTTTGTTTCACACAGCTGAAGGCAAGCAAAATGATACATTATCCTCGAATGTATCTTTGCCTTTGAGTTTGAGTTACTTTAAAAACAAAATTGCCCCCATATAAGGCAGTCTTAAAATACATATATTAGACTCTTATGTTATTTATTCTGCTAACTTACTTCACAAATGAATTATTTGCCTTAACAACACAGCTTTCAAAGTGTATTGTGCATTCATAATACAAACAAAATAAAGAAGACAGATTTACCTACTGTTTTTAACTATGAAATTTTGCCTATCCAAATTGTAAATGATCCTTATCTCTTCAGTATAACCAATCAGGATTCATTTAATTAGTCTTTGACTCAGATTATTATATGTGTTTCAAAGTAATTGAACAGGGTTTTCAGAGCCTTATAATTCAGATTTTTATTATGTCAGACATCTGTTCTCTCTAATAATTTCACCTTAATTGTCCATTCTTCTTTGTAAGAGTATTCATAATTTAGGGATTTTTTCTATTTCAAGCATGACTATCAGAAGTGCATCTTATTACTTTTGTTTCTAAAAGTATCTACAGAGAAATGACCTATTTAGAGATATTTTTATATAAAAAAACATGAAATATTTAATTATAGGAAAAGAAAATGAAAAATTTAATTCAGAATTGTCACTAAAATGGGCTTTATACTCTTCCATTTATTATTATTTTTAGATATTTTATTTATTTGGCAGAGAGAGAGAGATTACAAGTAGGCAGAGAGGCAGGCAGAGAGAGAGAGGAGGAAGCAGGCTCCCTGCTGAGCAGAGAGCCTGATGCAGGCCTCGATCCCAGGACCCTGAGATCATGACCTGAGCCGAAGGCAGAGGCTTTAACCCACTGAGCCACCCAGGCACCCTTCTTCCATTTATTGAGAGGCCAGAAGTGGAACCCAAGTTTGTTTAGCACATCCTGTTTCCAAAATCATATTAAAATACACAGCAATGAAAACCTTTAAAAGATGTCTTTATATCTTAAGACTAGAAACAAACATTAACTGGTGAATTAAGTTTTTATTTAAATTCAGGTTAGTTACCATGCAATGTAATATTAGTTTTAGGTGCACAATATAGTAATTCAGCTCTTCCATACATCACTCAGTGCTCATCACGACAAGTGCCCTTCTTAATCCCCATCACCTATTGTACCCATCCCCTACCCTCTGTCTGTCCCCTGGTGACCATCAGTTTGTTCTCTACGGTTAAGAGTCTCTTTCTTGGTTTGCCTCGCTCTCTCTTTTTTTTCTCCTTGCTAGTTTGTTTTGTTTCTTAAATTCCACATATGAGTGAAATCATGTGGTATTTGTCTTTCTCTGATTGACTTATTTTGCTTAGCATAATACTCTCTAGCTTCACACAAGTCATTATAAATGGCAAGATTTCATTTTTTATGGCTGAATAATATTCCATTGGAGATACAGATATAGACAGACAGATGATAGATAGATAGATAGATGATAGATAGATAGATAGATAGATAGATAGATAGATAGATAGATAGATAGATAAAAGATAGATTTATATCTATATATCATTCTTTTTTACCTATTCATCTATCAGTGGACACTTGGGCTGTTTCCTAATTTAGCTCAGGTAAATAATGCTACAATAAACATCTGGGAGTATGTAGTCCTTTGAATTAGTATTTTTATATTCTTTGGGTAAATACCTAGTAGTGTGATTGCTGGATTGTAGGGTAGTTCTCTTTTTAACCTTGTAAGGAACCTCCATACTGTTTGCTAGATTGGTTGCATCAGTTTTCATTTGCACCAACAGGAGGGTTCCCCTTTCTCCACATCCTTGCCAATACCTGTTGTTTCTTGTGTTATTTTAGGCATTGTGACAGGTTTGAGGTGTTATCTCACTGTACTTTTGATTTGTATTTCCCTGATGATAAGTGATATTGAGCATCTTTCCATGTCTGTTGGCCATCGTATGTCTTCTTTGGAAAAATGTCTATTCATGTCTTCTGCGTATTTTTTAATTAGATTATTTGGGTTTGGGGTGTTAAGTTTTATAAGTTCTTTATGTAGTTTGGATATTAACCCTTTATTGGATATGTCATTTGCAAATATCCTCTCCCATTCTGTAGGTTGCCTTTTAGTTTTGTTGATTGTTTCATTTGCTGTGCAGAAGCTTTTTATTTTGATGTGGTCCCAGTAGTTTATTTTTGCTTTTGTTTCCCTTGCCTCCGAAGACATATCTGGAAAGAAGTTGCTCTCGCTCATGTCAAAGAGGTTACTGCCTGTGTTCTCCTCTAGGATTTTATGGTTTCAGATCTCACATTTAGGTCTTTCATCCATTTTGAATTTATTTTTGTGTGTGGTGTAAGAAAGTGGCCCAGTTTCATTGTTTAGCATGTTGCTGTCTAGTTTTCCCAACACCATTTGTTGAAGAGACTGTCTTTTTTCCACTGGATATTCTTTTCTGCCTTGTCCAAGATTAATTGATCATATAATTGTGACTTTATTTCTGGGTTGTCTGTTCCATTCCATTGATCTATGTGTCTGTGTGTACCATACAGTTTTGATTACTACAACTTTGTAATATAACTTGAAGTCCAGAATTTTGATGCCTCCGGCATTGTTTTTCTTTTTCAAGATTGCTTTGGCTATTTGGGGACTTTTCTGTTTCTGTACAAATTTTAGTACTGTTCCTTCTACCCTGTGAAAAATAGGGTTCATGTTTTGGTAGGGACTGCTTTAAATGTATAGAGTGCTTTGGGTAGTACAGATATTTTAACAATATTTATTCTTCCAATCCGTGAGCATGAAATGTCTTCCCATTTTTTTTAAAAAATATTATTTATTTATTTCACACAGAGAGAGCACAAGCAGGGGAAGCGAGAGAAGGAGAAGCAGACTCCCCACTGAGCAGTAAGCCTGATGCAGATCCTAGGACCCTGACATCATGACCTGAGCTGAAAGAAGACACTTAACTGACTGAGCCACCCACTCACCCCTGTCTTCTAATTTCTTTATATCATCTTCAATTTCTTTTGTCAGTATTTCAGAGTATAGGTTAGGTTTATTGCTAGGTATCTTACTGTTTATTGCTAGGTATCTCACTGTTTATTGCTTAGGTTTATTGCTAGGTGTCTTACTGTTAGGTTAGGTTATTAGGTTAGGTTTATTGCTAGGTATCTTACTGTTTTTGGTGCAATTGTAAATGGGATTGATTCCTAAATTTCTCTTTCGGCTGCTTCATTATTGGTGCATAGATATGCAACAGATTTCTTCACATTGATTTTGTATCCTGCAACTTTACTGAATTTTTTTTTATCAGCTCTAGCAATTTTCTTTTTTTGGTATAGTCTTTTTGGGTTTTCTATGTATAGAATCACGTCACCTGCAAATAGTGAAAATTTGACTTCTTCCTTGCTTATTTGGATGCCTTTTATTTCCTTTGGTAGTCTGATTGCTAGGACTTCCAGTCCTATGTTGAGTAAAAGTAGTGAGAGTAGACAGTTTTTCTGCATTTAGGATGATATTCCCTGAGTTTTTTCATGTATGGCCTTTATTATGTTGAAGTATGTTCCCTCTGAACCTGCTTTGTTGAGGTTTTAAAGATGAAATATTTTTAAAGATGAAACAAAGGAATATTATAGGACAATGCTAAATAAAGGCTACATAACACTGTAGAATAGAAGTTTTAAAGAGAGTGTTAATTGGGATGGCAAAGAGAACTAAGGAAGGCAAAAACTAATTTCCTAGGTTGGAGGGGTAGCCAGAATCCTGCAGTTTATGTGTCCATGTGGGTAGACTTGGGATATTTCAGGTTAATCAGTCAACAATTTGCCTCCCTTAAGATGTAGACTTCTATAATTAAAAAGGATTGGGGTCCCTGGGTGGCTCAGTTAAGCATCTGGTACTTGATTTTGGCTCAGGTCAATGATCTCAGGGTCATAAGATCTGTCTATGTCAGGTGGCCTCTCTCCCTCTTTCTGGCCCTCCCCTCCACCCCGCACTCTCTCTCTCTTTAAAAACAAATAAACAAAAAAAAAGTACAGATATCTTTATTCTAAACCACTGACAATTCAAGTATAAAATAAAGAAAATAATAACTGTAATATTTCCTCCAAAGGAGAAACAATTTCCCTGAATCTAATACATAAAAGAATCATTTAAAAAAGTATTTAAAGAGTGTACCTAACATACCCTAAGTATGGGCCACATTACCTAAATTTAGGCTTTCTAAAATAACTGGATATATTAAATTAAATTAAATTAAGTTCACATTAAATCCAATATTAACTTTTATTTTTATGATTCAGACTGACTAAAGTAAAATCATATCATTATGTATAAAGTTCTATGCAAGCACTTCAATTTTTTACCCTGTTAGCTATATGACCTAGATGCTTACACTTCATTTTTTTCTAATGAAATGCTTCTTTAAAGTATTATTTAAATAGATTAATATTTCACATTATTTTGTACTAGAGTTCACTTTCTAAACAAAATACTCATGTTTTCATAATAAAGATGACCCAAGACTATGTGTTTATTGTACAATATATTCTCCATACTCAGTCAGGTGGGAGAAAAAATAAAATGGGAACTAATGAAATAGCACTGGTGTCATCTCTCTGTAGGAACAGTGGACTTTTAACCCTACCACTTATAAATAGTTGGTGACAAGGTTTGTCATACAAGAATGTTGTCCCAAGTTATCTTTTCCACTCATATATCCATCAAAATCCAATTGTATTAGGTTGGCTGGAAAGATACGCTGAGTTGCTCCTTTAGAACAAGAGTTAAGTGTTCAGAGAGAAAACAATGTAATAGAGTGCATATATGCCTGCCAAATGTAGACAAGTTATAGCGTTAAATCTGATACATTGTTAGTTTTATCATATTTGGAATGCCTGTGCTATGGCTTTAATATAATAAAATGCTGAGCTTTTCTCTCTTAATTCCAGGTATTTAGCTATCTGGTTCTATATCAAAGAAAATTAATTTATGAAAAACAAGCTAGGATAAGCATAATTAATTTTGTCCCATGAACTCAAGACTTACTTTGATTCTGATTCAGGTATAGTCACCCCTTGAATTCCTCACTTTAAAAAAACCATTATACGCAAACAATGAATCATGGAGCACTGCATCAAAAACTAATGAAGTACTGTATGGTGACTAATATAACATAGTAAAAATTTAAAAAAAATAAAAATAAATTTAAAAACTGTTCCATATCCAAAATCCAGTACTTCGAGTTACCCTTTCCTGACAAAAATATGACCTTCTCAGACTTTACACTGTCTTATTGTCTTCGCTCATCATTATATTTAATATCCTTTTTTCTTCTCTTTTAAAATTTTAAAGATCTTCCATTACTTTAATTTATATTATTCAGTATTCTACTGTTATTCTTTCTAGTGCAAAATCTGTATTTATCAAATTTTTTGGTTGTTTTCTTTTGATTTGACTTTTCTGTATTAAAATGTATTTGACATGTAAGATTGTGTAATTTTAGGTGTATAACATGTTGTTTTAATACATTTATGTATTGTAGTATGATTGCTTTTGCAGTAGTGATAGCTAATAAATAGCTCTATCACATCACATAATTATCATTTCATTTTGTGGTTGGAATAGTTCAAAATCTAGTTTCTGGCTTTTTAATTTTGGCCTATGATGGAAAATTTTAGTTAAAATAAAGATGACTGATGGAATTCACACAAAAGTTATGGAATACTGACATTTATGTTTATTAGTTTAGTGACATCTGTGCTGAGAAAGAGCTATGGACAGGTGTGTTTTATTCCTGATACTTTTCATAGAATTAGCATAATTCCTTGGTGCATAATAAACACCCAGTAAACATTCACTGAACAAAAGAAGGCATGAACAAATGACTGAGCGAATGAAAATTTGTAAGCATGTTAAGTGGATATTTTATTTTTTTTTTTAAGATTTTATTTATTTATTTGACAGAGGGAGAGAGATCACAAGTAGGCAGAGAGGCAGGCAGAGAGAGAGGGGAAAGCAGGCTCCCTGCTGAGCAGAGAGCCTGATGCTGGGCTCTATCCCAGGACCCTGAGATCATGGCCTGAGCCGAAGGAAGAGGCTTTAACCCACTGAGCCACCCAGGCGCCCTTAAGTGGATGTTTTCAAGAAGTAATTACTGATTTTTCTTCCTTCATTTCTATATAGTAGCACATTTTTAAAGATATTTTAGTGTAGCATAATAGTAGCAACTTTGAATAACGGTCACATTGAAACAATTTCCAATGACATTTTATTTCACAAAAGAGAGTGAGAGGATTTCATTATAAAAGTAATCTCTGTAGATTAAAATTTAATGCGTGGATTTTAAAATTCTGTTACAATGACATTTAATACATTGATATGTTGGAATTAAGAAGGTATTTATTTTATAAATTAAAACAATCTTTTTCTGGCAATGTGTTTATATCTAAATATCTGAAATCACTTTACTTTAGAATATACACTTATAGTTTCAAAACATTGCATGTATTTCTGGATCTATGTTGAACAGGCAAATTGGTTTCCTGTTTAAGTGACTTTCTTTTAAAGTCATGTGTGCCATGCCCACAACTCACCTCTGAGATATTATTGATGGCTACATCATGTGTGTGGCTACCTGAATCTCCTCTGATGCCATAGATAACTAAATAGAGTTAGCAAAGACACTAAAATGTACTTAATCTATAAATAGGCTATTAACCCATAGATTGGTATGGCAAAATAGCTCCATCCAAGATAAATTCCTTACATTAATGACTAAGCAACTGATCTCATGATTTCTTTATCATGCTAGATTATATTATTCTATGATGGCTAAACACCCCAACGTCTCAGTGTCGTAAAATAACAATGAAGAATTTTTTGCTCATGGTACATGTCCGTTGTAGTTGACTACTGATTTATCCATTTCTTCTTCAGTTTGGGAGATAGATTGATAGAAAAGCCTCTATTCAAACTTTGCCAGTCTCTTGGCAGAGGGGAAAAGAAGATATGTTGAACAATCTTCTGACTTAAAGCAGCATGTGCTTCAGAGTGATAATTGGAAGGAACTGATAAACTGCATTTCTAACATTATGTTGACCAAACAAGTGGTATGGCATAGTGTGGTCAAGAGAGCTGGTATGTGCAATTTTCTCACTGAGAAACTCACAGAAGGGCCATGGAAGGTTGTGATAGTGAATATTTGTATTTTAAAGATTTTATTCATTTATTTGACAGAGAGAGAGCACAAGCAGGGGAAGTAGCAGGCAGAGGGAGAGGGAGAAACAGGCTCCCCACTAAGCCAGGGGCCCGATGTAGGGCACGATTTGGGGCTGGATCCCAGGATCCTGGGATCATGACCTGAGCTGAAGGCAGATGCTTAACCTCCTGAACCACCCAGGTGCTCCTGTGACAATGAATATTTAGAGCATCAGGACAGTCAACCACACTGTCTTGTGGGGAGTTCAAACTAGAGTGAGTCAATGGCAGCAGAAGACTAAGAAACAGAAATATAAAACAGCCAGACCACTTACAATGGCAGAGTACTAAAGAAGGAAACAGGCATGACTAGGCCAAGAAGTTAGCCTACCTCAGGAGCCAGAGAACAATCTATTTTCTCTTACAGAAAACTAGGAACTCTGACTCTGCTCTCATTGAAGCTACGCTCTTTGAACAGTGGCCTATATTTTGTTATTACTTCAATCATTAAAATGAACCTCTCTTACTATACTTTTAGTGTCCATTTCTTCTAACATGAAAGAGCTTATTTTACAAGAAAACACTAGGTAGGTTTTATTTCCTTTTCTTTTCTTTTTTAATAAAAATAATTGGAAGGAACTGTAAATATTTTGATCACTTAAATGAATTTGATTTTTAAAATTTTGAGGATGTATATATAACTTATAGTTTTAGTCAACTAAAGAAAATTTCAAACTTACAGTAGTTTGATGACAGAAGACAAAGAGAAAGCTTCTGATGGATTAAATTGGGAGGCTAAAACATAAGACCTGATCATAAACAAGTTTCTCATTATGAATATTCAGGCATTATGTTAAAATAAAACTTACATAATAGATTTGTATGTGGGCCACCTGGCTCAGTCAATAGAGCATGTAACTCTTGGTCTCAGGATCATGAGCTGAAGCCCCACATTGGGTGTGGTGCCTACTTAAAAAAAAAAGAGAGAGAGAGAGATTTGTATGTAGGGGGGTAGAAGGGGAGAGGGTGGCTTATTTAGATAGCAAATAGGTAGGGCTCCTGGGTGCCTCAGTCGGTTAAGCGTCTGACTCTTGGTTTTGGCTCAGATCATGATTTCCAGGTTGTAAGATCCAGCCCTGTATCCTTGCGCTCTGTGCTAGGTGTGGAGGGTGCTTGAGATTCTCTCTCTTCTTTACCCCCAGCTGGCACAGGGACACTCTCTCTCTCTCTCTCAAATAAATAAATAAAATCTTTAAAGATAAATAAATAAACAGACTACCTTCTATAGCTTTATGTATATTGTAAATTGTAATAACCAAAATAAACTTTTAAAACAAAAATATTTTTATTTCTATTATTTTAATTATTGCTACCTTTTATAGGACACTGACTTAGAAACAAAAATCTCAACGTCTATCTCTATTTTCCATTTTTAATGTCATTTCCAACTTTCTAGTATTTGCAATGTATTATAATATTCCCATATTTATGGATTTTAACCAATCACTGTTGTATAGATTATACTTAGAAAAAATAAAAATCATGATAAATAATAGAATTTTATCTGAAATAGTGACAGGGAGATTTATGTTTACTTAAAAACTTAGCAAATTTTTATATGATATTTTATATATCTGGACGTATAGGATCATATAATTATCTGAAATAAATAGTCATATTATATGATGCAATAGAATTATAGCAAAATAATCTCACTTTTTCCCAAGGCAGAGTAGAATTAGCTCTCCTTTTCCTCAAAAATATGTAGTATTAATGATAAAATGACCAGTATTAGTTGATAGCTTTGTAGTGGGTTCATTTATGAGACATAACCTTAGATTTTATTTTTTCCTTTTTATTCACTCATGCAACTTCACCAGGCACATTGAGCATAAACATCATTAAGAGCACGTGTCTACACTGAGATTATGCTTAGTTCACTGGAGAAAAATGATCTGTCATGAAGGTTATTCAAAATACTATGATATGCACTATTTTACTATATTTGTGTGTCTTGGGGAACATTTAATAAAACTAAGAGCATACTGAATAAAACAATAAAAATGGAAATAAAATTTTTAATAGAACTTATCTAAAATCACTCAGAAAATAATTCTCACTTTGTGTGCCATAAAATCAGTAAACTGAAAACATTAACTGTAAACAAAGATGGGAGAAACTCCAAAGTTTCATGTGGATTGGAGAAAGGAAAGTATAAAAGCTTAAGAAGGGAAAGAAAACATGAGAAAATCATCTGTGTTGGTATCTTTTTTGTTTCATGCACAGGAAGACAGGGAAGGCAGAAAGAAAAAAAAAAACTTGAAAAAGTGACAACTAGTGAAGCACCTGTAAAAAGAAAAAAGTCACTGTGGGTTTTTGATGCATGAGGCATGGCAGGAGGTTTACTGGAATGAGCCCAAGGGCCATGTTTCCAGTTAACAGATCCTGGCAGGGAATCTTGTGAACCTTCAGAGCAACAGCAAAATTCATCCTAGAAACAAAAAGGAAAAGAACTAAAGACTACCGAATATGTGCAGATTATAGAGCAGGAAAATTCTATTTCTTTTTCCATTTTATTTAGGCATGAAATGATGACATGTGAAAAAAATATTCATTTAAAAAAATACTCTAAGGGAGGAACAATTCAAAAATAAAACAACCGTAGAGCAGTATGGTGTCAAAAAAGTAGGAGCTGAAATATTTTAATGATATGTGCATTGTCATTGATATTATGGACAAAATTTTTAAAATTTTTACACATTTACATGGAGGACTGTTAATAAACATCAATAAGCATTGGGGCTCCTGGGTGGCTTAGCGGATTGAAGCCTCTGCCTTCGGCTCAGGTCGTGATCTCAGGGTCCTGGGATCGAGTCCCGCATCTTGCTCTCTGCTCAGCAGGGAGCCTGCTTCCCCCTCTCTCTCTGCCTGCCTCTCTGCCTACTTGTGATCTCTCTCTCTGTCAAATAAATAAATTAAATCTCTAAAAATAAATAAATAAACATCAATAAGCATGGATAATAGTGGTTCCTATAATGAAGACCCTGAATATTTAGGAATATTAGAAAATCACAGCAATACGCAAACACAAAATTAAAAGGGGAGTATGGAGTACCAGGAAACATAATAATCTTTGGAATGAGGCTGACAGAAACCACTTTCTATCTCTTACTCACTATTTGATACTGGGAAGACTGTTTAAATTCAGCAGGATCTTCAAATTCCTAATATTTTTTTAATGGGGATAATGATGTCACTTTAACAATCAAATAGAATTATGGAAAGTGCCGAGATACTAATTTTCACTAAATTGACTCTATTATAGCTACCACAGATGACCTCACAGATTAAGCACATCACATAATTCATAATACACTCAAATATAGTAGCCCCACCATAGTAATTAATATTTTCTAAGCAGCCATGAGAACCAGAGTAAAAGGGAAGAAAAAATGAGTAAGATCTATTAAAACAAAAATCAGTCAACCCCACAAACTCTATAAGGTTTAGAAAATAAAGCTCCTTGTAAGAAATAAAGGTAAAGCAAAACTGAATGAAAGAGTAAACAAATAATAATTACAGCGTCAGCATAAAATAACAGGAAAGATAAGAGAATTACAAAGCATGGAAGTATACCATATTTTAACATAAAAATATATTTTAATAAATTTGAGATTTTTATTTGAAAATGGATTATTATTATTATTATTACTATTATTTTGAATAGCAAAATTTGTATGAGTGTTTGGAATCACAAAACAAATATATACTAGAAGGGTAAGTAACTTTTATCACAAACTTTATGTATATATAGAGACATATATATACACACATAATAAATAATGCTTTAATTTTAATAGTCATTAGAAAGATAATAAAATTAAATGGAAACATAAAGTGAAAAATCAAAAGTAAACTAGATATTCTAAATCACTAAGTTCTACTCTTGAAACTAATATTATACTGTGTGTTAACTAAAATTTAAATAAAAACTTGACGGCGCCTGGGTGGCTCAGTGGGTTAAAGCCTCTGCCTTCGGCTCAGGTCATGATTTCAGGGTCCTGGGATCGAGGCCCGCATCGGGCTCTCTGCTCAGCAGGGAGCCTGCTTCCTCCTCTCTCTCTATGCCTGCCTCTCTGCCTACTTGTAATCTCTCTCTCTGTCAAATAAATAAATAAAATCTTAAAAAAAATAAAAATAAATAAATAAATAAATAAATAAAAAGAATATACCATAACCCCCCTAAAAACCACATGGATCTCATAATTTCATTCCTTTTTTCCAGAAAATCACATTAAACTATGAAAAATATGAAAACAAAAAACAAAAAAACAAAAGCCAACTAGATGTTGTAAACAATTAGAACACAGAATTAAAAATTGTTTTTTCAAGTACATGAAGGGAAACATGTATGCACTTCATGAGTTGAGAAGTCCAAAGGAAGTGCTAAAATTTGCATAGAATTAAAAGGAAAAAGGGAAGAAAAAAGGAAACATAAAGTGACTCTCAACATATCATAATTGGCTGCTGAATGTTTCATCTTAATGTTAAGTAATTTGGTAGGATAAATTAAAACCAGTGGAATTACCTGATCGATAACGCTTTTCTAACTGTATTAAGTCATCGATTTGCATGTACCTCATCTTCCCTTTCCTCATCCCCATTGTGTTTACCTATGCCAGGCACTGTGCCTGGGATAGCACATAGCTTGTGTCATTTTAATGTACACTTTAGTAATGAAGTTCCTGAGACCAATAAAAATTCACATATCTTGTATGTGCTTAAATTTGTATAAAAACTGAGATGCACCTTTCTATATTAAAAACAAACAAACAAATATCCAAAACTATAGAAAAAAGATGGACAATTTCCAAAGGAAAGGAAGTCAAACACCTTTTTTCAAAATACCTGAGAGGGGTGGGTCATAGTCAAAGTGCTGGAATTAATTTTTTTTCCAATGGAAATATTAAAAACTAGGACTTCAAATAATAAAATATTTTTTCTAATAATTTTTAATGAGTGTATAGACAGGAAAAACTGAGCTTAAACAAGAGATCAGAATTATGAAAATCTAGAACAAATAACAGAAGTAGAAATAAAGAACGTCTAGTTGAGTTGGTGTGATTTGAGAGGAATAAATAAAACAATAAGGACTTCTAGAGAGTAATTGGCGGTTCAAGGAAAGAAACAAAAGAAGAGTTCTTATATAAAAAAATGAACAATTCCATATGTTCCGAACAAGAATTTATAGACAATAAAGAATTCTTTACAGAGCAAGAATTGAAGGGAGGATGGGGAGATTAACAACAGAACAGCAAATTAGAGAAGTATAACTGATTTTATAGCAGACATTAACACACCAAAAATTAGCTGCACGATCAAGATATTGAAAATTGGACTTTCTTTTTTTTTTATCTGTCAGAGAGAGCGAGCACAAGCAGGGGGAGCTGCAGGCAGAGGGAGAAGCAGGTGCCCCACTGAGCAAGGATCCCAATGCGGGACTCAATCCCAGGACCCTGGGATCATGACCTGAGCCGAAGGCAGACACTTAAGCAACTGAGCCACCCAGGCATCCTGAAAATAGGACATTCTCTTGGATACATTGATCTTATTGCTGAAATATTCCAATTTTTCCAGATTTGTCTGCATTTTTAATCTTCTAAGAGAATAAGACTACATAAAAAGTACAGTGAAACACACTTTAACATGATGAAACAATGATTACAAGTGCTTGTAATACTCTTACCACTCCAGAATAGTACTAAGTCTAAGGACATGAAAGATATCCAAATGTCTAGTTTATTAGGTTTTTTTTCTGCTAATCCGAAGGAACTCTAATATTTATTGTCCCCCTTCTTCTTAAAATAATTTATTTCACTTTCTAATATATTTCTTTCAGTTATTAAGTATTAAACAGATTTATTTACATGAAGGAACTCTGAAATATTGGTAGAAGGCAAAACTCTATGAATGTCATAGAAGAGACGAGAGAGGTATCACAGGACAAAAGTGAGAGAGAGGATTTATTTCAACATTTCATTATAAATGAGAGCCAGAATTTATTACACACCTATTTTTAATGTCATATCTCCTAGTAATAATAAGAGAATCATGTATGCCTATTTCTGTACAAGTGTTTCTGGGATCATCCCCAAAATAAACTACTTTTACTTCGTCCTTATATCATAGTCAGCTTTTATAAACATAAATCAAGCTTTATATAACTTTAAAAAAGAAAGATTGGATATATCCACCTATCTTTAGTGCATGGGTTTATTTATTTAACTTTAAACTATTTGTATTTATTTTTATCAATTTAATTTTGTTATCAGTAGTTATAATGGGTACAAATTAAATAATACTTCCAAATTAGAAAATACAGTTTTAAATTATATAAGTCAAAATTGTCACTGTATTCAACTTAGTAACAAATCAATAGTGATAAATTCAGTCAAACTTTTACTGATGACTTTTTTTTAAGATTTTATTTATTTATTTGACAGAGAGAGAGAAATCAGAAGTAGGCAGAGAGGCAGACAGAGAGAGAGAAGGAAGCAGGCTCCCCGCCGAGCAGAGAGCCTGATGCGGGCCTTGATCCCAGGATCCTGAGATCATGACCTGAGCCAAAGGCAGAGGCTTTAACCCACTGAGCCACCCAGGCGCCCTTACTCATGACTTATGACAAATGCAGAAGTAGTCTTGTCTTCCATGTCCCTTTCTTTTCATAAGAAAATACTTAAATAACATTTTATTTATATGCCCGCAAAAAATAAGCATCAAAACCAATGCTGCAATACATTTTAAAAACCTCATGGGACACCAATTTGAAACCCTCAGTTGGGAAACACTATCCATAGTGAATAAGTCTACAGGGGAAATGGTGAATAGAATGGCATTTGAGGGAAAAAAAAAAAAACACTTCCATAATGTATTAGCTATGTGAGTCTAGGCAATTCTTAGGCTTCTTAACCATAAATACTCACAAGGATAGTAAGTATTTTGCCAGGCTATCAGAAAATATAAATGAGATGATATATAAAATACTGAATAAATATTTGCTCTAGTAGACTCTCAATAAATAGCTATAGCTATTAATGCTATTATTTTAATCACTATTAATTTTATTATCATTATTAACATTTATTATTAATAAGGTATAAATTAGAAATCAGGAATTTAATTAACCCCACTCTTGTGGAATATAAAGTGTAGAGGCCGAGAAGTCTTAGATCCCTAAACCAGTGCAAATCTGAGAACTGTATGCAATTTTAGTCCAGGTACTGTGCATGCATAGCACAGAATGTACACAGAGGAATTCAGCATATTTCCCTGCACAAAGCAACTCACATCCTCTTTGGAAAGTAGGGCATATTAACTTTCTATGTTACAGTTCTATTTCTTACATACTATTAAAAAGTAGAAATATATTTTAGCATACATGTATTCTTAAATATGGTGATTGTCTAGTCCTCTTATAATTTTATTTACTGAATTAAGATTCAGTCACCTTGATTCAAATCTATCCCATNCTTAAATATGGTGATTGTCTAGTCCTCTTATAATTTTATTTACTGAATTAAGATTCAGTCACTTACCTTGATTCAAATCTATCCCACTATTTATAAGTTCTCAAGGGTAATTTAACTACAGTGCATCATAACAGTTGCTATACGGTGTCATTATTATTATATACATAAAATATGTAAATTTCAGTAAGATTTGGACTATGAAACTAGGAGAACATCACCATTACATTTCTCAACGAACTCACTAATATATTATTGGTGGGTTTCAAAGAACTTTAATAGTGACCCCAAAGTATTTGGAAAACCTGCACCTTATTCCTCCTTACGAAGCAAAGAAAAGCTTTCCAAATAGTGTAATGATTTTATAGCCATGCCCTGGAGTGAGACAACCTAGATTCAAACTGTTATATATTAGTACAGTTACTTTCTCGACATCGGTCATGTTACTTAATTCTTCTGAGCTTTGGTCTTTCTTATATATAAAATGGGAATAATAATAGTACTTACTTTTAAAGGCTGTTATGATGATTTTGCATATATATGTGTGTGTGTCTATGTGGTCTATGTGCTTATAGAGCGAGAGAGGGGTGAGACTGTGGGAGGGCACAGACTCAGAGCCACTTTTGATGTTTAGATCAGTTCTTAACTTTTCTATGGGGATTATTTTAATTGAATCACTTACTGCTCTACAGATTATGAATATATATATGCATACATGTAGCTCAGTCAGGAACTCTGGAATTCATAAAAACTGCAGGTTTATAAATAAAATAATAGGGACAGGTTTTTAAAGCTATTTTAAAAATATGCATAATGGAACATACTCAGTACATGTATAATTGAAAGTCAATGATCTGCTCTATGTGGATGAATGTATTTTGTTTTCTAGAATACCAAATTCAAAGTAAGTTCCTTCATGTTGGCTAGGCCATGGACTTCTAAAACCAAAAATTAATATATTTAATTTTGTTGTAATTCACCAGAGCTTGGAGACTTGCACCCATTTTAAAAATTAGGTGATTTCCTGCTGAAAGAGTGTTTAATTTAATTACTCAACTTTCAAAAATAATGAAAATATTTTCAATGAATTTTGAGTATAAGATTCTCATCCTGATGACTCCTTATAAAAAAGGACATCTTATTATTTTTATGTCCATCATTCTTCCACAACAGAACCTGCTGAGCCCTCTTCTTGTTGCCTGTCAGATAGTTCTCCAGCTATTTTGATAAATTTAATTCTAGAAGTTGCAGGTCATTTTCAAAAATGTTTCTAAATGAATGATTGTAAAAGAATTCTTTTGGAATAGCAAAAGCATGTTGAGTAGAAAAAGTTATCAGAATATTATTAAGTAACATATCAAAATAACATGCTGAACTCAGTCTGTCTGTTTTCTCCAAGTTTTATGTATGAACATGCACAAGTATGTATGTTTATCTGCTTTCCCTGATAACTATTGTCTGTGCTGACAGAAATCTGGAAATCAAAACCAACCATTGGAATCAAATGGTTCTGTATTGTAACTATAAAGGTCTTCCCATGTTGCTGGCATTGAAATTGCCTGTCATCTAAAACCTTGTCACGTAAAGTATATTTTACTTAGACACTTTCTTAGAATAGAAACAACTGGATCATTCGTATGACATTCCTAAAACATAAGATGGCAGTCCTCTTAACTTAGCTGTAGAATGGATTGTATGAGCAGAAATGACAGTATGTGATTCCAGACACCAGAGTGTCTATGAAAATAGGAATAGTGTAATTAAGACAGATCCCTCAGGATTCTGGGCATTTGGATGAGAAGCTTTTGGGACTCTGACTTTAGTCATCTTATTGGATAATTCAAATCACAAATTATTTGTATTTCAAATGAAATTATAATCCTTATAAAAAAAGACCCACTCCTTTGAGTATAATTTGATCTTTTACTTCAACACAACATAAATACAATTTCAAAAGACAATGACTAAAGCTGACAAATATTTTCTACATTGTCACATGTAATCACCAAGTTTTTCACACTGATTTTTATTTCCTGCAAACTGTGCCAACAGATGTTAATGTGTTATAAATGAACATGTCAATTTTCTCATATCTATGTTGACAAGTGTTAAAGAACTCAACTTAAGAGGGACATGTGATCTGACCATTACCTGTCTTCCACTTTTATATTATTATTGTTCTTTCATCCTATTTTTGGTGTCCTGCGATGAGGTAGTATACAGCACCTAATTCAAAAAGCAGAAGTATTGTTTTCTCTGCGCCGGCTCTGGAACAACACTTCTTGTCTTTCTTTTGAATAAAGATTAGCAGACCAATGAACCTCTTCTGCTCAAGGGCATAGGGGAAGGAGGCAAAAGGCATCTGTTCCAGGTGCCAAGTTCTTGTCTATTTTGATTTATCAGAAGAAATTCTTTGTTGCTTTAGTATTTTATTATTACTTTGCAGGAGGCTTGTTAGAAATGAGGCAAAATTAAAGCTGTTAAAATGTCACCTTTGCAATGTGTATCACATCTTAATTCAGAGCCTGTATTTAAGTTGATTTTAGCAAATTACATGTGCTCTATACCTGAGTGACCCTCATCAAATGGCATCACAATGTGACCATTCCGTTGTTTTCTGTGGAAACTGGCACCAGAGCTAAACTTTATTTTCAGAATAGATCTTAGGAAAATAAAATTATCAGTATTCAAATACCTATTCCAATGTCACAGCACTCTTATTATTCAGTTGTGTATTAATTCAAGGCATTTTGAAAACCTTCTAGCCATGAGACAATACAGATATCATTCTAAGTTGATTTAATGCACTATACATTGCAGAGTGTGAATAAATAACATAATTGATTTTTTCCCTTGAACTTTAGTACTTATGGAATACCATTGTTTACCACAGGATGCATAGATGTTTCTGTGCTGTTGATTAGATCTTAGGATATTACAAACAATAATATCTTTGGATCTACGAATATATTATATTTTTAATAAAATTCTTTCTGAATTCTTTCTGCTTTCTACAGTAAGATTTATCTAGCAAAAATGTGAGCCATTTTAGCTTTTGTGATATGGTACATGACTGGTCTCCAGACAGAATGAACCAAATATGAGTGTTATCAGTAAGTCTTGCCAACATTCGTTTTTAATCTTTTCATTTACTTTAGCTACTTTAATCCTTAAAATTAGGAATAAGCCCAGGATGCCTATTCTTACTACTCCTATTCAGCATTGTACTGAAAGTCTTACTTGTGTGTAAAGACAAAAAAAGGAAATAAAATATGTATATATTGGGAAGAAAAATATGTCTTTTTTCACAGATGGTATGATTGTCTATGCAGAAAAAGAGAATAATAATAAATATCTCCTGGAATTATAAGTGAATATAACACTTATAAAGTGATATACAGCAAGGTTTTAGGATACAAGGTAACATACAAAAGTTAATTACTTTCCAATATAACAATAATTATACAATTAAATTAAAAAAATTTTAATTATAACAGCACCCAGGAAATGAAGTTTTACAACGAATGATTAGAATTGTAACAATGACTAGAATAAATGATTTGAATTATGTCTAACCAAATATGAAGAGGATCGAAATGCAAAAAACTATGAGATTCACGAGAGAAATCAAGAAGATCTAAATAAATGGACAGATAGTGTGTGTTCACAGATTGTGGAAGATCTAATATTTTTAACATGTCAGTTCTTTCCAGTCTGATCTGTAGATTGAAAGCAATTCCAACAAACTCTCAGCAAACTCTTCTGTAGAAATTAGCTAAATGATTCTAGAATTTATATAAAAAGATGGAAAAGCCAGTATAGCTCACAAAATATTGAGGAGAAAAAGGAAAGTTGAAGGACTGACATTACTTGACTTCAAGACCTAGTCTAAATCTGCATTGATCAATGCGATGTAGTATTGGAGAAATAATAGACACAGAGATTGATGGAACACAGTAAAAACCCCAGAAATAGACCCACATGACTGAACAAAAGAGCAAAGGCAATTCAACAAAGGAAGAAGAGTCCTTTCAACAAACTGAAAAATTGGATTATCATATGCAAAAATCAAATTATACACAAATCTTACACAACTTCACAAGAACTAACAAATGGGCCATAGACCTACATGTGAAATACAGAACCATAAAACTACTAGAAGAAATCATAGAGGAAAATTAATGTGACCTTGAGTTTGATAATTTCTTTTTAGATACAATATAAAAGCATGATTTATTTCACTCAGCATAATCTCCTCCAGACCCATCCACGTTGATACATAAAGAATAAAATGGAGGATTCTGGGGGGGGTGGTAGTGAATTGGGGTAAATCGGAGTGGGAGATGAACCATGAGAGACTGTGGACTCTGAGAAATAAACCGAGGGTTACGGAGGGGAGAGGGGAAGAGGGATAGGTGAGGCTGGTGGTGGGTATTAAGAAGGGCACGTATTGCATGGAGCACTGGGTGTGGTGGATAAACAATGAATCCTGAATCACTGAAAAAATAAATAAATAAATAATAAAAAATAAATATAAAAATATAAATACAGATTGTAAGGAAAAAAATAAATTTGTTAATAAAAAGAAAAAAGCATGATTTATAAAAGAAAAAATTTACATCAGACTTTATTCAAATTAAAAACATCTCTCAAAATGTCACTGTTGAGAGAATGAAAATTCAAGCCATCGGCTTAGAAAAAATGTGCAAAAAGCATATCTGATAAGTGACTTGTATTAAAATATACAAAGAGGTGATAAAACTCACCAATAAAAAAGCAAACGACAGTTAAAAAAATGAGCAAAAGATATGAACAACACTTCACCAAAGAAGATATATAGATGGCAAGTAAGCATTTAACAGTTGTCAAGCATTATTTGTAATTAGAGAAATGTAAATTAAAACAATAATGGGATACTGCTATAAACTTATTAGAATGCTTTAAATGAAAAAAAATTAAGAACTCACAAAGGACAACAATTGATAGTACCAATTGTATTTGAGGATGTAGAGCAACATGGCCTCTTTCTTACTGCATCTGGGAATATAAAAGTGTACTTAGGCGTTTGGAAGATAGCTTGGCAGTTTCTTACAAAATTAAACATAGTCTTTCCATACAATTCAGTCATTAAGCATCTGCCTTCAGCTCAAGTCAAGGTCGCAGGGTCATGGGTTTGAGCCCCACATCGGGCTCCCTGATTGGTGGGAAGCCTGCTTCTCCCTCTCCCACTCCTCCTGCTTCTGTTCCCTCTCTTGCTGTGTCTCTTTCTGTCAAAAAAAAAAAAATGAAGAATGAACAAATAAAATGTAGTATGCAGTAAAATGGAAAATGATTCAGTCATAAACCATATATGCCCCAGTATGGATGAACCTTGAAAACATGCTAAGTGAAAAAAGCCAGTTACAAAAGGTCACGTAGCCTATGGTTTTGTTTATATGAAATTTCCAGAGTGTCAATCCATAGAGACAGAAAGTAGCTTATTGGTTGATAGGGGCTAGGAGGGGGAAAAAGGAGTTGACTAAAAATGTGTGTAGAGTTCATTTCAGCGTGGTGAAATGTGCTAAAATTAGATTATAGTGATGTTTGCACATCTCTGTGAATATACCATGAATGGTACATTTAAAAAGAGTGACTCTCGGTCGGTTAAGTGACCAACACTTGATTTCTGCTCAGGTCATCATCCCAGGGTCATGAGATTGAGCCCCACATTGGGCTCTGTGCTGACTGTGGTGCCTGCTTAAGATTCTCGGTCTCCCTCTCCCCCTTCTCCTCCCCTTCCCNGATTTATCAAAGGTTTTGATGGAAAAGTGCTGAAATACTAGGAAAAGGTCTCTGGTCTTACCAGAATATTCTGGCCCTCAAAGGTCTGTTATTTATTTATTTATTTTAATTTTTTTAAGATTTTATTTATTTATTTCACAGAGGGAGAGAGATCACAAGGAGGCAGAGAGGCAGGCAGAGAGAGAGGGGGGGAAGCAGGCTCCCCGCTGAGCAGGGAGCCCGATGCAGGCCTCGATCCCAGGACCCTGAGACCATGACCTGAGCCGAAAGCAGAGGCTTTAACCCACTGAGCCACCCAGGCGCCCTGAAGTTGTTATTTAAAAGATGCACTTAAGGGATGCCTGGGCGGCTCAGCGTGTTAAGCGGCTGCCTTCAGCTCAGGTCATGATCCCCGAGTCCTGGGGTCAATCCCCACATCTGCTTACAAAATTGAGTGTTCCAGGTTGATTGACTCTGAAACATCAAAAATAATAATAGAAAAATTTTGTCACAGTAGGTTCTTGTTTATGAAAATGTCACTGTCTGTACTGTATTGCTTTTGCATAATTGTTGCATTTCAGATTTGTTCACTGAACAAACTAATTCAACAGTCTAACTTGTGTAATTAAGTAAATTGTGAGTCTGCTTCTCCCTTTCTCTCTGCCCCTTCCTCCTCCACTTGGTGCTTTCTCTTCCTCTTTCTCTCAATCTCTCTCTTTCTTTCAAATACAGAAAATCTCTTAAAACAAAAGGAAGAGTGTTTTTCTATTTTTATACTCCTTATAAAAATAAATTTTTAATTGTCCTTTTGAGTGAATTCAAAGAAACTCATCGTAATACATTGTGAGACATTTTTAACACATAGTATCTTGTCAGTTCAACTCTTGACCCTTCAATGCTGAGGATAATTAATGTCCACTTGTATTTCATCCAACATGAATCCCTGCTGATACGTACACTATAGAGTAGCTAGAAAATTCCTAGATCTGAAGAGAAAGCATTTCAACTCAATCATCTGAGGGAAAGCATTGGGCTTTCTGATTCTCGGAGTGAATAACCATCAGAATCAGCGTACCATCTATGTGCTTGTGTTGGAGTGATGGTCTCTTCGGTAACAGTGCAGCTGGAACCTACCAGGCATGGAAGAAGAATGATTTCTGATGGGATATTTGTGACACTCAGCTGCTCTAATCAGTCTTAGAACACGTTTCTTATTATGGACAGCGAGGAACTCTCCCACGTACCAGATTGTGCACATTCTCTACTTAAACATGACCTGTATTTGTATGCCTACTTTATAACCTGAATTACATCTAGAATTGTTAGAAGAATAGGATTTGAAGTGATCATCTAATCTGAGCCTTTTCGATAACTATAAAGAAATTAGAAAAAAAATAGAAAGTGATTTGCCCCTGGGTTAAAGCTATTTAGCAGAGATGTTAGGGAAGGATCTTGGGTTTTTGAGTTTCTCTCCTTTTCACATATCTCACAGCAGTGTCCTTTTCAGCCACTCCTCCCCACCTAATTCCTCTTCATCAACAAAAATCTGAGAAATTACAAATTATATATAGTCGATCCTCAAAATGTTACCTGATGTACTTTAAGTTACACAGCTTTTAGCATTCCAAGAGCTAGAAACTGCACCCCATCATTCAGATTGTATAGTCAGAATTCTACTTATCATACTCTACTAGTTCATGGGGCCTAGAGAGTTCCATGTCTACGGTAATTTAATAGAAGTATGAAAAGACACTGTCTTGCTTGTTCGAAAAAGATATTAGTTACAATTAAGAATAAGCTCAAGGCATAAGCTGTTCCCATATGACTATTGTAGAGTCAGGTTGGTACAATTATGAGAAAGGAAGTCATGCAAAACTTAACCTTACAAAATTGAGTGTTCCAGGTTGATTGACTCTGAAACATCAAAAATAATAATAGAAAAATTTTGTCGCAGTAGGTTCTTGTTTATGAAAATGTCACTGTATGTACTGTATTGCTTTTGCATAATTGTTGCATTTCAGATTTGTTCACTGAACAAGCTAATTCAACAGACAACTTGTCATTAAATTTCACTGGTGGGAAGCATATAAGATTTGCAGGCTTTTAATAGTTCAAACATTTCATTAGCCATCATTTAAAAAACTTTACTGCACATATTAGTCATTTGCACTGTAAGAGCAATATCAGTGCAATTATTTTAAAATCTATTTCTTAACCCTTCATTCCTGAGTAAAATTTTATTTTATTTTATTTATTTTTTTTAAAGATTTTATTTATTTATTTCACAGCGGGAGAGAGATCACAAGAAGGCAGAGAGGCAGGCAGAGAGAGAGGGGGAAGCAGGCTCCCTGCTGAGCAGAGAGCCCGATGCGGGCCTCGATCCCAGGACCCTGAGATCATGACCTGAGCCGAAAGCAGAGGCTTCAACCCACTGAGCCACCCAGGCGCCCCTGAGTAAAATTTTAGAAAAGGAATTTGATAGTATTTCAGTGGTGCTTTTTTATTATTGCAATAATATTTTCTCTAAAACATAATTCTAGTAGGCATTTAATAAATAAATATTGGGGAGAGATCATTTTACAAATACTATAAGAATTTCACATTGGAGAATGAAAGAATAAACTGATATTTTGCCACATAAAAAAAGTTTCAAATTAAAGCAGAATAAACAATACAATAGAAAGCATTATGTTTTGATTTTATCTTTTAATTTCTTAAAATACATGATAAAATATATATGATCCCCATATAATTTCTTCAAATTATATATTCGTGTCTTTTATTTAACAGTCTAAATTCTAAAAAAATACATTCTTTTCAACTCACATATTTCTGAGAAATAATTAGCAATTATTCCCATCATTCAGGAAGGATGCTTGTACAAAGTATTTTTTTTGCTTGTATAAAGTATTTTTAAAAATCCTCTAAATATGTAATTAGCAAGTACATGGTATAATATTTTTAATTAATTAGTTTCTATACATATATGATTGAAAGATATATATATATATTTACCTAACAGTTCTTTAAAAGGGTATTAATTAATAGAATTCCATTTAAAAATCCTTCACCAAGAAAAAAATCATAGTTCAGGAGCTAATCTTAGAATATGGCAACCTGACTATTGTTCACTTCCCCTCCAATTTCCAAATCTAAATTTGCCTGAGCCAAGCAGTTCTGGTGAATATAAGCTGACTGGATAAGAGTTAGGCCATAGCTTATTGGGCTCCCACCGAAAGGACTGGGGTGCTGCTTCCTTCTTTCTGAACAGGCCGGTCCATAGAAGTGCTACACTGGAGCCCAGGGAATGGACTGTTGTTGGAACAAGCAGGGCATTCAGGTCTGTGTGCATCTGGCAAAGAGAGTGGAGACTGATTTATTCACTGACAAAGAGAAAGTTAAATTAGCTACTAATATAGAAGGTAGGTGAATGTGAAATCTAGTAAAGAAAATAGTTCCTTTTTCCAGATAACAGCCTCTCCTTGCAATATGATTCCAAAGGTCCAGGGGCTTCTTTGTCTTTTAGGAATAATTCCTGTCATTTAAGACTATATCGGTAGGGGCGCCTGGGTGGCTCAGTGGGTTAAGCCTCTGCCTTTGGCTCAGGTTATGATCTCAGGGTCCTGGAATGGAGCCCCGCATCGAAGGTCCCTGAGCAGAGAGCCTGCTTCTCCCTCTCCCTCTGCCTGCCTCTCTGTGTACTTGTGATATCTCTCTGTCTGTCAAATAAATAAATAAAATCTTAAAAAAAAAAGAACATATCAGTAAATAGATTTGTGCCTCAAATCAGCAAACGGGTCAATGTGAAGGATTCCAGCAACCACACACAAAAACACAATATGAAGAACAATTAGAACATGAGCCCCTTGTACAGGATTGTCTCTCATCGGCTTGGTGTCACCACTCCTAGGACCTCCTCTGCAATTTAGAGAAGAAGCTTTGAGCTGTGTTTTACCAAATTCTCATTCCTGTTTTAACAGTATTCTCCAAGAGAAGATCTTGAGTGAGAATATAAAAGTGGAATGGAAGAAGATTCATTATTCTGGAAAAGGTTGCAACCGTGATATTCACAGCAGGTTCTCATATACAGTTGACTCACCCTCTTCACATCACAGATGTAGAAAGACCTTGCTTGGGAATTCACTCAACACTCTTGAGAATGGCTTTAATTTCCGGATGCACTTCAGTGAACCACCTGCTTAGGTGCTTTAGGCTGAGTTCCTGACTGTTAGCCTCCCTGACCTTCCTTATCTGATTCTTTTGAGTATCTTCCTGAACCTTCATTTTTCTAGCTTTTCCAGTATTCAGATAACCTCTTATCCCTCTCTTCTAGTATATTTCCAATATACATATTCCCAAAAGTGGGCCTGTTCTTAGGTAGAACTCAAACTATTACACCAGTTAAATAAAAGTACATCACTGTGTTATTCTTCATTATCTTTCTTTCTCTTTCTCTCTCTCTCTCTCCATGATTGTGTTAGACCAGAAATAGACCCCATGAGTGAGGCAGTAATATGGTTTTGCCATCAGATCATCTGCTTATGCATCTGCTTAACCATATACATTATAAGAGTTAAAAATTATTTTGAAAAAAAATGTTCTATACATGACTTAAAAGGAAGGAAAGTTATTGTTGAGGCCCATAAATAATAATGACCTGAAACCAAGTGTAGGAAATATCACAGGGAAAACAATAAACAAATTGGAATACCAATATTAGAAAAGAAAAGAGACTTGAAGAATACTTACATATAGACCTAAGAGTTCAAAGAACAGCAAAGATAAAACAAATACTCAGAGAAAAGGTCCCTGATTTTTGAAGAGGACTCCAGATCAAAAGGTCACATCAAAATCCTGTTGAACTGGGAAAAGAAGTGCACACATAGGCATATAGTGATAAAATATTGAATTCTAAAGATAATGAAAAAAATGTCTTTTTTTTTTACTCTCTTCCATGCAGAAAGAGCAAGCAGAAAAAATCTCGTATGGGCGCCTGGGTGGCTCAGTGGGTTAAAGCCTCTGCTTTCGGCTCAGGTCATGATCTCAGCGTCCTGGGATCGAGGCCCGCATCGGGCTCTCTGCTCAGCAGGGAGCCTGCTTCCTCCTCTCCTTGTCTTTCTGCCTGCCTCTCTGCCTACTTGTGATCTCTCTCTCTGTGTCAAATAAATAAATAAAATCTTTAAAAAAAAAAAAAAAAAGAAAAAATCTCGTATGTTCCTCGTACATGTCTGCTACACTGCTACATGCGGAGTTGTATTGTCCTTCTCCAGTTTTCTCAAAGATTCCAATTGCAGAGAATTTTCTATCTGGCCAAGAGGTTGTTAGGTTGTTATAGGCAAAGAAATCATTCTTCCTCAGCATTTCTAGCCCTAAATTCAACGGAAGAAGGCTTGATAATTTGAAACTCAAACCTTATCTGGATATTTAATTCCAAAACCCAGAGTATATACCTTTTCTCAGGCATTATTATTTGACTTATCTAAGAATAAAGAATGAGATGAAAAGCTTAGAATATCACATGCCTAAAAACCAAAGGTTTTTCTATGTCCCTTTGTTCTCCACTTAAAAAAATCACTTGTATTAGTTAAACTTTAAAACTTGTTTATCTATCTATCTATCTATCTATCTATCTATCTATCTATCTATCTATCTATCTATATTATATTCAATATGATCATGCTGTTTTTATCTCTCTGCCTATGAGATTTCAGTCCTTTTCAAGTCTGACCATAAATAGAACCCTGAGTGGGGCAGTAATATAGGTTTGCCTGCAGGTTCACCTGCTTAAAGACAAGGTTGGGTAGGTAGCATTCATATACCCTTATTATCTATCTTAAAACAGAAAAAACGGCAAGAAATTTACCCAGTCATTAATTTCATTACCTCATGCGAAGTATATGTCAGCAACTTTTTATTCTTTGGTAGCAATATTAAACCATCTTTTTCCAAATAATAGTTAAAAGTGGAATTTATGGCAGGAAGTTTGCAAATATAACATGTTCTATTTGTATCAAGGTGAAATTTATATTCTTGAGAAAAGTATAATCACAATTTATTTCAATTTAACATAAGACAAAGAGAAAAAAGATGTAAATATGTAGTCATTTTTATCCTCAGTTGTCATGAAATATGTTTTATCCAGTGAAGTATTTGTGGAAGTGATTAGTGTTCCTTCAAAGGAGAAGCTTTAAGATCCAGGACATATCTTGACATTTATCTTTTTTTTCCTTCTTCAGAATTTCATATAGATACTTTTCAGTTAGCCAAGGCCCCCAGGTAAAGTCAATGTGGAGAAAAAGATGAGGCCAACTCTCAACGGAGATGTACATGTCTGAGAAATAAACTTTTTGCCTTTCCAAACTAATTCAATGCTCAGGTGAATAAAGTGAAATATACATTCAATCCATAAGGACTACCTTTATTTCTGGAGTTTCCTATTTTATTACCAGGAATTACTCAGGCCAATAAAGTGAAATATACATTCAATCCATAACAACTACCTTTATTTTTGGAGTTTCCTATTTTATTACCAATCTTACCCACTGGTGAGATTTTATGCGTTTATCTCAATTTACAAGCCAGAATTTACTCTACTCTCTAAATATTCTGTTGAAACATTTGGGAGGGTCATGCCACCCATAGTGACGGAAGGCCTCAACTATTGGAAGTATCTTAAATTTGAATATATCACCTTATTACAAATGTAAAGGATTACTAAACCATTGGAAGGAGGTTATTAGGATTGTTCAAACGAATTATTAGAACTATTAAAACATGTTCAATCTCAACTAAAATTTCAAATTGCTTACTTAAACATTGTTTAAAAATAATTGTCTTTGGTGCGCCTGGGTGGCTCAGTGGCTTAAAGCCTCTGCCTTTGGCTCAGGTCTTGATCTGAGGGTCCTGGGATAGAGCCCCACGTTGGGCTTCCTGCTCAGCGGGGAGCCTGCTTCCTCCTCTCTCTCTGCCTGCCTCTCTGCCTGCTTGTGATCTCTCTCCCTCTCTGTCAAATAAATAAATAAAATCTTTAAAAAAAATAATTGTCTTTAATTTGCTCCAAAGTTTTCTTAAATAGTCACTGCTGTTAGTTGGTCACAAGGTCTGTTCTAATGCTCCCGCTTAGGTGAATTGGTGGCAATCTACATTTTATCTCCCCATCCCTAATTTTTAGAATTTAATTGAACCAGACTGGGTTAGTTTCAGAGACCATGGGTCCTACATAAGAACTATATGCATGTCTGACTGCCCAATACCGTAGACAACAGTACGCTGGATATCACAAAGGCAATGATAGGGTTCTCACGTACCCACACTTACGCACACTTACCCACATTTTCCATCCAAAACTTTCTGGCTCTGAGGTCCAAGATTTACAACACCTGTGAGAATTTTAAAGCACTCTGTTCCATGAATTATAGCTATTATGATTTCAAGCTGTATTTTTAAATAAGAAAATCTTGATTTACTTCTTCCTCATCAATCCGTAATTGTCATTGATATTTATCAATATATTTTGCCTTCATTCATATCATGGAACAGTATATTATTTTTATTGCTGAGATTCATTTAAAATTAATTGTTTCAAGCCAGGAAATATTCTATTGAAATACTATAAATTATGATTCATCTTCTATGATTTGCATATACCCATAAGATCTTATGAGATATTCTATAATTTAAAGAAAACATAATTGATTTGAATGATAAATGTTTAATCCATGTGTTCATCTGAAGGGGCTAGATCAAAGTGTTGGTTCTCAAACTGGCCCAGGAACCTCCCAGGTATAATTGGAAACTGACCCCCTTAACAGAGGGCAGGGAGAGACTAGAGTAAGAGGCAGATCATTTCAGGTTGGTAGGTAACAGTTTAATCAGCAAAAGAAATTTCTTTATAAGGCTTGTCTTCTGCAGCTGCAAGACCAGTAAATCTTAAAAGGTCATATATTGGCCTTAACTGTCTTCAGTCATAGATACCATGAAAATACTCTTCCACACCACATTTCTATTTCAAACCCATATTCTTGGGGCATCTTTTGGGAGCAGGGAAGGCAAATGGGATGCACATTTCAAGGACTGAGGAAAAGATGGAGAGTGTCCAATTGCCTAGGTCATTTGGTGGTCATGTCTTTTTCTTGACCTCCCCCAACACAAAGACTTATTACAGACTTACCTTTTTTTAAAAGATTTTATTTATTTATTTATTTATTTATTTATTTACTTACTTACTTACTTACTTACTTACTTACTTACTTACTTATTTGAGAGAGACAGCACCAGCAGGAGGGAGGCGCAGAGGGAGAAACAGACTCCCCAATGAGCAAGGAGCCCCACTGAATCCCAGGACTCTGAGGTCATAACCTGAGCCGAAGGCAGACTCTTAATGGACTGAGCCAACCAGGTGCCCCAGACTTACCTTTTACTGAAGACATCTGGGCAACTGGATTTCCTTGCACAGTACGTTGGCTGACTTCCCATTTGGGTGAGTTTACCAAAAGTGAAAGTTACTTAAATGAAGAAAATGTATGATTTTTGACTAAAGGCACCTGTCCGCAAAGAAAAGTAAGTAAATAAATATATGTGTAAATGCATATATATGTATGTAGATGTGTGTCTGTGTATATCTGTCTATATGTCCATTGATACATAAAATCAGACAAACATACACTTTAGTTATGATATGCTAAAAAAAAAAGAATTCAGAGTCCTAAAAGATCATTACTTCCTTTTCAGTGCTGAAAATGATACAGCACTGTAAAACCAATTTATAGATTATAACCAGTAAAATGAGTTGACAAGCTACTGTGTGCTGGGGAAGGAAAGAACATAGAGTCACTAGCTTCAGGGGCTCAGTCGGCGATTTTGATTGTTGTTTCCTTTTTTGGATCGTGAGAAGCGACAGTTTTATCGTGTCTGCAAAATGGAAAAATAGCTCTCAAATGAACCCTGGCCCTTTATTCATCGCCATGTCTAAGCATGTGCTACAACTGCTACAATTTTTCCTCCAAATTCTGTCAAATTAAGAAAGGGCTATTCTCTGAAATTCAAACATGAGAGGATCCTGGGGATTTGCTGCTATCATTGTCTATTGTCAGCACAAGTGTGCATAAGACAGAAGTGTCATTCAAGATAGCCATCTGGGGGATCAATATCTACTCTGATTTACTTTCTGCTCCCTGTGTCTCTTTGGAATGACTATCAGGTTCCTTTCTCCAGTTACAAAAGTCCATCAACCTTGTAGGAACATGTCATGGACATCTAATGTTCAACAATTTAAGTGTTCTGTCATCTACAGATACTTTTTTTGTTTTGCTCTGATGCTTCCCTGAAGGCTCTTGCAATCAGCTCCAGGCCCGTGGGCCTTATCTTTAACAAAGATAGTCTCATAGCCTTGTGGGAAAGGATTGTGCCAGGTACTTTTGGAGACAGGCTTCTGATGGCAACACTTCAATGACTTTAAGGTCATACAAGTGGACGGAGTCAGGATATTCAGAACTCTCGGTGGGCCTGGCTGGTGGGGATGATGGTAGGGCCACTGTTCTTCCTGTGGTGTTTGCCCAGAGTAGAGTAGTTGTTGTCTAAAAGTCTTCTGTTTTGCTGGACTGCCCTTTTCCATTCCATTCACTAGAGGGAGCAGGATTTTCCTGCAGGTTTTGTGTCTGCGTCCATTGGTGTTTCCTGTTGCTGATTTCTCTAGAACCTAGTCTCGAGCACATAAAGCAAGAAACAAATAAATACATTTTTCTATTGTTCTTTGGGTCTTAAGGTGTCTAGCCAGTCTACCTTCTTTTCTTCTACTTTTCAGAGTCCTTTTATGTTCATTTTATTATATAAAATCTAGAGATTTTAGCTTTACTTAACAGAAGTAGGGAAAGTATGTCTACTTCTTATTTCTGTATGTGCAATTCAGCATTTTTCTCAATTTCTTCTGAAGCATTTCTGTCTTCAGAGGCCCACTAAATCATATCACCCATACTTATTATACCCAGCCCAACAGAGTTTTTCCTAAACTTTATCCTTTGTCTTCTTAGACCTTGTTATCAAACTTTCCTATCAGTAGCACCTCCACCTCTTTTTATACAAATTAATTTAACTTTTTCATGTTTCTTATCACTGTATTCTTCACTATCAACAACAAAATACATTACATCAGCTGCAAACCTAAAAACATAAATTTAATAGCCTACCATAACTCTTAGAGTGTTCTTCAGAAGTGAGAGGAAACGAGGTCGTGAATTCCACATCTAAAGTTTTACTTGGGGGGCTTCATTTTTTAATCAATGCAAAAATTTGAAAAATATGGAAGGCACTTTTTAGAACTTATCTCATGTAACCCCTCAGCAACCTTAAGGTATTTTCATCAACATAAATTATTTGCATTTATGTATCTGATGGTATGTGTATCATTTTTTCCCAAGTGTTTCCTTAGGAACAATGCCAAAGATAAACTTTTATTTAGAGTTAAATAAATGACAAAAAATTATTAGAAATTTCCCCTAACTTACATGTTTTGTGCACTTTGTAGCTTTTCGTTTAGGCCCCCAGAAAAGTGCCAAAAGATTCTGTGTATATGTGTTTACTGGTTAAAATGTATCAGCTGAACACTACCAATAAACTGTTGGACTTCATTTTCCACTCAATATTTTCTTCAATACATCACAATAAAATTTAATTATATAGAACAAAATTAGGTACTATTTGCAATTATTTTTAATTGTGTAAACATTTGTTAAAGCATGTCAATTTGTTATATATTACCAAAATTTAGATTTAGGTATTGGAACCAACTTATGTTACTAGAAGTAATTCTTCAGTAAGAGGTTGTCCTCCTTCACCTCAAAAATTGTTGCTTTCTATTTTGGGGAGAGTGCAAGCTATTATTTAAACAATTTTTTTGTATTAGGCAATACAGTCTTTAGTGACTAAATCATTTTGATTGCTCCTGGGATGGGAATGACTGCTCTGAACAGTAGACTATTAAAATAGCATACTCAAAAGAGTTAATGTGATTTTAAAATATGCTTAACTATCTCACACAGTGAAGTAGCTGTTGCTACTTGAATGATTATATTCATCAAAGGGAGAAAAATGTCAACTATATTTAAAATAACATGTAAAAATTTTATTAGAGCAGGATACTAATGAGGACTTGCTGATTAGTTCTATTGTTAGAAATGCCCTCTGTGATTCCATATTGAGAATTAGCACCAAGCTTGTTCCAGAGGAAGAAAAAAAATAAGATATAGTCTCTGCTCTAGATAGACTTTCAATCCAATATTTCTTGAAACACTTCAACCTATGAAAATTAAACAGTGAATGAAGATCTACTTGAGGCTTCTCACAAATATATTTTATTCAAATTCTTTGGATATATTTTTGAATGATTTTGTGAGCTACTATGTTGTTAATCTTCATGTACAGAGAGAGCAACTCAATAATTGAATAAAATAAGCAAGGCTTCTACTTGTATTTCAAATCTTATATATTACACTTCCAGAGGATTTTCCCTAAAAACTTAAATAAAGTAGATGGAACATACATTTCAGTCTTTTTCATAGAGCTCTATTTTGTTTTTATAGCATCTAAAGAATACACACACACACACACACACACACACGTATATATTTGCATGTACATTTTTATTTTTATTATATATCCCCCACTGGACCATAAGGTCTTTGGTTATAGGTACTGTGTTGAATTTGTTCACAGTTCTATCCCCAGAGAGTTCTGTAAATAGATTGTAATACCAAATTAGAAAAGGAAAGGAAAAAATGTATTTTATTTAAATTTAAGTGGATTGAATTGTTTCAGTGTTTTGTTTTAATTTACCTAGTAGTATGATTCTGTGTCTTTTGAGGGGGATGAGATATAAAAGTGGAACATTCTCTATAAAGGGAAAACAATAATAGTGACCCATATTTTTATGGATTGCTTAAAGCTTCCATTGGATCATTTCTTTTATCTTCATTAAATTGTTTTTTTGTGTGAAGGAATAAGGTCCAAGTGCAGCATACAAATATATTTTTTAATCATGATCTAAAGATAGTAATGTTTTATACCAGAGATGCTAAATCTATTGCTTTTTCTTATGTTGACTTTTTCTCCCCTCTGGTTAATAGTCCTTCAAAACTTTAATAAATATTCCATTAAAGCATTAAATATTATAAGAAGGAAAAAACAAGGAGGTCTGGTACAGAATGAGAGTCATTGGATTAGCATATTTACTATTCCTTCTGATTGTTCTTTATTCCTCCGATTGTCCACTCATAACTCTTCCACTCAAACTAAGAAGAACACTCAACTATCTGAGGCCAGGTTTGATTTGAGGACTTTTTCTTCCCTCGTTTCTTGAAACAGCCAGCATATAAAGTTTGGCTAGAAATTGCCTACTTTTCCTGAATGGTCCATAAAACCTCAGTTTCCTGTTCTCAAAAATGCACAGATACTCATTTCAACCCAGTCTTATGTTTAAAGAGAGATTAAGACTTTCTCCATAATACTGAAACAATATGTTGAATATCAGCCCCATACACAAAAAATCTGTTCTGTCTAAATAATGCTGAATAACCAGATTTTATTGAACTACTTAGTAGTCATTTTTAATTCAATTTTTAATTTCAATAGTCACATATAATTCCATATTTATCTAGATATATCTTAAATGCCTTCACTAGTATACCTTTAGGCACTCTTTGAGGAAAATATAAACATTAAGTATCTAATAGAATCAAGCTGATTGGCTAATGGATGCTTCTCTAGGACTTCAGAAATAAGGAAATGCATCCTTTGCCTTGTTTTCTCCCTATCAACATTATTCAGAATCTTTTACATGAAAACTAAGATGCCAACTCTACCATCTCTCCCTATGCTGTAGTGTACCCCAAAGTATCATTGTCTGTTCCTGTTCTCTCCTTCAGTTTGCAAGGGCTTCTTCTGGGTTATCGCTGACTTCTCAGTGCATCAACAGGTTCAACAAAAGGAGTTACTAAAGCACTGTCATCTTGATTTAATATCAAATTACTTTCATGCCATGTTTCTTTTTTTATCTTAAAGAAAAAAAATGCAGTTTCTACTTCTATATGCATTATTTCTGGTATACCAGCAACTCATATTAAAAAACAGCTCTAGGGGGTTGACTTGTGAGATGATTATTTCCTCCTTGTGATGGTTTGTGTGATAGAATGTGTCAATCTAAACAGCAAGTGACTTTTTAGTGCATGTTTTCAAGGCTACCCTTGAAGGATGGCTTGTGTCAGAAGGTTTCAAGACAAGACAGTTTTAGGACAGGGCAGCGTTAGGAGGTTTTACTTACTTAGTTACTTGGTTACTTAGGTAGTTTGTTTGTTTAAGCCCAGCATAACTGCTGCTTAGGGATTTAAACAAAAAACTACTAGAAGAAAATGGCTTGGACAAAAAGAACTTTTGCACGTAATTCTTACTAATTTGAAAAGTGAAAAGTAGTCACTTAGAAATAACCTCCTTTAACCTTAGAATTAATTTTCCAACCTACATTTTTATTGAGACTGGAATTACTGGAATCAAGCTTTGTCAGTAATTCTATTTGTTGGGAATGACATTATTGGAACTAAGGTATGCAGTGGCTCTCTATTCCCCCAAGTGATATGATCAGGTGATATAAGGACCGGGGAAATCAGGGATCTTACAAACACAAAACAATAGCCTGATAGAGTTCTCCTTTTTTAGTTTTATTTTTAATGCCACTTGATTGATGTGATGTATTTTTGAAACTGCTATTCAAACCTGAACTTGAATATAAAATATCCAGTCACACATATCACATATATAAGTTAATAATGATAAAAAAAAAAAAGGGCGCCTGGGTGGCTCAGTGGGTTAAGCCTCTGCCTTCGGCTCAGGTCATGATCTCAGCGTCCTGGGATCCAGGCCACCTCGGGCTCTCTGCTCAGCAGGGAGCCTGCTTCCTCCTCTCCCTGTCTCTGCCTGCCTCTCTGCCTACTTGTAATCTCTCTCTCTCTGTCAAATAAATAAATAAAATCTTAAAAAAAAATAATGGTAAAAAAATTGCTATACTTATCCATACAAAAATTCTGTATGTGTTTATACTTTAAGTTTATGATTGGTAACTGGGATTATTTTTATTGTTTTGACTGGATATTCATTTGTAAATGAACACAAGCCTTCTAAAAATTGACAATTGTTCATTGAACTTATTTAGTCATATGTTGTCAAACAAATAGTAGATTCTGATTATGCCCAAGACATCTTTATATACTCTATCATCTTCTGTGGTAGTTGTAAAAAGTATGTAAAAATTTCTTTGTTATTTCTTGCAGTGAATTATGATGTGTATGTATGTCTTCTTCCTTTCAAGTTGGGCTGGATTTTGTGATTTTTTTCCCTACAAATATAGCATGGCATAACTGAAACTGTTTTATAAAAAGTCATAAAAAGTTGTTTATAAGCCACCTTGTCTATGACATTTCTATCATAGCAACCTAAACGGACTAAGACACCTAGGAAGGTTGTTACTAAATTGCTGACCCACAAAAATTATTAGGAATAAAAAGTGATTATTTTTGTTTTAAGGTATTAAATTTTGGGGGGATTATTCAGCTTTAGAAAAATCAGAATATCCTTCTGGTGTACTTGTGAGAAAAACAGTAGTTATATGAGAAAATTAGTCTAACATAGTTTTATTGGCCACAATAATTTTTTATTGAATCTATTAAATGAGTAATTATTAAGTACCTACAATGTATCAAGCACTATCAAATTCAGGGGTAGAGAGGGGTGCCTGGGAGGCTCAGTCAGTTGGGCATCTGCCTTTGGCTCAGGTCATGATCCCAGGACCCTGGAATGATGGAGTACCGCATTGGGCTCCCTGCTCAGCCAGGAAGCCTGCTTTTCCCTCTCCCTCTGCCTACTGCTCCCCCTGCTTGTACTCTCTCTCTCTCTCTCTGTCAAATAAATAAATAAAATCTTAATAAATAAACAAACTAATTAATTAATTAATTAAAGGATAGAAGAATAAATTAAAAGAAAAATTTTCTGCATCGTGAAACTTACTGTCTAGTAGAGAATGGTTAAATGACAAGATAATCCACTTTCTTTAAGGTACCAACAGTAACTCATAGCAAGATAACCTATTGATTTCAAAGTGATTTTAATAGCACTTCAAGTATTAAATGTATAATGAATGATGTCAAAATGTATGTAAAAAGCCCCAAATTATAATCCATATATTCTAACCCCTGTAACTGTACTACTTTCAATTCTCCATGGGACTCCTTCTTTCTTCCACATATTTTAAAGTTTATAAAATTGTAGTTCAGACAATAGATATTTCCATTGCTTTTTTTCCCCAAAGGCCAGGTGCTGCTGCCTCTCTTACATTATCAAATGCTTTTTTAAAAATAGAAGTAAAATAAGTTATTAATATTTCATTTATTCTTGACTAGAAAACAAAATCATCTGTGGTATCACCTGCACTGTACTTGGTTGCTCTGGTATCATCAAATCAAGAGGCAGTGATTATTAACTAAGTGCAAACAGTTCAAATGGAGCAATGACAATCCTCTCAGTACATCTGCCAGCCTACCTGTATTAATCTAGACAAAGATTGTGTACTTGTCTCAGACTTAAATCACAAAAAGTACCTTCAAAACCATGGTAAAGACAATAATTACATGCACAACACTTGAGTTACTGAAGAACTTTCCTCCTCTCATTCAGAAAATTGTCACCAATTGCCACTTTTGCTTTTACATTCCCTCCAACTCATTAAACTTTGTGAAGCTGCGACTGATGGTTAAAATAGATTTCAGCAGCATTAGCTCCAATTTCAGGAGATTAAATGCGGAGGATCAGAGAGTGGAATATTCTGATTAGGTGTATTTACCAGACTCTTTTAAAAGATGGAATGTGGGCACTTAAAAACTAGAGACTAAAATATGTGTTTACTTTTAGATCTTATACTGTCTAAATAGTAGATCATGTTTCTAAAGTGAAATTGCTTATATTGCTGCCTAAGTGGAACAAAAAACTTTCTTGATAATTTCTGTTTTCAAATGAGTAATTAACTCCAGTGATTGAATATCTACTAAATGAATAAGATTGGACGATGCCTTTAAGTAGATCACAGCCCAGGGGGAGATACACATACATTTATAAATATCTACACTGGAAAGACTCCAATAGCTAGAAATGATCAGGCAAGTGGCAAGGAAGTGTCCAAAACACAGTACTGGTATATTTATAGAAGATCAAGTACTCTATAGATTATGGTGTGCAGAGAATTATTCTCATGGAATACAGGATTAGAAAGGTGTGCAAGATTTAATTGATTTACGGCTGGACTGGTGAAGTTCTATATTTGTAGTGACTGGGTGTCTGGTTTTTCACTCTTAGCAAAGTAAAGAGCTGTAGGCATTCTGATGCCTTATTTACAGTCCAAAACTCTCCAGGGTCAATTTGTGGCCTGAAGACCATCCCCGCCTACCTCTGATCTCTCTCTTCTTTGTGCCTCACAGATATTTCCTCCAGTAAGTGTCTTACATATCTTATTCCCTATTGAGATCTGCTTCTTTGAAGACTTGAGCTCACAAGCACATACATGCGCATGCACGCGCGCACACACACACACACACAGAGTATAGAACTGTATGATAGACGAGTTTGGGTGTGTTTAGTGTAGTATGGCAATAGACAAGTTTATAATTCACTGGTTAGGTGAGGGAGTGAGGAAACAGACACTCATACATTGCTGTGGGAATGTATATTAATAAAAATTTTATGGAGTGTTATTAGGAAATATCTATTAATAATAAAATGTACATTCCGTTTGACCCAGCAGTTCATCTTTTGAGATTTATTTAACAGGTATAATGGCACATGGGTGAAATAAACATATTTACAGAGATAGTTATTGTTGTATGCATACAAACCCAAAATAATGTGGAAAAATCTAAGTGCTCATCAATAAAAAGAAAATTAAATAAATTTTCGAATGACAATAGAATGGAATAATAATGAGTAGGGAAAGATAGTGAAAGAGCTCTACATATATTCACCCTGATATGGAATGATATTGAAGGTATGTTAAGTGCAAAACACAACAGAATATTTTGGATGCCATTACATCTATATCTGTATAATGATTTATATGGTTGTATGTACCTTGCTTTTTGTTGGATTCATGAGTAACTGGTAAAAGCATTCCTCTGGAGAAGAGTAATTTTGTGTCTAAAGACAAGCATGGGGTGAAGACTTTCCACCATATTCCATCTCACAGGTTCTGAATTTTGTACTGCATGTATGTACATAAAATCAAAATTATATAATTGCACAAAAGAACCCTGTATGATAGATAAAGTGGAGATATTTGTACCTGGTACTTTCATATGTTTCAAACAAAAGAAATCTTCTAAAATATCAGAGAACATTTGGACTTTAGTTAGATATCCCCTCAGTAGACATTTTTTTAAGATTTTATTTATTTATTTGGAAGAGAGAGAGAATGAGAGAGAGATAGCACAAGCCAGGGGGAGAGGCAGAGGGAGAAGCAGACTCCCCACTGAGCAGGGAGCCTGATGAAGAACTTGATCCCAGGACTCTAGTATGATGACCTGAGCTGAAAGCAGACACGTAGCTGACCAAACCACCCAGGTGCCCTGTCTAAATATAATAGAGAGGAAAGATAATTTCAGCACAAGAGCTTGATCCCAGGACTCTGGTATGATGACCTGAGCTGAAAGCAGACACTTAACTGATCAAGCCACCTAGGTGTCCTGTCTTATTATAATAGAGATATATATAACAGAGATATATAGAGGAAAGATAATTTCAGCATAAATCTAACCAAATGTTGACCCATTATGAACTATGTCACATCCAGTTAATAAGTATGTATAGAATATTGGATCAGGCTCTAAAGATACAATGGTAAATAAGAATGGTAAAAACTTCAATAATATAGTCTAATGAAGGATACACATAAGAATGTTATAATTAAAAAATGTGCTCCAATAATGTAGTCTAATGAAGGATACATATAAGATAAGAATGTTATAATTTAAAAAATGTGCTAAGTTAAAAAAAAGTGCCAGGTATAATGGAAGTACTTAAGGAAGTCACTCAAGCTATGGACAGTCTGGGATAGCTTTCTAATGAAAGTGATGAATTCTTGGTAGAGCGCAAAGCAGTGTAAGAAAATATAATGATTTTAGGGGCGCCTGGGTGGCTCAGTGGGTTAAGCCTCTGCCTTCGGCTCAGGTCATGATCTCAGGGTCCTAGGATCAAGTCCCACATCGGGCTCTCTTCTCAGCAGAGAGCCTGCTTCCTCCTCTCTCTCCACCTGCCTCTCTGCCTGCTTGTGATCTCTCTCTCTGTCAAATAAATAAATAAAATCTTTTAAAAAAAAGAGAGACAATATAATGATTTTAAAGTTCTGAAAAAAATTGGTGTACTTATATTAATATATAATTATATTAATCTGGGAAACAATAAACTTGAGGAATATAAGATTAGTAAAAAATGCATAGCTTTATCATGGAGATAAAACTAAATTTGTGTATATCAACTAGAATTGTCTTGACATATTTAAAACAATAAGGGACTTTAATACAAGGAGACACTGAAAAATTCATACGGAAGGACTACAGAATAATTTAACTTTCCTATTCCAGTAACTAAAGATCAAGGAAACAAAAACATTAAGTGTGCAAAAAATTTATCAGTATAATTAGCTAACCTGAATAACCAATTTATGTATACATGAAAGCCTGAATCCAGTACTAAAAGAGTCCATAGGTATCATGGATAATTTAGAGCACACAGGTATCATGAATAATTTGATTATATATAAAGAAATTATACTTCTTTATTTATAGAAGTTTAATTAGCATATAATGTTATATATAGGTATATAAGATTGTTAATATTTAAAATAATAGACATAACATATAACAGTATTAAAAACTCAACAACTTTTAATGAAGATTAAAAAGTTGCTGATTGGATGAATTTTGGGGAAAAAAATGCATGAAAGGCTGGGAATCACAGGTCAATGAACTTTAAATGGATTCATTCATGAAGGAAGACAGTTTTTAAATGAAACTAAAATATAGCCACTTCTCAACTATGTACATTAATGGAGAAGAAAATAGCTTGTACTTGGTCAATAATTGATTACTCTTTGGAAATAAATAGCATCATGTTGACTCTGTGGTCAACGCCAACTGCTTCTTCATGGCCAATTATATTTAAATGCTACAAATCAAATTTAATAAAAAACTAGAATTGGGTCTGCATTTCTTTTTTTACAAACAATCTCCAAAGAAATAAGCAAATCCTAGTGAATTCAGATATATTTATATGATACCCACTAACCACTCAAAATTTATTGAAAAATCATCTACTTTCTTTAGCATTTTTGGAACAAATCTATTCTCATTTTTTTTCTGTTAGAGAATTCCACAAATTACATGACTTTTTGTAGTGGTGTCTGCCAAAATAAGGTTAAAAATCAAGAATATGTAAATCACATGGCCTTTTTACACATTTAAATTGAGCACTTTTGAGCACTTAAATGCCGTTCTAGGCATTGAGCTCACCATGTAAGGAAGTTTCCCAAACTCTATGTCTCAAGAAGTTTAAATTTTAGTTAGAATGGAAAAAGTAAAATTAAATTAAAAGTAAATAAACAAATCCAGATATCAGTAGGTGCGCTCAACGGCATAAAAATAGTCAATGTGATATACATCAGTACTTCTCAAATTCTCTGTATTTTAGGGTTTCCTCCAAGCAATTACAGACCAATCGTTCTATTTAATACAACATAAATGTTACGGCAATATCAAATTTCGAACTAAAATTTGCTCAGCACATTCTGTACTTTCTGTACTTATCTTGTTACTGCCAACATATACAGTTTTTGGACGAGCACTAGAAGATGGACTTCCTTTTGAATACCACAGAGAAGATAGCTGAGGAGGAACTCATTTTGTTGAGGTAACGAAGGAAGGGCACTCTGAGGAGATATATTGGAGTGAGGACTTCAGTAATGAAAGGGGACAGACATACGATATCTATAGACAAACATTCCAAACATCAGAAACTTAAGGCAAAGGCAATGGGCTGTGGACATATTTAAGGTGCTTGAGAAAGTGAGAGGCCAGTACAGCCAAAGCACAAGGTACAAAACGTAGAAAGAATTCAAAATTTGAGAATTGGGAAAAGCCAGTTCTTGGAAAGATTTAAGGCCAAATTTGGTAGTTTAGTTTTTATTTTAAATCAGCATTTTAGTGTCCCCATAATTCATAATAATACACTAGAAAGTGAAGAAAAGTTGCATATTATCTATTTAAAAAAGCATTTAGAATCTCATAGTATTCATGAAAGAGCTTGTCATTGGAGTAAAACAGAGGTGAAATCACATCTGCTTACTACTTTTGATGAAAAGATAAACAGGTTACTTAATTTACATGAATCTCAGGTTCTAAGTCTGCAAAATAGGGACAGTCATTATTTTTTCCCAGGTAGTTGTGTGATTTAAAGACATACGATATAGAAAAGACATCTAGATGTCTGGCATATAGAAGAATCTTGATATTAAGAATTATTGCTCCTTTTCTTATCATATAGATCACATCCCTAATATAAAATTTAACTATGTACTTTATAGAATTCTGATGATATAAAGTGATTTGTTTTGGGTTAACAAAGTTAACCCAAAGTTAGTGGTTTAGAAGGTCAATTTATGAAAATTTTATAGCACATATTCATTCAGCAAGTATTTATTATTAAGGGATCTACGGTTTGTTAAGTGCTGAGCATGCATAAAATCTAATAGAGCAAATATATATATTTATAATACATCAAATAAAAAATAAAATAATTTCAAAGAAGTGGTAATAAGGAAACAAAACTGGGTGATGTGGTAGAGCATGCCCTGGGTATGGTAGTGGGAAACTACTTAAATTTGGGTCACTTCTGAGGACATAACAGAGGAGTTGGAAGCTGCATGACAGCATTGATCTTTTTTTCCCCCCTTATTTATTTATTTATTTATTTATTTATTTATTTATTTATTTATATTTATTTTATTATTTGTCCCAGGGGTACAGGTCTGTGAATCATCAGGCTTATACCTTTCACAGCATTCACCATAGCACAAACCCTCCCCAATGTCCATAACCCATCCACCCTATCCCTACCCTCCCACCCCCCAATGTCCACAATAGCCAAACTATGGAAAGAACCTAGATGTCCATAAACACACAAATGGATAAAGAAGATGTGGTATATATATACAATGGAATACTATGCAGCTATCAAAAGCTGCATGACAGCATTGATCTTGCAATGTGATTCAAAGTTTAGGGGTCCAGGCATTGGAAAGTTTTGACAAACAGTTAAGGTAAGGAGATGAGGATGGAGAATGTTTCTATGTGACAAACATCACTAGAAGGGGGTCTGTGTAGCAGAGAAGAAGGAAGAATGAATGAAGTTGAGTAAAGGAAGTTAAGGATAAGGAATAAACCACAATTAAGGAATGACCACATTTTGGACAAGAAAGAAAATTATCTTAAAAAATTGTAAAGTTCTTAGAGAGTAGGCTAGGAATTTGCTAGATCATATAGTAGTGCTATTTTTTGAAGAAACTTCATACAGTTTTCATAGTGGCTACACCAATTACATTTCTGACAACAGTGCCCAATGGTTCCTTTTTCTCCACATCCTCACCAACACTTTTTATTTCTTATCTTTTTGATAACAGCCATTTTGATAGGTGTGAGGTGATATCTCAATGTGGTTTTGATTTGCATTTTCCTGATAACTGTGGTACTGTTCTTTTCAAGTGGCTGTTGGCTATTCATATGTCTTCTTTGGAAAAAAATGTCTATTCATCTCCTCTGCCCATTTTTTAATTTGACTTTTTTTTGCTATTGAGTTCTTTATGTGTTTATGTTTATGTTCTTTATGCTATATGTGTTCTTTATACATTTTGGATACTAACCCCTTATCAGATGTATGAGTTGCTAATATTTTCTCCCATTCAGTTTGTTGTATTTTCATTTTGTTGGTGACTTCCCTTGCTGTGCAGAAGCTTTCGGTTTGATGTAGTCCCATTTATTTTTGATTTTGTTACCATGACCAGTTAATTTATGAGGATAAGATCAGAAAAAGTTTAAAAGTTCCTTTAAGTCAGAATGTCACTTATGATGTAGTTCTCTTTGAAGAATGTGAATTGAGTTCTTATAAACTAAGAATTTCATCTTTACAAAGTACTGAGTAAATGACCATCTCATATATTGTCTTAGATCAGCATTTTTCCAAGCACATTTGGCAGAAGTTTTTCAGACAGATGTAATTAGTATTGTGGGGAAAAAAAAGACAGCTTGTAAAGAAATTTGGGGAATCCTGGGTATTCTAAGTTGCTGAAGTGTACTGCAGAGCTCTAAAAGGGATAATACTCTAACATATTTGGCCAAGAAATTCTTTTTTTTTCCTGAGTATTTTTAAGAATTAGTATTCTATGTGTCACACCTTTAAAAATGTATTATGATGTTTATCTCTTCTAGATTTTTTTCCTGAATGTCACAATTTTTGATGCACAAAATGGGCAAAATAGACAGTGACATTTATTATAAGAATTTTGCATTAAAGGAATCTATTTCTGCCAGGATGTATGAGTGATATTTTCAATTTAAAATCAGCATTTCTATTTGCAATATACATGATATATTTTACTATACAATGGTACTTATCCATTATTAATGCACTTAAATGTTCCTAAATTTCTATTTGAGAGGAGACACATATATTCATATGGACAAATATACATATATATAAATATATTTAAACAAATATCTCTTTTAAAGTTATTTTTCCTTTTTTGTTTTTTATTTTTCAATAATTTTACCAGTTTTTTTGAGATATACTTGACATATAACATTGTGTAAGTTTAAGATATACATGATGATTTCATACACATATACATTGTAAAATTATGACCTGAATAAGGTTAGTTAGCACATCCATTGCCTCATAAATTTTCTTTTTTGTGTGAGAACATTTGAGATCTCCTCTCTTAGCAGCCTTCAAGCATATAATACAATATTGTTAATTATAACATTGTTGTAAATTAAATTTTCAGGACATATTCATCTTATAAATGGAAATTAATACCCTTTGATTAATATCTCCCATTCACCCAACCCCCCAGCTCCTGGAAACACCATTTTGTGTTTTTATGAGTTTAGCTCTTTTAGATTTCACATGTAAGTGAAATCATGCAGTATTTGTATTTTTCTGTCTTATTTTGCATTGCTCAATACTTTCTAGGTCCTAACATGTTTTCACAAATGACAGGATTTTTGTCATTTTTATTCCTAAATAATATTATATCTATATCTATATCTATATCACCTATCATCTGTTCCATTATATATACATCACATTTTCCTTATCCACTCATCCATCTGTGAACACAGGTTGTTTTCATGTCTTGGCTATTTTAAATAATGCTGTAATGAACATGAAGGCACAGATGTCTCTTTGAGATAGTTATTTAATTTCCTTAGGATATATACCCAGAAATAAAATTGCTGGATTATATGGTAGTTCTATTTTTAATTTTTTGAGGATCTTCCATACTGTTTTCCATGGTGGTTGTAGCAGTGGTAGTAGTAGCTGTACCAATTTGCTTAATATATTTTGGTGCTCTAATGTTAGCTGCATATATATCTACCTACAATTCTTAAATCCTCTTAATGAATTAAGCCACTTATCATTTTATTATGACCCTCTTTATCTCTTATGACAGTTTTGGACTTAAATATTTATATATACATATAACTATATCTATGTAAATATAATGATATCTCTATAAATATAAGTATAACTACCCCTGTTCTCTTTCGGTTTCCATTTGCATGGAGTACCTTTTCTCATGCCTTCATTTTCAGTCTAGTGTGTCCTTAAAGCTGTGTAATTGTAATTAGCATTTGTTTTATCCTCTCTTTTTCATCTTCTCAGCCACCCTAAGCCTTTTGATTGGATAATTTAATCCATTTACATTTAAAGTGTATTTATGGATAGATAAGGACTTACTAATGCCATCTTATTAATTATTTCAGAAAGGGAGTTCCAATCTTCCTCTCTTGCTGGCTACTTTTATGAATTGATGATTTTCCATACTGGTATGCTTTGGTTCCCTTCTCTTTATCTTCTGTGCTGTCTACCATAGTTTTACTTTTGTGATTGCCATGAGGCTTATATAAAACGTCTTATAACCATAATAGTCTGTTTAAGCTAATAACATTGATTGCACACATAAACTCTTCACTTTTATCTCCCTTCAAATATCTTAAGGTTTTGATGTCACAGTTTACATCTTTTTATATTGTGTATCCATTTAAAAATTTTGCAACAATAGTTACTATTAATGCATTCGTCCTTCAACTTTATAATAGAGCTAAGTGTTACAGTATTAGAGTATTCTGAATTTGACCAAATACTTACTTTACTATTGTGTTTTATATTTTCATGCTTTTTTTTTTTACTAATTCATGTTTTTTGCATCACCCTGAAGAATTCCTTTTATCATTTCTTATAAAGCACACCTATTGGTGATGAATTTGCTCAGCTTTTGTTTGTTTGGGTAAGTTTTTATCTCTTCATTTCTGAAAGACAACTTTAATAGGTTAAGTAGTCTTGGTTAGCAGTTTTTTCTTTTGACATTTTGAACGTATCATACCACTCTTTCCTGGCCTGCAAAGTTTCTGCTGAGAATCCAGTGATAGCCATATGGGCATTCCCTTATACATGAGATTTTTTTTCTTGCTGCTTAAAAAAATTCTGTCTTTGATTTCAAACAGTTTTATTATGTCTTGGAAAAGATTATTTTGGGTAGAAATTTGGGGGTGGGGTGGGGGACGATGAGCTCATGAATTTGGATATTCAAATCTCTCCTGAGACTTGGGAAGTTCTCAGTCATTATTTCTTTAAATGAGCTTGCATCCCCTTTCCCTCCTTTTTCTCCTTTAGGACTCAAATCATATGTAAATTGTTTCATTTAGCTATATCCTATTGCTCACACAGGCTTTCCTCACTCTTCTTCATTTCTTTTGTCTTTGTTCTCCTCTGACCAGATAAATTCAAATGAGTTGCCTTCTACTTCACAGATTTCTTATTCTTGATCCAGTCTGATACTGGTGCTCTAACATTTTTCATTTCAATCATAGTATTCTTTAACTCCACAATATGTTTGTTTTTTAAATATCAGATACCTGAAATGTTTTATTTTTTATTATGTTATGTTTATTTTTAATATTTCTAATCTCTGTTAAACTTCATCTTGTGTTGTGTTTTCCTGATTTCATCAAACTATTTTTCTTTCCATGTTTTCTTATAGTTCATTGAGCTTTCTTAAAACATGGTTTTTTATTATTTATTGGAAAAATCACGAATCAATATTTCTTTAGGATCTTTTGCTGGAAAATTATTATGTTCCTTTAGTGGTATCATGTTCTTTGATTTTTTCATGCTGGGTGATGCCAAATGCTCAGATGTGTGTACTTTCTTCCAATCTTGCACAGTTGGGCCACTTTCTACATGTGCTCACTAGCTCATTACAAAATCATGCTTTCCCCAACATCGGGGGTAAATAATGAAATGGCCATGGGTTGGTGTGTACATGTGTGTTGCTAAGTCATGTGGAGCATAAGGGATGCCCTTGGACCAGCTGGGATGATCCATAGACAAGGCATCCCCAGCAGCTTGTGGGCAGGCTTCCTGATGGAGTTCCCAAAGTGGTTAGTAGGATCTATGTCCCTCTGATGCCCTCCAAGAGCCCTGACTGCTGTTTTCCCAGCTACTCCTTGCCCCACAGTTGTGCAGCATACCTTAGTATTTGGGATGGGATAGGAAAAAAGTAGGTCTCTTTGGAAGCATCTTATATAGCTGAGGAAGCTAGGTACCCACTCATATGCTTTCACTTTCTCCATGGAAGAAATCACAAGCCAAGAAGATCTCTCTTGATGCTGAGCTATGCTGCCTTGGGGGAGGAGTGACACAGGTAAAACAGAACTATTTTCTTACCCTCTTCAGTATGTCCAGTGTCAGACTGGTTTTATTCCAGTACTGTGCTGGAGTTTCTCTAGATCCTGGAATTTCATGAAGATGCTTTCATCCACGAGTAATTGTCAGAATTGGTGTTCTTTGGGAGAAAAATGGTAGAAAAACTCTATTTCCTCATTTTGATGATTTTTTCCTGTTTTTATTAGTCCAAATATTCATTTTTGTTAGTAAATACAATCAATGAGGATAAAATTTTCTGACTTTGATGCATCAGTTTCTTAGCAACCACACAGAGGAGACTCTTGATATCCATTGAGATGTACATCAATAGCTCGAAGTTTCTTAAAGAACTGAAAATGCATGATAAGTGTTATTGAAACGTGTTGTACAATGTAATGAGTATCTACAAAAGGAACAAATCTTTTGGCATAACAGAATGCTATCTTTTCTGAAGTTGATTTATTTCTGATTCAGTGCTGCTTCATTTCTGGTTGAGGCCAAATCCAAACACTTTTGAAAAAAATTTGGGATTTCATCTATAGCTTTTAAAATTGCCTATCCTTATTTCAGTCTGGGGCTATGAAACTTGAAGACCCAATCTGAGGGCCTATATTTTCTAGAAATTCTCTAACTTTCCATTAATAAACGAGCTTAACACTGAATTAGAAACAGGTTTTTGTGGGGTACCTAGATGGCACAGTCAGTTAAGCATTCAGCTCTTGATTTCAGCTCAGGTCTTGAGATCAAACCCCACATCAGTCTCCCTGCTCAACTGGGAGTGTGCTTGAGATTCTCTCTTTCCCTCTCACTCTTCCCCTTCTCCCTGATGCTTTCTCTCTCCCTCTCTAAAATAAACAAATAAATCTATAAAAAAGAAACATTTTTTCAATATAATATTTACTCAAAAATGATCCCAGTGAGGAGAAATAAATTATCTTCACCCAGTTTCATGGAAGGTAAAGAGGATTGCCAGTTTTTTTTTTTACAAAAGAGACAAAGTGTGATTGTTCATTCGTAAACATCAGAAAAAGAAGAGTGGGGGTATAAGGAGAAAAAAAAAGCAACTAAGGTATACCTCTGAATCTGTTGTAATTTTTGCTAGAGTTTTACCACCAAATGCTGAATTATAAGGTTGTTTTCAATCTGAATAGAATAGAACACTGACTCAATGAAGCTGGTAGGTACATCGCTTCCATTTTGCATACTTTCAGAATATTTTAAGGAACATAGAGATGGCTTTTCATATCATAATATTGGCGATTCTAAGGAAGCACTTGTTCCTCTGGCATTGTTTTTCTGATTAGCAACCGAGTATGTTGTTACCATCTCCATCTTTATCCCCAGCTATCAGCCTTGAATATATAATACCCCAATGGTGTGTTAAAAAAAGAAAAACAATGGTAAAACAATATGATAAAATTGGCTATTTTTCCATAATATTATTCTTTCCTTGTTTCTTGAATTTTTTGAATAATGTTACTCCCCCTACCTTTCTTGTATTTGTGATTAATATTACTTAGAATATAGGTCAAATTTCCAGACGACTGCAGCTAAATAGGGCCATCTCACTAAATCCTGGCCCATGAGATATAACTAGAAGCTTGTTTGGCAGTGTCTAGAGTACCTTCTGTGAAAGATAGTTCTGTGAATACTTTGTCCCTGTCCTAAGTCATTTTCTTCATCTTGCTGCCTAGAATGCAAATGCTACCATCCTGAGCCAAGACAATACAGCCACTCCCTAGAGATGGAGGAGTCTGGCCCATGAAAAGCAAATAGTACTGCCACCCCAATCCTGCCATGTTGTCCTCTGGGCTTTTGGATTAATGGGAAGAAACTTCTAAATTGCTTAAATAAGTGTCATTTTGGTTGATTTCTTTCAAGAGTGTTGTTCCCCACTTCTATGACATTATTTCAGATAGTGTAAGATAACCAGCACTAATTGAGAAGATTGAGGATGGATAAAGTTCTTTACAAAAACACCAGAGATTTCAAGGTTAAAAACTAGGTGTAAGCAAAATATTCTAGGGGAATGTGGAAATGAAATTGACTAGAACCAAATAAGAAGCTCAGAGAGCTGTTGAATAGATTATATTGCTACAGAAAACAAGAGACAGACTGGGCTGCCAAAGTTAGTAAATTTTCTATCCAAAGGCATTTTCAGGACCCACAAATCTGAACAAACAGAAGATGAGCTCTTAAATATGTGCAGTCCCCCAAAAGTACATATTTTCTGATGCTCACCATAGATGTGGCTATGAAGAACAACAAATAATGAAGAACCACTCTAAAGACACACAGCGTGCATAGAAAACAATGGAAAAGTGGATTCTTCTCAGAGAATACAATCAGGGTTGCCAGATGTGCTAATACAGTAATTTATACCTGTGTCAGAGGTAAGACTATTCATTGTCCCTGCCTAATGGACTTGTATTGTTGCTATGGCCTAGTGATACTATATGTTTTTACTGTGGTTTTCTGCCTGTATTTCACCACTGAATATGTATACCTCCTGGAAAAGACTGTGCCACACATTGGGCTTTGACATGGCTGCAGAAAACAAATAAACAAACAAACAAAACAATAGTGGGGTCACCTGGGTGGCTTTGACAGTTGAACTGGCTGAAGAAGCTAGAGGAGAGTTTAAGATTTTTCACTCTAGGGAAGAAAGTGAAATTTTCTATATGTAAGAAAAATAGTGAACACGAATATCCTGATGGCCAAAGAGGAGGGCAGGAACAGTGACCATATCTGGCCCTTGGATACTAATCTCTCCCTTTTTTGGTAACAGAATTTATAAGTGTGCACATTTGTCAGCCTTGCTTTTACTTAGATGTGTTTATAAAACTAAGTTCTAGCAAGCAAGATGTAAGCAAGTGGGCTTCCATGCTCTTAAGAATTGATAGACTGTATCCCTTGCTTTATTTCTCCTTCCTTATGGTTGAAAGGGAGATGCACTATCTGGGCCTAAAGCATCCTCCTTGGAACATGAAATGATACAGAGATGCAAGCCACATACACATCAGTATAAAAGATGCACAGACCCATGACATTATAGCATATAGCCAAATAAAATACTGTAGCCAAATATAATACTATAACCACTTTAATTCAAAATTTAACAAATATACATGAAATGTGACTCAGTCATTTTCAAAGAATAGAAAATCAAAGTAACAGTACATTAATTGTAAAAATAATTTCCTTTCTTCATGCAGCAAATCCTAGTAGGAGATGATTGGTTTAGACTCAGCAAGACCAAGATCCCTTCAAGGACCTACTATTCTCCCTTTATTTCTGCTCCTTTATCTTCAACATGCTGACATTTTAAAACTTATTTTTGTATTGATGGTTACAGGAAGACTACTTCAGTTCTAGATCTTATACTTCTTTTGAGGCAGAAAGGAGGGTATTTTTTTTTTACCCTCTTTTAATTTAGACACTAGTTTTGTTTTGTCTTTTCATCAAGAAAGGAGCATAGCAGTAAGCTTTTCATGAGATTTCATCATTCTGAACTGAGTGTCACCATCACTCTAGGAAGTACAGAATGTGGGAAAAGTGTGGAGCTCTAGCTTTCACAGTAGGAGGAATTGAGATAAAAGGAGCTTGGGAGTGTTTGCTCCTTCTATGTGCCAGTTTATTTCTAATACAATAGCCCTCCAACTAAAAGAGGATTGTGGTGCATGTACTGAGGACTTTGCTCAGATTTATTGCATAACCTCTTATAAGTAAATTAATCGATTTAATGAAAGTATCCATTCAAACTCTATAGTATATGTATGCTTAGTTAAATGAAAAAAAAAGTACAGAGTATGAAAACATCTTATTTCATAATTCAAGGATAGATCATCATAGCACTACAGAAGAACTCAAACTGAGTGGCCCTGTATAAAAATAGTCCAGTTCATTTATGCAGAAGTAGAAATTATATAAAAGTATATGTGATATTCAAATCAACTATATTAAAGTGTTACTGATATTGCTAATGTTATGGACAGATGACTCTTAGGTAGTTTTTAAGCCTTAACATGATTTTTGCTTTGCTCTAAGAGGCAATATCATTAATTTCATATGAAAAATATGTAAGACTTTTCAGTGACACGCTTGTGTTTATCAATTAGACTGTTTTCTGAGGAACAATAGTTCCATTATTAGCTGTTCACTGAGTATTAGGAAATTTACTCTTTCTTTCATTATCCTTGGGAGATCAAAGACTTGCATAGTTTTTGAGGTTAGATTGGATACATTCTGACTTGGTTTAGTAACAAGAGACATGTCTTGGTGTAACAAAAATTCAGGAAAACTTTAACATTTCATGCCCACACTTTTTGAAAATTTATACTTATTATATGAATCTTTTTTTAAAAGCCTTAGTAAGCATAATTGTGATGACAGTTGCCTATGGGAAGGTCAAATAAATGAAGACTTATTTATTTATTTTAGCGAGAGAGAGAATGCACACCCAAACTGGGGGAGGAGCAGAGGGATAGGGAAAGGGAATCTCAAGCAGACTCCCCGCTGAGCACTGAGCCCCATGTAGTGCTCCATCCCACAACCCTGAGATCATGACCTGAGCCAAATCAAAGTCGGACACTTAATCAACTGAGCCACACAGGTGCCCTGCGTATGGAAAGGCATTGATGGTGATTAGGATATCCTCATATCATCATAGATAATTCATGGGAAATATGGGTTTTGGTATGTGAGTTGAATAGACTAGAGAAACAACTATTATGCAAACAAGTGGTTCATGTTTTCCTGTCAGAAGTCGCCTCTTATTTTTTTCTCTACATAATCATATTTTATAATGTGTGTGGACATATGCGTATGTGCTGCAGGTATTAGTTTTCATCAAAAGTGACTTCTGAAAATTTTACTCTGCTTTGCAATCTTCATTGATTGAGCAAGAATACAAAGTTTTAGCTAGAAGAATGAGGAGTGTTCATCACTTGAATTTCTTTCCCTACTACCTAGTGGGAGAAGCCACAGATTTTGCTAACAGTGAAAAGGACGTACTCATAAATTATCACTTTATTATCCCTACTAACTCTTAAATATTACCCTTTAAATAATTTTTGCCTGCTGCAATGGTTAGAAACAGCCCCCAATTTTTTTCTTTGCTATTGTATTTTCATCTGGAAAAATTAGACAAGCAAATGTCACATGAAAAATATTAATTCTTTCCCTCCCATGGTTTCGAATTAATGAAGCAAAAAAGATTCAAAGAAGAAATAGGAGATTTGTTTAACTTAACTGGTTTACTCTTATCATGCTATTAAATATTGAAGTTGCTGAATAAAGATTTTACATTTCTATCGTTATAGTGTTTCTTAGAGTATGAAAAGAAGAAGAAAGGGGAAAGGAAGAAAAAAATTGTTCAAGTAGATATTTTCCCTTGTAATTCTGCTTTGTTCCAAGAAACCTAAAATGACCAAATGACCCAGCTTTCAAAACACAAACAAAAGAAAACTTGCATTAATATGACAACAACATGAACTACTACCAAGGGACAGAACTTATTGTTGTCAGATGTTTTTATTTTAACATGGAAAAAACATAAAGAAAAGATTTTTATAATTCTCTCATGAGTCAACTGAAGGAATGCTGAAAATGCCATCCTTCAATTGTCCACTGGCCATTTCTTCCCCTAGTCCCATTTTTAAGAAGTGCCATAACAACCCAGGGAATTTAGAAGTAAACAGGGTGTCTTCCCTACCCAGCTGACACCAGTAGTGTTTTGAAAAGATTTCACAATCATGCAGATATATTGAACTGACTTTTGCTCGGCTATCACATTATTAATAGGAGATGGCTAGCAGCATCTAGCTGCAACACATACAGGATCACATGAACCTTAAGCTCTTGGGTCAATAGACACTCAAAAACGATCAAAGGGACTTGGGACCATCTCAGCATTAACATAGAAGCAGCCCCATGGAACTAAGTGAAAATATATACAATGTTAGCTTGAATTATATATAACATTGAGGTTTGGTTGTTGTTGTTTTTGAGTTTTCTAAAACCCCAAGCCAGCATAGGATAAAAGTATCAACTGTCTATTTTGCCTCCAGCTGAGTAATAGCTCATTTTATCACAAATGCAATTTTTCTTTTATGAAGTATTGTTCATGACTACATGCCCACAAATACAAATGCTCTGTAATCTTGAAATTCTCCTGGTTACAATGCATTTTTCCTAGGCTAATATTTCCAGAATACCTCTTAAATCTTTACAAACTGTTATACAATATTTTATGCTTTAACATTGTATAAATTCTAGTCCCTTTAGAAAAAAAGTAAAAGACCCTTGAAGTTCTCCTATGTAACTAGGAGAAGAATAAGGTACTAAATACACACACACACACACACACACACACACACGCACGTGTGCGCGTGCCAGGTTAATTCCTTTGAATCAGCTATTTAGTGATAATTTCTCATAAATTTCAATTGTACATAATGTTATATTTTCTTCTCCTCCCAAGGTTAAACATTTGTTTTCCATATAAACAGAAGGGGATATCAGGGTAAAATAGAAATACAGGGTGCGGGGGATATATACAGACTGTTTCTCTTGGGCAAAATGAAATTTAACACATTTGTCCAGTGGGCGTTTTTATTCATGATGCAGGAATGCACTAATACCAGTAGTTTACATGAAAAGTCATGGTTCAGGAAAGGAATGTATTTCACTAGGATAAATAGCCTACCTTTGAGTGAACAGAAAATCCCACAACAGAAACTTGGCAAGAATTTGCCTGTAATGAGTTAGTTCAATCAAGAGAGGGGTTTAGCATTGTTTCTTTTCCAGGAGATGAATGATTAAAAATATTCCCTATACCAGGTGCTCTATGGTGCTCTTGACCTTCATCCCCATCTATGTTTGCAGGTGTTCCTTCAGTTTTATAGGGGTAAACATTGTCTTTCTATGCCTCCATGAGGTGTAATTTTAGTGGCAAGCATTGTGGATGAGTGCAGTCACTTCTTTTGCCATTGCAGATAAATTTTCAACAAGAGGCTCCAAAATCGCATCCATAAAATGTGGATGTGTATCAAGGGAACTGGAAAAGATGCCAACATTTGTATATACTGTGCATTATGAGTATGGAACTGTAACCTGATACTTGGATTCAGGTGAACTTAAAGAATTTAAGTTTAATAAAATATTTAATATTATATCCATTTTTATGATAAGTTTAAAATAAAGACTGGGGAAAATAGAATAATTTTATTTGCATAACATTGCTTTTGGTTGACATTCCATTAGAATTTGAATAATGTGTAAGCTCAGATGTTGATACACTAAATAGATATAGCCTTATATATTCCCTATTGTGATTGTTCCATGGAAGAGGTAGAATAAAAGAGAGAAAATGGATTATCAAGAAAAAACACAAAATGACTTTACCATACCATTACTACCAGGAACAAGAGAAAGAAAATCCCCTTGTGAACTGTGACTCTGCCTCCAATCTGAGCTGTAAGAAATAAGGAAGATATATTGCAGACAGAGTAAATCTGAAGCTATTGGTTTGTCATTATCTCTCTCTCTCTCTATCCCCCCCCCTATCATCTATCATTTATATGTCATCTATCATCTGACTATCATCCATCTATCTGCATAGCTACCTATTTTCTATCTATCTTAAGAAAACTTGTGTATTGCAAAATACTCGTTAAAGTTCGGAAGGTTACAGGGATTTACAGAAGCTAATATGTACTACTTTTCTGAGTTTCAACTTTTACATCTGTGCTTCCATATCTGACTTTGATAATTCTGGATATTAATTCCAGTGGGTATTGCATCATTTTACTAGTTTGGGGAATTGAAGTAGAACAATACCATGATAACACAAATAGACAGAGGCCTCTGTGGAACTGTAATCAATGACTTAAAAGCACATGCAGTAAAAACATAAGTGGCACTAATAAAGCAGCTATCTATAAGTGGTAAAGAAATTCCCTTAGCGGAGCCCAAACAAAAAAGCTAGAAGACGATGTTAAGCCAAACTTTGAAAAACAGCGTTTGTCTTTATTTCTAATCACTATATCTTATTAATGTGTCGGGACTGTGTTTTTGATACAATTCTCTATCTTTGGGGGGGTTATTTTACTTTTCAGGTGATTGGTGCCTTAGTGATTAAAAGGGTCCTTCCTGGACTTGTGCAATTTATACTCACTTTTAGGATTGCTGGGCCAAAAAGACCTAAACAAAAAATAAAATAGACAACTCAAAACTCAAATTCAAGTAAAGTAAAATATGAAATTTAGAAAAGAAGGAATAAATTTAATTACCAACATAGTTGTGTGTTATATTTTTTAAAAAAAGAAAAGAAAAACTCTTATTTTATTATCAAAAAGGCCTGAACCTTCCATCCTATCTTCATTCTTTCTTCTACTTATCAATGTGGATCCTTGGTATCCAGAAGGAAGTTGATTCTGCATTCTAGAGCCAGCAATAATAATAATAATAATTATTATTATTTTTGCTGGCTCTAGAATAATAATAATTATTATTATTATTAAACCTGAAATGTGTCATTTGAAGAAATACATTTGATTGTTTTGAACAATACTTTGAATGTGAATGTTGTTTGAAGGAAACAAGAATGTTCTTAGATATTACTTGATATTACTACAAAGGACAAATAGTTCAGCCTGAAGACAGCTCCACTAGTGGACAAACATGGATGATTTGTGCATTGAAAAGGGAAGCAATAACAGTTGATAAGAATAAGTGGAATCTTTTGAAAAATTCATGAAAAATATCATGATGCTAAAGGGGGGACTATATCACAAATTGTAATAAAAAGTAATTGACACATGTAAATTTCTTGATCAATAAAAAATATGTGAATACTAAACTGAAATTTCAAAAATATAACTGGTTGAAAATATAGACGCGGGCTCATGTTTTCTAAAAGGGAATAAAATAAGTAAAAAGATTTGTGTAAAATGTTAAAGAGGAATGATTAGTCTTTTTGGCATGTCTCTGTTTTTTTTTTTACGAATCACATTGCTTTGGCATCTTCTACTTTGGTTACTCAGCCTGCCAAACTTTGGAAATCCCACTTGTGTCGATTTGAGACAGTGATTTTGACTGTCACTTGGGATCCCACCAGGATGTGTGGCCCCCAATTTTGGAAAAATGGACTGTGCTTGAGGACAAGGTTATACAAGGTATGATCTGACTCTGTGCTATTATCAGGGTTGTGTAATTATGCTTTAAGAGCATTTGGAGGAAAAAACATTCTAAAATTTATATTGGGAAGTAAAGAAGAGGTCCTGAGAAACTCTTCTTGGACCATGAAAAATGCGCCATGGAAGAATTTTAGTCTACAAGGTAAATTAGAGTGACACACAGTGGAAGAAATATTGTGGTTATGTCATAAGGAGAAATCATGTGATATTTGGGTGTTTATTGCAAACACAGTGAAAAATTGAGTAGAAATGTGTAGAAATTACAGAGCTTGGTAAACATGCCGGTATTTGGACTGAAAGTACTTAGATTAAAATGAAATTGGTTGAAATTCTCTACAGTAATAAAATGCTATCACTCCTAAATGCAGTACTACAGCCCAGTTAAAAGGATCCCAACCTTTAGAAATCGAGACTGTGAAAGTGTATGTAACAGCAGCATGATAAGGAAAGTTACAATAAAAGTGATGATGAAGTCTTTCAAATAGAGCCTGACTCAGTTTACTGATCATTGCTGAGATGTGCAATCCCAAGGGAATGAAGGAAAGAAAGGAAATACGAAGTGTTCGAACCTCAAAAATGCCAGTACGCTTGCTGGAATTTTGGGGAAACATACCTGGAGGCATGATGGAAAACTTGCTACATCCTAGGTTGCACATCTGGGAAATCTGAAACAGTCTGTGTGCTAAGAGTTGAAGCAAGGGAGATAGCACTTATGGCTTTATGATCATGGAAAACACAGGTCTCTTCAAGTCCCGAAGCAAAGAAATTGTGGGCCTGAGAAGGTAGAAGTGACGAGGCAGAGCTGGGATGGTGTTAAGACTGGTCGCAATAATCAAGGAATCATCTGTTGTTAGTGTAATGTATTATAAAGGAATAAATAAAACAAAAGAAGAAAGAGGAGATGAAATATTAAATGATGGAATAATAAATATGGTAGTTTCAGGGAGATGTAAATATTTAGAAAGAGACATGACCAATGTTGGGTGGTAGGCTTGATTAAAGGGAAATTCTATTACATAGTGAAAGTGAAATGAAACATTTACTTTTAAAAGTAAAGTGATGGGATGGGGAAGGACACAAACCATAAGAGACTCCTGATCTCACAAAACAAACTGAGGGTTACTGGGGGATGGGAGGGTAGGGATAGGGTGGATGGGTTATGGACATTGGGGAGGGTTTGTGCTTTGGTGAGTGCTGTGAAAGATGTAAGCCTGATGATTCACAGACCTGTACCCCTTGGGCAAAGAATAAAAATAAAATTAAAAAAAAAAGTAAATAAAATTATGTACGGGGCGCCTGGGTGGCTCAGTGCGTTAAAGCCTCTGCCTTCGGCTCAGGTCACGATCTCAGGGTCCTGGGATCAAGCCCCGCATTGGGCTCCCTGCTCAGCAAGGAGCCTGCTT
>LNAC01000166.1:3066337-3113951 GCA_002007465.1 Ailurus styani | reverse complement strand
CTCTCTCTCTCTCTCTCTCTCTCTGTCAAATAAATAAATAAAATCTTTAAAAATAAATAAATAAAATTATGTAGTAAACTTAATTCAGTTAGAGAACCAAAACTCACTGTGAATCTTTTTTAGGAACATGAGCCCCAAAGAGAATGGAATTATGATAAGCATATGGATAAAGGGGAGCTTTTTATATGTTTGAATTAAGGTAGTAAATTCAAGAAAAATTACACAGGTCAACCAGATATTAAGGAGATAGAAAATCAAGGATAAAAATCAGGCCAAACTGTGAAATAAACTGGACTTTTACTGATCATCAAGAGATAAGTAGGAGAAGCAAAGGGCATCTGATTGATAGGTTCAAGGTCTCTATCTAACAAGACTAAAATTGGGTGAGGGGCGCCAGAGTGGCTCAGTCAGTTAAGCATCTGACTCTTGGTTTCAGTTCAGGTTGTGATCTCAAGGTCATGAGATCAAGTCTTACATGGGGCTCCATGCTGGATGTGGCCCCAGCTTAAGATTCTCTCTCCCTCTCCCTCTGGCCCTCGCCTCCTTAAAAAAAAACAAAAAAACAACAAAACAAAAAAAACCACACACACACACACACGTGCACAAACACAAAAAACACTGAAATTGGGTAAACACCACTCCCTATGGTTCTGGCAATAGAACCTTCAAGCTAATAGCATTATTATGAGAAAAATCTCATGTAAATGAAATACACAGTAATGGGAGCTTGTGAGCTCAACCTTGGGGCAGGAACTGGAAAGGAACTTGTTTTAGATTGGGCCATTGGCAAAGAATGGATTGACGCTGGGGAAGAATTTGAGTTGTATATAAGAGAGCAGTTGAATGTGCTTCTGGAGACTGCTGGTTATTACTTATTACATGGTCAGATCAGTGTGTGCACTAAATCACATGATTTGATATCTGTGTTGTATCATCAATTCTTCCCATTGGCTTTGCTGCCAAAATGAACTATGTATTGGAAAAGAGAAACTCACTTTCACTTTTATCTGTCCTGGAATCAGAGCCATCATTGCAACTGTGGTTATATATTTTCCCAGAGCATTGGGACTGCCTAGTATAATTGTTGAGCTTGGCATCAAAATGGACCCTTCTTCTATCATCAGGATGCTTTAGAGTTTCTTTTCCAGTCTTGTTTACACCTTCTCACTATCAAAAATATAACCCCCATAAACACATAAAACTGACTATTATCCTTTAAATGAAATGAAATATCCAAAAGAATAAAATCTTTTTGAGCTTCTATTAGAAGAACATGAGCCAGAGTTATGATGACCACGTGCAGAGAAGGGCATTCTTTCCTTGTGGATCCATATAATTATACAATTCTCTGATTTATATTATATCAGTACAGGGATTTTCAGTTTCATAAATGATAGTTCCTGTTACCATTTTATTGCCTGTTCACTTATTGGGTATTTACAGCTTCTGATTATAGCATTCTGTCCCAATAAAAATGGATAAACCTATTTAATTTCAGTCAAAATCAGGTCATAGAAATCCATTCTGAAATATTAATAATAAACAATGAAATGGTATTTCCATCTGAGATTTTGAGCAGAACCATGGCATGAAATGGCTGAGTGAGGACATATGGATGGAAGTTATGTCAGTAAACTGGCTTCCAAATATGATGTTCTAAGAAGTTTTCAATTCATCTTTAAGGAAACAAAATAAATGACTCAGGGCACCTGGGTGGCTCAGTGGGTTAATGCCTCTGCTTTCGGCTCAGGTCATGATCTCAGGGTCCTGGGATTGAGGCCCGCATCGGGCTCTCTGCTCAGCAGGGAGCCTGCTTCCCTCTCTCTCTCTCTCTGCCTGCCTCTCTGCCTCCTTATGATCTCTCTCCCTCTGTGAAATAAATAAATAAAATCTTTTAAAAATAAATAAATAAATAAATGACTCAAACAGAATCATTATGGACTTCTGATTAGCTGTTGCCCAAATACTTGGGATAATAAGATTTCTCATAGCCTCCAGGTTCACATAAAACTAACTAAATACTTTATGAACCTGTAAAATTATTAAAAGAACACTTCTCAGTACATTCACAACATTACAGGTCATTAAATTTCATAAATAAAGTCAATAATGTAATTGTGAAATTTCTTAAAGGACTTCTTTAGATGGTTATGTTATAAAAAATGGTGTGTAGTAGAAATGAATTTCTTCAATGGGGTCTCTGAATTAAGCATATACATAGTAATCTAATAAAGAAATCAGATTAAGATACTTTGCATCTCAGGGCACCTGAGTGGCTCAGTCACTTGTCAGTCTCTTGATATGAAGTCTTGATCTCAGGGTTGTGAGTTTGAGCCCCGTGTACTCAAAGAGAGAGAGAGAGAGAGAGAGAGACAATGTGTGTCTCAAATGGCTAACAGACACATGAAAAGATGCTCAACATCACTCATCATCAGGGAAATACAAAGAGAAGAGAAGAGAAAAGAGGAAAGAAAAGAAAGTCAAAGAGGAATTGTTTTTGATAAAACATTGCATTCTGTTCTTCATACTTCAACTCTAACTTGACTCTGGAAGGAAAATATGATATAGTGTCCTTCTTCATCTCTTATGATATTCTTTGCCTTAAAGTCTAGTTTATCTGATATAAGGATTGCCACTCCAGCTTTCTTTTGCTGTCCATTGGCATGGTAAATTGTTTTCCATCCCCTCACTTTAAATCTGGAGGTGTCTTTGCGTGTAAGATGAGTTTCTTGTAGACAGCATATCGATGGGTCTTGTTTTTTTATCCATTCTGATACCCTGTGTCTTTTAGTTGGGGCATTTAGTCCATTTACATTCAGAGTAACTATTGAGAGATATACATTTAGAGCCATTGTATTGCCTGTAAGGTGACTGTTACTGTATATTGTGTTTCTTCCTTTCTGGTCTATGTTTCTTTAAGGTCTCTTTGCTTAGAGGACCCCTTTCAATATTTCCTGTAGGGCTGGCTTGGTGTTTGCAAATTCCTTGAGTTTTTGTTTGTCCTGGAAGATTTTTATCTCTCCTTCTATTTTCAGTGAGAGCCTAGCTGGATATAGTATTCTTGGCTGCAGATTTTTCTCATTTAGTGCTCTGAATACATCATGCCAGCTCTTTCTGGCCTGCCAGGTCTCTGTGGATAGGTCTGCTGACAATCTAATATTTCTACCATTGTATGTTATAGACCTCTTGTCCCGAGCTGCTTTCAGGATTTTCTCTTTGTCACTAAGACTTGTAAGTTTTACTATTAGATGACGGGGTGTGGACCTATTTTTATTAATTTTGGGGGGGCTTCTCTGTGCCTCCTGGATTTTGATGCTTGTTCCCTTTGCCAGATTAGGGAAATTCTGTATTAAGATCTGCTCCAATATACCTTCTGGCCCTCTCTCAATCTCGTCCTCTTCTGGGATCCCAATTATTCTAATATTGTTTCGTCTTATGGCATCACTTATCTCTCGAATTCTCTCCTCATGGTCCAGTAGTTGTTTGTCTCTCTTTTCATCCTCTTCTTTTTTCTCTGACATTTTGTCTTCTAAATCACTAATTCTATCTTCTGCTTCATTTATCCTAGCAGTAAGAGCCTCCATTTTCAATTGCACCTCATTAATAGCTTTTTTGATTTCAGCTTGGTTAGATTTTAGTTCTTTTATTTCTCCAGAAAGGTCTTTTATTTCTTTAGAGACAGCTTCTCTATTTTCTTCCATTTTTTTTTCAAGCCCAGCCAGCACCTTAAGAATCGTCATTCTGAACTCTGGTTCTGTCATATTACTAATGTCCGCATTGATTAGGTCCCTAGCCGTCATTACTGGCTCTTGTTCTTTTTTTTGTGTTGATTTTTTCCGCCTTGTCATTTTATGCAGATAGGAATAGATGGATGAGAGAACTAAATACTAAGGGGTAGCGATGACCCCAGAGAAATATACACTAACCTACTCAGAAGAGACCTGGAACTGGGTAGAAAAGTAAGAGGGAAAAAAAAAAAACAAACAAAAAAAAAAAAAACAACACAACAAAACAAAACAAAAAAAACAAAAAACAAAAAAAAACCAAATCCAAAAACTAACAAACAAACAAACAAACAAAAACCCAAAAACCCAAAATCATACAAAAACTAAACAAAAATGAATAAAACAAAATCCTGTATCTATATTATCTATTTCTGTTTCTATATCTATGTCTATGACTCCATATCTATATCTATCTCTATCTCTATCTATCTCTATCTCTATTAGATTGGTGAATTGAACAGACCCTATAAGTATCCAAAAAAATAAGGTTAAAAACAATGAAGGGATAAAATATGATTATAACAATGAAAATTTTAAAAAAAGAGAATAAAAAGTGTTGATACGATATAAGAGTTAAGAACGTTAAAATAGGAAAAGGGAAAAATTTTAAAAGAAAAAAGTAAGAAAAAATTTCAAAGAGAAAAAAAAATCAATGAACTTTGAACGACTGAAGAATCATGGGGAAAAAGCCATGAATTGTCTCCGTTGCTTTTCCGTAGTTCTGGGGTTCCGCAACGCTTAGCCGTCTTGAACTTGACTTTGACTGGATGGTTTGTTTGTTTGTTTCTCTTGGTCTTCTGGGGGAGGGGCCTGTTGCTATGATTCTCAAGTGTCTCTGCCCGAGGCGGATTCCCACCGCCCTCGCCAGGGGCCAGGCTAAGTAATCAGCTCGGGTTCGCTCTCAGGAGCTTTTGTTCCCTGAACGCTTTCCGTACCTCGTTGGAGGACGGGACTGAAAATGGCGGCTCCCAGTCTCCGACCCGGAGGAGCCGAGAGCCTGGGGCCTCAGCCCTCAGCCCGCCTCAGAGAAAAGCAGTCCCTCCCGTCTCCTGGTCTCCGGCCGCGCTCCGAGCTCACCCGGCCTGTGACTGAGTGTCTCTATCTCTGGCGCGGCCCCGCTTAGAATCTCCAAACCCGGCAGATCCTGCAGCCACTCCCGCACTGCTGCTCCCGGAGGAGGAAGGTGAGTCTCTCCGGGTCTGCCGCCCGTGGGGTCCCCGCTCACAGATCAGTGGCCCGGCTGAGCTTCAGATCCCAGCCCAAGGTAACCCCAAGCTGAGAGACACCTCAGCTCAGCTCCGTCTCTCCCGCCGGCTTCTGAGACCTGGGAGCTCGGTCGCGCTCAGACACCCCTGGTCTTTTTGTGTCCCCGTGGGTCCTGAGACCACACTGTCCCTGCAGGGGCTTCACCCCCCGCTTGGTCTCTGGGGCGACGTCCCTCCGTGGAGCCGACTTCTCACAGTTCTGAGTCTGTGCTCCGCTGCTCGCTCCCTTGCCGGCAGCCGGCCCCTCCCCCCGGGGTCTATCTTCCCGTCGCCGCAGATTCACTTCTCCGCACGTCCTACCTTCCAGAAGGTGGTCGATTTTCTGTTCCTAGACTTGCTGCTCTTCTTCTCTTCGATCTCCGGTAGAATTTGTAGGTGTTCAGAGTGGTTTGATAGCTCTCTGGGTGAATTCCTGGGACCTGATGATAATCGGTCTCCTACTCCTCCGCCATCTTGCCGCTCCCCTCCGACTCTGGAAGGAAAATAAAGTTCAGTTTTAATTTTTTATTGAAAGGGAAAAAAGGCTGTGTATTTTATTCTTGTCTACCCTCATAGTCTTCATTTATTTACTTCCTACTTTTTCTTCGACCCACTCCAAACTGCTTTCCATTCACACACTCTATCCTCTTTGATTTCAGTATGTTCACATATGTTTAATTTAATATGATTGGTTTAGTCTTTATCATACTTGACATTTCAGCAATTTCTGACAGTGATGGGCATAACTTCTTTCTTGAAGCATCATTTTTCCTTGATTTCCATAATGCTATAATATCCTGGCTTTCTTCCTATCTATAATGTTGATAATTCTCAGTCTGTTTGTGTGGCACCAGATAAAGTTAAACAGGCAACAAAGACTCTATTCAAGGCTATTTCAATATATAAGAGAGGCTGAGACTCAATCTGAGCCCAGCTCTGACACAAAAGGCAGGAGGTAGGGTTTTTTAGAGCTGACGTGAATGGGAGATCTTCGGCCATCTGTGTTTGTTAATTGGCTTTATCAGCAGGAAAAGTAAACTTTCTAATGACTTCATAACAGGAGGTATTTTATAACTTGGAGCTAAGTGTTCTCCAAAGTTAGGTTCCTATCTTCCCACAGAAATTGGGAGATAGAGCTATTATCTTCCTTGATTATTACATTTCAAAGGATGATTTCCAGGTCCTTGAGAAAGAGAATCCTGAACTATACAAGTTGCAAAAGGCTTTTAAAAAGATTTATGTCCCAGAATATCACTCAGCCATAAAAAAGAATTACATTTTTCCATTTGCAACTACATGAATGGATGGATCTAGGGAACATGATGCTAAGTGAAATAAGTCAGTCAGAGAAAGACAAATACCATGATTTCACTCATGTGTGGCATCTAAAAAACAAAACAAAACAAAGAAAACAAAAGACAAAAAAAAAAACCAGACTCTTAACATAGAGAGCAAACTGGTGATTACGAGAGAGGAGGTGGGTGGGGGATGGGTGAAATAAGTGATGGGGATTAAAGAGCACAATTATCTTGATGAGCACGAAGTAATATATAGAATTGTTGAATACTCTATGGTACACCTGGAACTAATGTAACACTGTATATTAATTATACTAGAATCTTAAAATTTCCATCTCAAAGGAGCCAAGAAAGAATTTACAATTATAAATTCTCTAAAGCAGTTGCTCGAGAAAAGGGAAGTCACGGGTCTAGAGACAAGAAGAAGCCTATCTAAAATTTGGTCAAGTTGAGGGAAATGTTAAGGTCAGCTCTCTGTACCAAATATTTGAATTTGAAGTTTTATTTATCAGAGTGCTTTTTTTTTTTCTTAAATGTCTTCCATTGGTATTTTTGTCCACTTTAATAGCTTCATCATCTATTTTCTAATAATGTCCAAATCCTAATTTCTAGCCCAGCACTATCTTTTGCACTTGAGACCTCTCCATTCAATTGCCTAAATCCTTCACTTCAGGGTTCCCCAAGTCCTTCAAAATGCCCCACTTCTAATCTTAACCTTAACACGTGCACCAATATCCAGCAACTCAAATTAAATACATTTCTTCAGCTCCAAATAGAATTAGTTACTAAGTTCTATTAATGTTCTCTCCCAAATATCTCTCAAAAGAGTTTGTTTTTGAATTTGCCACACTTGATCAATCCCTGCACTGTGGTAACCTGCCTTGCCTGCCGCTGCTGCATTGACCAGATCTCTCTGTACCTTTATCCTGGCTTTGCTCCTCTTTTTTTCCTTCACTGCACCCCGTGTGATATTTTAAGAATACAAATATTTTTACATCACTCTTCTGCTTAAAACTCTTCAATTGCATCTTTTGAGGTAAAATTCAAAATATTTGGCAAGGGTTCTGTGCCCCTCTACTAATGCACAGCATTAGTCTACACGTCTAGGTGTCATATTCACTGTCCCTGCTCCAGCTATAGTGGTCTTTTTTTTTTTTTTCCAATCCTTGTAATAGATCATGCTTTCTTACTTTATGGTTTTTACTGTAGTGTTTCCTCTACAAATCTTGTAGCTAATTCATATGCTCCCTCCCAATCTCAGGTTCAATGCTACTTTTTCCAAAATATTTTTTTTCTTCTTTCAAATTAGATTTAGTTTCCCTTGTACGTGATTTGTCCCCCTCTGTACTTCCTTTTATGTAGGAATCATCACAGATCATCAAATTCTTTGTTCCCAAAATTAGAACCTTCACGAGAGTAGAGCCAGGGTCAGGCTTAGAGAGAGTAGTCATCATCTCCCAGAACAGAGGCTGTGAGAAAGCCAATGTTTGACAAATGGAATGTATTTAATGAACCACAAATTAAAGTAGTAACTTCTGATACAAATGCTGACCGTAGGTTACCATGTATCCCATCAGCTACACCTCTTTCAAAATAACTGAAAATTACGGGCAAACTAATCCCTAACATGGTTTTGGAGTGTTACACTAACGTAGCTCTTTAAATTGGAGGACGTAAAGTGCGTATTTTGGCAAAGCAAGAACTATGTTGAAAGAGGTAGTAGATATGTAATATAATATATTGGACTTGGGGAAATGTCACAGCACTCCTAACACCTGATCAGTTTTCCTAGTCATTCATATCATAATTTAGTTCATACAGTCCATCCCATTTAAAAGGTTAAGGCAAAAAGCCTGAGGATGTTGCCAAATTTACGACAGTATTTATAAATATTCATGAACCTATAGCATTTCCTCGAGATGCCCTTTGACAAACTTTTCAGGAGAATTGAGACTTTGTCAAGATTTCCAAGATCACATGATTGATGGTTCTAGTAGCTTTTTATAAATATGCAGTAGTTCTTCTACCAGTAGAAGTTGTTTTAAGTCTTTGGGAGCACATCTGTTCATACTAATAGTAATTAGTCACTAAAGATCCCATCAGAACACTTTACCATAGGAAGTAATTACCAGCTTACCCAGGACATGATCTAGGAAACTCGAACTTAAAAGAGAGATGCTGAACTACTCAAACTGGACCCATTCACATAAAACTTAAAAAGCAAAAAAGATAGACCGTTTATTCACACATTGTGTTCTGAAAACAGTTATACACATCTGGTTGATTATGTCACTAGGATGTATGTCAAATCTTACTAATGAAATGAGACTGTAGATCACTATGAAAAAAACCCTTATACAATATTTTCAACCCTCTGTATTTAATCAAATTGTTATTCTTCTGGATAAAGAAGAGAAGATAGGGGAATACTTTAAAAAAAAAATACTGGCAAGGTTGATTGGGTAATTATTACCTATCAGAAATTATAGGGCTCAATGTGGAAGATGGAATGTGAGAGCATTCTCACATGCTCCTTGTAAGAGTAACATTTGATTTAATTTTTTAGAGAAAGTATTGCACACTATTCCATAAAAGCCTTAAAATGTTTGTCATTCCACATATAGTAATGCATCTTAATGAAACAATTAGAATTATAGAAAATGTTTATAGAACATTATTAAATAATCAGCAACTGAAAATATCCCAAATATCCAGTGATAGTAGGGTTATTATTATATTAGTATTTATTTAAGTAATTAAAAAATATTTATAAAGAGTTTTAATAAATAGGCTTGCTTAGAGAAAGGAAAGAATAAACAGACTTCCAAATTATATGCAAAATTTTATTAATTCTATATAGATATAGTATGGCATCAATGATTTCAATATATGCATAGAAAAAATGGAATGAAAATTAAGCTCATGATATTTTAGACTTTTAGTATTTCATTTATATAATCAGAAAATCTCATTTTAGTATTTTTTAAAGCAGACTTGATGATTTAGGGCAGTTTTAGGTCAAAGCAAAATTGAACAAAAAGTACAAGGATTTCCTATATACCCGCTGACTCCACAAAAGCACAGCCTCCCACACTATCAACACCCCACTGAACCTATACTGACACAACATTGTCACCCAAAGTTTATAATTTATATTAGGATTCACTCTCAGTGTTGTCCATTTTATGGGTTTGGACAAGGAATTACCATTATAATATTGCTCAGAACAGTTTCATTGCCCTAAAATTTCTCTGTACCCTGCTTGCTCATCCCCTCTCTCGGCAACCCCAACTTCCATGATTCTGCTTTTTTCAGAATGTCATATAGTCCAGAGTGTCACATAGTTGGAATCATACAGTATGTAGCCTTTTCAGATTGGCATTTTTTTCACTTAGCTATATGCATTAAATGTTCCTCCACATCTTTTCATGGCTTGATAGCTCATTTCTTTTTAGCTCTGAATACCATTCCATTGTCTGGATGTACATGAGTACTCATGGCTGATACAGGCTGGCTTCAGTATTGAAATTCAGAATTATAAAGTAGAATACATATTAGTGACTCCTACATTCACTATAGTCACAGCTTTCCATAAAAAAGAACTTTGCAGAAATACCCATATTGTATATAAAATGTGTTTTATTGGGAAGTACAAAGGTCAAAATAAAAAACAAAGTGCCATATGTTATAACCAGAGTTATAATTATATATTAAAATTTCTAATTATTTTTCGTGAAGGCATTTCCTATTTTGGGATCCTAAAATCATGAGGATAAGCATTTTCACAAGTGACTGGGGGCTTTGAGGTAAAAGCATAGAGGCTTGCCAGCTGTCCCCAGGGATAGGGTGTAGGGGATTTGACCCTGATATTTCCTGTAGGAACTTTCTTTTCTGCATCAGCCCCCAAGGTGGTGGTTGTATTCCACCAAAATAATTGAACCTATACATTTAGTTGCAACTGTTTTCTCAAAAATAAGGGTTTTCTCCATTATTTTGTTTTTGTTCTGTTTTTCCCTAGGGACCTTGCTTTGCAAATTATTCTAATACCATCACCACAAGGTAATGTGTCAGTTATAAGATTCCTGACCTGAGAGACAATCTCAAATGCCTCCAATGCCTAACCACTTGAGTTCTCTGCGGGACATCTCAGAATCCTGGGGAGGATGTTAAAGACAAGGTATGTCAAGCCACAAAGTTACAGAATTATCACTAGTGTTCATCTCTTAGGAGGCCTTGTTTAAGTTTCATTAACACAAATTCTGACAAGGTGACCCTTTTGTAACATCCCAAATGTCCCTGTGAATTTATTCCTACAACTTCTTAACATTCTTTTATTTATGTATTTATTTTTAAAAATGTGCTGATTTATTTATAAGGATAAGACGGTTTCCTTGGTGATAAATTCAAGAGGAGGTGCGAGCATTCTATTCATTTGGATGTCCCTTCCTTAACAGGCAGGGCAACAGGTTCTAGGACAAACTAAAATCATCCCCTATTGCGAAAAAAAAAAAAAAGTTATTCTTTAACAGTCCTGACGCAGGGGTTAAACAAAATTTTTTTTTCAGTGATTGCTAACTGTTTTTGAATACTGAGGCTTGGGAAGAAGTTTCCACTGGGTTCAGAAGGAAGGCGTGACTTCTGCATAGTGTTGGGAGGATTAAGGTAGGAGTAGGGCCCATGCAGTCTGGCCTCTTAGCCCACAGATGCCAAGATGATGTCTACTGGCTTCTCCAAACTTCTGGCTGTCATCTGCATTCTTGCTGCGTCCAAAAGTAGCAGTTGGGAGTGCACCAGGATCTCATGACCGTCCTGGAACACACCAGCCAGGAGCAATGTGTGGGTGTTCTTGTTATCCAGCACTTTGACCTGCTCTTTGGCACTGCAGCCTGGCACACTGACAATGAAAGAGGCAGCTTCATACACCACCATCCTGTGCTTGTTGGGCAAGCAGCTCTTAGTGAAGTCAAACAGTGGGCTGTCTTGGCTGCCATGCTCCTCTTCCAGGCAGTACTCTTCCAGGAGTAGGATGATGGCCATCATCATGCAGTAGGCAAAGGGAGACCTGAGACTGTGCTCAATGAACTTGCTAATCAGCTTATTGACAGCCAGGTGGCCATCTTATGCACACGTTAAAGGGACTCAGCACATAGTACTAGGCCATAGGGTTATCACTGGATGCCACCTGCTAGGCTTCATTTACCCAGAGCTTGACCGCATCAAAGCTACACTCCAGCAGGTGCAGGGAGGATACCAGGGAAGAGATGGAGACACTGGGCACCTTGTCCATGATGGCCTGTTTCATGTAGTGCTCAATAGCCTGCAGCATGGTGCTATCACTGATCTGGCAGGGGGCATGAAGAGCCAGGCCCTGGTGGCTGTCTTCTTTCCGGGTCATGTCCTTTGTCGGGCTGCTGGTGATGGTAATGTCATCCTCATCAATGCAAGATCTCTCCTTGTTGATCCAATGGAATGTGGGATCATTGAACTGAAAGAGCTTGGTCACGGCAAAGAAGGCCTTAGTCACTTCAGTGGTCCCTAGGTATTCCTTCTGGTTTATGAAGTAAAGGATCTTGGTGAGGATGTGGGCACATTTTCAAGGGTTGATGGGAGACCCAATAAACACATGGGCCTCCTGGAGTACTATCCTCTTCTCAAGATGTTGGAATAGGTTGGAGCCTCCACCTGATTGCTTGTCTCTCTTGTTGAATTGCTGCAGCATGGCGGTGTCGGCCAGGTGCAAAGTGGTAGCCCTGTGCTAGACAGGTGCAGTGAGCATCAGTGGTCTGGCTACGGTTCCACACAGGCCACTTCCCTGAAGCCACACCACCCTGTACCTTAACATCCTCTTAGTATAAACATTCAACAAAAGAAAAGAAAATGAAATATAAGTATTGTGGTAACCTCCACTCAGACCTTTGACCTAGATAAATGTGGGTATAGTCAAGATGGAAAAGCTTATTTTATCAGGTCTGAATATAGACTAAGGCTCTGAGTGTAGATGGTTTTAGGTGCCACCCCAAGAATCTCCAAGGTATATAGCCTCTGTGGTGTTTTAATGAGATTGTCCATCTGATTTAATCAGTTAGAAACTTCCTTAAAAATTGTGCAGATACATGAATGACAGCTGTGGCAGCTTTGGGCAATGGGGAATTTTGAAATATGCAGTTGTAGGAATGTAAAGGGACTGAGCTCTGCACATTTACTGGTATAGGGATATCCACACAACCTTAGCAAAAACTAACTCAATTATCACTCCCAGGCCACACAGGTTACAGGGTTCCCACCAGCAGGCAGTATCACCATACAATAGTTCAAAATAACCTTTAAATTGGCATGTAGGGAAGTGATAATTCAGTAATGCAGAAGGCAATTCAGAAAGGTGTGTATTTTTAATCTTTATTACGTAGGAACTTCAAAACAATATTGCAAATTCAGACTTATCTGATCACAATTGGAGATTTAGCAAGGCAATCTTTAGGGGCTAAATTTGCAAGATTATTTAAGTGGTCAGTGGGAAAGAAGAGGATAAAAACTATCTGGGATGTTGGCTGCACCCTAGTTTTTATGAGACTAAGATCCATGAGCCATACCTTTAAACTCTCAGTTTGCATAACTATTAGAGTAAACTCTTTTTTTTTATTTTTAAGATTTTATTTATTTATTTAACAGAGAGAGAGAGAGAGGGAGAGCACAAGCAGGGGTGAGTGGGAGAGGGAGAAATAGGCTCCCTGCTAAGCAGGGAGCCTGATATGGGACTCAATCCCAGAACCCTGGGATCATGGCCTGAGCCGAATGAAGTCAGATGCTTAACTGACTGAGCCACCCAGGTGCTCCCTAGAATAAACTCTTCTAAGGAATGATAAATGCTCAAGAAATTTAAGATTATCACAGAAATAATTTATAGTGGGAGGGTAGGGGAGAATCCAGATCATATCCTATGGCCCCGTCTCCTCCATGCCTACACACTGGAGAGCATGGGCTATAATAGAGCAACAGTGGAAAGTCTACATCACAAAGCACTGTAAACATCTTACAGGTCAAGACCACAGGTTTTTGGCCTACAAAATCAATACAGCACACATAGGATGGAGAGAAAATCCCTCAGCATCAATGGGAAACACTACAGCAAGGTATAAACCAAGCCATGCTTATGCGACAGCCAGGAAGATTGTCCTTATGGGTGCCTTCCCTCCTCACTTTCCAGCTAGTCAGGACTCCAGAGATAAAAATGGCAGGGCTAAGCCAAGAGTTACAGCTTTGTTAAGATTTCCTCATGGAGGGGCACCTGGGTGGCTTAGTCAGTTAGGTGTCTGACTCTTGACTTCAGTTCAGGTCATGATCTCGGGGTTGTGGGATTGAGCCCTGCCTTGAACTCTGCACTCAGTGAAGATTCTCCTTGTCCCTCTCTCTCTGCTCCTCTCTCCACTCACTCTCTTTCTGTCTAAAATAAGTAAAATCTTAAAAAAAAAAAAAAACTACTCATGGAACTCAGGAATGCCCAATGCTTATAGTTATGTTTTTATTGCAAAGGATGCAAATCTGGACCAGCCAAAAGAAGAGATGCATAGGGAAGGTATGGGAGAGTCTTTCTGAGTCCTCAGGAAACATCACCCACCCAGCACATCATTGTATGGTTACCAACCAAGGAAGCTTACTCATGTGCAGGTGTCCAGAGATTTTATTGGGGTTTTGTTACAAAAGTATGATTAATTGAATCAATGGCCATGTGGTTGAACCCAATTAATAGCCTGTCTCGCCACAGGTCATGAGGTCAGGCTGGTACCACAGGGCTCAACACTCTAACCCTATCCTAAAACTGTCCATGGGCCTACCATGTGTGATCTTGTTAGTATAAATGCAGATGTGGTCCAAGGGGCCTGTTATGAATAACAAAGTCACTCTTATCTCTAGGGAAATTCCAAGAAACTCTTGACTCCTAGGGAGCCAGGATCAAAGTATAGTTACATTCTTTATTATACAACATTAACTCATTTAATTTTTTTAACAATCCTTTCAGGTATGAACAATTATTTTCACAACTTTACTGGGGTGTAATGTGGTTAAATAACTTGCCCAAAGTTTATACAGCTACTAAATGGACAGAGAATCTAACTAAACTAAACTAAACTAATAATTTAAAAAATTCCTATGCCCTAATTCTATCTTTAAAATTCCATCTTCATACAAATGTTGGTTATACTTTGAAAAGAATTAAACTTTCTATTAATTTAATTAAAATTGTCATTGTTTATTTTCTCTATATACTTTTATAGATTGATGTCACCTTGTAGTTTGAGGTTAGATAAATAATTTTTTCCCATCATAAAACAGCCAACCTTGTAACAAGAAACTACAAAGGGTTATAGAAACTACCCCCCCACGGACACAACAAAACCCATAAAAATTTTTACAAAGAACATAACCCATACAATTTTTTCTGCTATTGGCAGTCTTCTAAGTAATTTGGAATAGCTGAGGTTATGAAAAGCAGAGAGCATACAACTGCAGAGCCCACCAGAAGTTGAGAGTAGGCATCAGTGGTTGAGTAGAGATTCGTAGAGCACCATCACTTCAGATAAAATGTGGTTTTATGAGAGGAAGGGATTTGAAGTGCTTCTATTTGATCTTCTTCCCTGTTTCACATTTCCATCTGCTCTGACCCCTCACATCTCAATTTCCCAGAGATCTCCAAAGGTCTTTCCTTCTTTGCTATGCGTCTTAGTATTCTCCTAAATTCTCTCTCATGAGACAGTTTTGTCCACTCTCATAAGACCATTTATCCTGACTGGAAGACGTGTTGCATTTGCAGGTAGTACTAAAAATAGCCGACTTGGCAAGAGTTGGCATCTACCAATCTGCAGCGGCAGTTCCTCTCTAGGGAGCTGTAGGGAGTCACTCCCTGTGACCTCCACTTTCCACCATCTCTAACTCCAGGAAGGATGCTATTTGGAGGAAGAGGTGAGAATTGATGGGAAAACGATTTGCAAATTATTTTTATAGGATTTTTTTATTCTCATCAACTATCTACTAGAATTATTTAAACTAAATATGAGTTATTTGAAATCCTCCAAGTTTTAGTAGCAAACCAATAGTTTAAGCAGTGAACATCTATGCTTATAACGTATATATTTACATAACATAGCTGTAAGTGAAAACAAACTGTATCATAAGCATGCCTAGCTAACAAAGTCTTTTATGTTATGTTAGTTTAATCATGGGCATTCCTAGAGGGAATATTTTCATAAAGAATGTAAAGATTAATTTTATGCTACTTGCTGTAACGAATTTTAAAAATCTGAACTAGTGGTTTGAAGTTGGCTTTATTATGGCTTTTTATACTTTATAAATGTTCATTTATGATTCTAACAACTACGATAATATTTTCTTTGTAATTTCTGCATATATGTTCTTTTTAAAGAGATTTTTCCCAACTTAACCAACAGATCGCTTCACCTGTTTCCTGTTTTTTATACTATGGATTTCTGTTTACTGCTTGTATTCTTGACAGATTCTTTGCATTTTTCTCTTGTGACAGGACTACGGGAAATCTATTCTTTAGTACTTTTATAGAAGGAAGAACACCAAAGCATGTAGAAACTAAGATTATCAGGGGAGAAGAGCACAGTGGATTATCCTGCTTTGCATTGGATGTTCTGACAGCTAGTCATTTTATATTATCGCTTGATTTAATGTACATAAAATGTAGTTACAATAGAAATGGAAGACTAATAAAAAGAGAGTGTCTGAATTACAGGAGACAGAAACTTTTCAGTAAGAGCTCTTGAAAACATTAGCAGACTTTTCCAACATGTCTAAAAATGTGTTTAAAATTTAAGTGAATTATTCTACTGGGTATCAAAAAATGCTTTTCTAAGACTACACTCAAAGAAAAAAATGTTATGATATTACAGATGCAATTTCTTTAAATAGTAAGGAGAGCTACTATATTTATGAATTATTTCCATCCAGACAATTGTTTAAACAACTTTTACTAGCACTTAAAAATGTGTTGCTACCTTAATGGCACAAAGCAATGGATTGTAGTTTTGTGAGTTTGTGTTAATAAATCTGTCATTTACCAGTGGTTAGCAACTAATTTTCAGACCTTCCTAATGCAAAGCATATCCCATTAAGTTTAAAAATTCATTAACGCTTCCATGTGCCAGATGGCACAATGTAAAAAATGTTTGAAGTACACAGCAATTAAAACTCTTAAACATATAATAACCTAGCTGGCAATTTCTTATATATATTGCATGTTAGAACACCACAAAATGCTGGCTACATAATATCCATCTGTGAATATATTGAATTTCTAAAAACATAAGTAAATATATCAGGCCTAAGACAAGTTCATTTCCGATTTCTAAAGACTACGGAAACTGCCATTTAATTCTCTAAAGTTATAAGGCACAACTGCATTTCAAACTGATTAGAAAAGCTTAGAAAGATGTACACACCAAGCATTTAAAAATTTATCTTCAGAGACCAACTGGGTGATTTGCCTAGGAATAGAAAACCATTAAGAAAAAAAAAATCAGTGCTCTTGTAAATATCCTTCTAAGAGCAAGTAAAGTTTTGAATAAGGAGAGCAATCACAAAAATGCTCAATTTCAAATTTAATATAGTATTTTAGGGCTAGATTTTAAATCTGGACAGTAATTCATTTGCGTCCACACTGATTATACTCACCACAACAAATATGCTATCTGTTTACACATGGCAATCCACAGATTACCTCAATTATCTAGTTAAGAAATGTTGCTTATCTAAGACTTATTCGAATGATTTGAGAATGCACTTTTCACTCCATGCGTTATTCAGTCGCCTTTTCATCATTAACTGAAACACAGTTTGCCTTTTATGCATATATAACTAGGTGAAAATGTCTACCTAAATTCAGAATATGTTTGATAGCCTTAATTCCTCTGCTTCACTTAAATGAAGTATTGAATAGATATTAAAAACTTTGTATGTTTTAGGTGGAGCCCATCTAACTTTGAAAGTTTCCTCATTTCTAACAAGAAACAACTTATCAAAATAATAATACAATTTAACTGTCTACTTATGTTTAAGATCTACTAGACACTGTGCACTTGTTATCAAATCCTACTTCTATAACACACCTATGCACTAGATTTTATTAGGCCAGTTTTACTGATAAAGAAACTGAAGCTCAGGAAGGTTGTAGAAATTGCTTGAGGCCACAGAGCTAGTAACTTGAGAAACTAAAATTTAAAGCCTGTTCTGTTTAATTCCCAAGAGGTGTTTTCAGTAAAAATGGTCTCTAGAGTCAGATTAACTGATCTGGAAACCCAGGTGACAACTATGAGCAACATATCTTTGGGCAAGATACTGGGCAGAAATCTCTAAAACTATGATTCCCTTTAAGGATGTGGCAAATATCATAAACTTATATTAAAAGATAACTTTACTGGTTTTTATAAGAGGAATAGATACTAAGAATATTGTAGTCTGGTTGGAAACTAGAACATTCACATGAAAGTGGCTTTAAATATGTCAAATCATAAAAATATGCTGATGTATATGTATATATATATATGCAAGCTATAGAGAGAAATACTATTTTCAAATGGCTATGCAAAAGAATTAATTGAAAATCTATGGAAGCACTTGGATTAATAGCTTGAATTGAAATTTAGTGAGTTAGAAAATTAAATTCCTGGGCGCCTGGGTGGCTCAGTGGGTTAAAGCCTCTGCCTTCGGCTCAGGTCATGATCCCAGGGTCCTGGGATCGAGGCCCGCATCGGGCTCTCTGTTCGGCAGAAAGCCTGCTTCCTCCTCTCTCCTCTCTCTCTGCCTGCCTCTCTGCCTACTTGTAATCCCTCTCTCTGTGTCAAATAAATAAATGAAATCTTTAAAAAAAAAANAAAAAAAAAAAGAAAATTAAATTCCTGAATTATTTTCCTAGGTCATAATTGTCTTAAAACATAGGCCATTTGTGAAATAAAAAAAAAAAATCCAGTGTACTAAGAAGTAGTGCAATTTTGGGGCGCCTGGGTGGCTCAGTGGGTTAAAGCCTCTTCCTTCGGCTCAGGTCATGATCTCAGGGTCCTGGGATAGAGCCCAGCATTAGGCTCTCTGCTCAGCACGGAGCCTGCTTCCTCCTCTCTCTCTGCCTGCCTCTCTGCCTACTTGTAATCTCTCACTCTCTGTCAAATAAATAAATAAATCTTAAAAAAAAAAAGTAGTGCAATTTAAGTGCTGCTTACTTCACTATCTGATTGTAATCTTAGCACAGTATTATATATTAGTATATTAATATATTATTAGTATAATAATCATGATATTAATGTTAATTCTATTATAGTACTCTAGACAGTATTAAAATAAGAAAAAAACTATGTCTTCATGTAGTATGTAAACAATTGTTTCATTCCTTAACTTAGCTACACTATATTTGGGAAAATTCCCAATTGTGTGTTATAAGCCCTATCCTTTCAAATATCCTAAATTCACCATCCAATTCTATCCTATTCATATATGATAGTATAATAAAAATTTAGAAAAAAGGATAATAAAATATTATTTTGTAATTCAGACTCTATCAGTCACATTTTACAAAAACCATTTTGGTAAGATTTATAAGGCTTATATGAGACTATAAATAAAATCTCAATTTGTATTTTTTTTCTGAGCAAAAGCTACTCTTTTTTTTATTTAAATTCAATTAGTACATCATTAGTTTTCGATGTCATGTTTGATGATTCATTAGTTATGTGTAAACCCAGTGCTAATCACATCACGTGCCATCGAAGCATAGACAGTTTGATAGCTTTACCGATTACTGATATGATCTCATGATCAATTTCAAGACAAATGAAAATCAGTTGTAAACTAAAAAAGTTCAGGGTGCCTGGATGGCTCAGTCAGTTAAGCATCTGACTCTTGATTTCAGCTCAGGTCATGAACTCAAATTGTGAGATCGAGCCCTGAGTCAGGCTCTGAGCTCAGCAGGGAGTCTGCTTGAGATTCTCTCCTTCCCCCCGACTCGTGCTCCCTCTCTATCTCTAAAATAAATAAGTAAATCTTTAAAAAATATTTAGGTGGTTTTTATTTAATAGAAAGCTATCTAATTTAACCACACCAATATAAGTTCGTAAAGTTGATCAACATATTACATATAATTATTTAATGAAGTATTGCCTTCCTAGATATTTTCCTTTCCCAGAGTTCCTGGAAATAACTAAAAGCATACTTAATTTTTTTTAGAAGAACAAAACATAACAACCAAACAATCAAACCACGAAAAGCTTGCATTCCAAAGAAGAGTATCATTGTAGTTAGAAAATATCCCATAAAAATAACCACCAAACTACTTTGTTCTCCTTTGTTGCTCCTCTAAGAGGCATTATATTGATTTATGGAACTAAAATACATTAAAATAGTAACTGAAATATATTACACTGATTTCTTTAAATTAAGGTATAATTGACATGTAATGTTATTTTAATTAAATTGTACAACATAATGATTTGATATTTGTATATACTGCAAAATGATCACCACAATAAGTCTAGTTTCTCCCATCACCATAAAATATTTTGTAATACGCAATACAATATTATTGACAATTGTCACATTATATTCCAATGAGTTATTTATTTTATGACTTGGGAGTTTGTACCTTTTGACCCCTTTCCTTCATTCATCCACTCCTCATCCAACCTCCAGTCTGGCAATCATCAATCTGTTCTCTGCATTTATACGTTTGGTTTTACTTTGTTTTGTTTATTTGCTTTTTTTTTTACAGATTCCACATATAGTTGAAAGCATATGATATTTGTGTTTCTCTGTCTGACTTATTTTGCTTAGCATAATATCCACAATTTTCATCCATGTTGTTGCAAATGGCAAGATTTAATTCTTTTTCAATGGCTAAGTAGTTATCACACATACACACACACGTGTGTGTGTGTGTGTGTGTGTGTGTGTGTGTGTGTGTAAGTGTATCATATCTTTATCCTATTCATGCATCAATGGACATTTTGGTTGTTTCCATATCTTGGCTATGGTGAATAATGCTGCAAAAAACATAAGGATGCACATATTTTTTCAAATTAGTGTTATTGTTTTCTTTGAATAAATATGCAGAAGTGGAATTGCTGGATCATACGGTACTTCTATTTTAGTTTTTTGAAGAACTTCTATACTATTGCCCATTAGTGGCTGTACAGATTTATATTCACATTGACAGAGATGAGGGTTCTCTTTTCTTCACATCATTGCCCACACTTGTTATTTCTTGTCTGTCTTTTTTTCTTTTCTTTTCTTTTCTTTTTTTAATTAAGTAGGCCTTCTGCCTAGCAGGGAGCCCAATGAAGGGCTTGAACTCATGACCCTAAGATCAAGACCTAAGCTGAGATCAAGAGTCAGACACTCAACTCACTGAGCCACCCAGGCATCCCTCTTGTCATTTTGATAATAGCCATTCTGACAGGTGTGAGGTGATATGTCACTGTGGTTTAGATTTGCATGTCCCTGGTGATTACTGATGTTGAGTATCATTTTATGTACCTATTTATGATCTGTAGGTTGTACTGAATTTTTGTAACAATAACAACAAAACCTCACAGGTATCTCTGGAAATCACACTTCTAATAATAAGTATAACTAACTCTACAGAGGCAAAACCTTCACACATTTATGTTGTTTATGTTTAATACTCTGAAGAATTACAGATATTTTAAGGTATTTTTGAATCTAATAATAAACTGAAAAATAAAGGTGAGGAATAAGATTTATTTCTGATTAATTATAAAGAGTAAAAATACCTAGGAAATCTTAATCAGAAATCTGTCCACATAATAACTAACCAAGTAAAAATATTATGTAGCACAATTTGATCTAAATGTCTAAAATTTTTAATTTTATTTTTCAATTTTATTTATCAATGGATGAAAAAAAAGTGTCTTTTTTAATGTTTAGAGGAAGAATGTATTTTCCAAACTGTCCTCAACAGTACTTTTTACTCTACATGCTCTCTCTGAAACTTGCCATCTCCATTAAGAGGGAGAATATATTTTTCTCCTTTTATATATAGGTGGCCTGGTGGTGTTAATATTCTTGCAAAGATTGAAATTATAGCCTCAATTTTGTCCTCTTCTGCTGGTCTTTCATGTTCTAATTACGGCTGTCTTCCTTCTCTTTTCCATCACCTCATTTTCCTATTTTCCTTGTTCTATAGAGGGTTGATGCTGATGACCCAGAAGTAGGTGCACTGATCATAACTGGCTTCCCCCTAGCAGTGCGCATTGCCTTACAATCATAGAAATCATAGATGTTGAACATGTACTGAACTCTATCAGTCATCATCTCCACTTCGGTTTTGTACCAGATAAGTGCATGTTCAATCATGCAACATTCATTGTACAGTGTAAATAGTGTGGAGTCTAACTTTTAAGCAAATATAGTGTTCCATGTTAATACAGGGAGTCTAAAATTTATCATCATTTTTTCAATTAAATTGTCCTTAATATAATGGGAATAGTTTTGTGATTTATTGCAGAATTCAGTAGAAAGAATGTAGACTGAGACGTCTAAACAACTTTTCATAAATACAGATCCCAAGGCCATAAATCAAGACCTACTGAGTCATTTCTGAGGATGGGGCATGAGTCAGCTTAAATAGTAGTTTCAGATGGTATTTTTGATTCTTATTCTGTTTAATAATTATCTTTTGGTGTAATCAACTCTTAATCACCTGTTCATTCACTTGATGAGATTGATTCTGAGTATTCTAGGACCTGTTTCTACTGTCTATATGCTTGTCCAGGGTCTTGAGGATTGTTTTTCTATTAAAACAAAATAAGAAAACAAAGAGGAAGGGCAGGCAGAGGAATAGTAATTCCATCCTAGAATGGGCTCCTGGAGCAAAAGAGTTTAAAAAGTTAATTCTCAAATCTTTGTCCTTTTGACAAATTTTTGTTGTGGATTACCATTTCAAAACTTTATAAAGGGAAATTTCTGCTTCAACCCAAGATGTAGAAACAGAGACTAGATTTTCTCTATCACTCAAAACAAAGAAACAAAAAGTAAAACGTATGAAGCAGTGTTTCCAAGACAATTTATCAGGGAATGAAGGACAGTGATCCCTGAGAAATGACATGTGCTGAGGTGAACCCTATGACTGTGCCAGCTTACTTCCTTGAAAGAACTTCCAGGAAGGGGAACAGAGAGAGAAAATCCAGATAAAATACAGTGGATCACCCAAGGAGATGGATCTGAGAGTCCAGAAAACAAAGCAACTAGAGTTTGCAAGGCAGAATAAAAGAAAGGAAACTGCTAGGTAGAGGGAGAACTCCAGAAATCTTCAAAAACTTGACCATAAACATTCAGCTGAGTGCAGATCAGTGCACAAGTATGAGGTAGCTACACAAGGTCAAGGAAAAGAACCCGAAAGGATAAGAGGTAACAGGGGCTGGCCCTGATGCAGGGCTGGGAAGAGTGCCCATTCCCAGCAGATGGATGGGAAATCTTATGCTGTGCCTTGGGCAGAGTAACAGAGAACAGAGAGAAGTTCTCAGTAGTGGGAAGTAAGTACCCTTAGATCATGTATTCTCAATAAGGGCAATATCACCTCTAACAGGTTAAAAATCAGTTTCTGATTTAAATCAATCAGAGTCAAGAAAATCTTAGATACCACAATGTTTTATAGATTTCTAATGAGCCACAGAGTATAAATGAAAATACTGTATAAATGGTGGCATTGAATTTCATGGAAGGAAGTAATTTGGAAAAAAAAAATCTAAAAATATATCCTAGAGGATAATGAAACATATTTAAGAAATATTGACTTTAGGCTGACCTCTACTCTGATCTCCACTAATAAATCTTTTAAAAAAGTCTAGAAAGATTTAAACTGTTTTAGGTGACTTAGCTGCATTCTATAACAAAGCTTAAGAATATTTATAGGAGGGCACCTGGGTGGCTCAGTGGGTTAAAGCCTCTGCTTTCGGCTCAGGTCATGATCTCAGGGTCCTGGGATTGAGGCCCGCATTGTGCTCTCTGCTCAGCAGGGAGCCTGCTTCCCCCTCTCTCTCTGCCTGCCTCTCTGCCTCCTTGTGATCTCTCTCCCTCTGTGAAATAAATAAATAAAATCTTAAAAAAAAAAAAGAATATAGGAATACAAAAATATCTACTACCCAATAAGAAAAAAAGATTACCGGAAATGCAAAGGATTAGAAAAATTAAAAGCTCCTGCTCTTTGAAAGGCATTATTAAGAGAAAGAAAAGACAAGCCACCAACTGGGAAAAAATATTTGCAAATCATATGTCAGATAAAGAACCTATAGTCAGGGTGGATGGGTTATGGACATTGGGGAGGGTTTGTGCTTTGGTGAATGCTGTGAAAGATGTAGCCTGAAGATTCACAGACCTGAACCCCTTGGGCAAAGAATAAAAATAAAAAAAATAAAATAAAAAAAGAACCTATAGTCAGAATGTATATTTTTTTAAGTCTAAAACACCAATTTTAAGAAAACTAATATGCCAGTAGAAATTGAGCAAATTATTTGAATAGACACTTAACTAGAGATTTAGAGAGATAGATGATACAAGGATGAAAACTAAGAACATGAAAAAATATTAATATCATCAATTTTAGGAGATTAAAATTAGTATGACAATGGAAGACCAATATATACTTTTTAGAGTGGCTAAAAATTAAGAGACAAACTATGCCAAGTTTGGGGAATGAAATGGAGGACCAGGAGCTCTCATGTAGTGCTGGTAGGAATGCAAAATGATGAAACCAATTTGGAAGTAAATTTGAGATTTTATAAACATTAAATACTTATAATATGAAGCAGCCTTTCCACTCTAAGGCACTCCCCCAGTAGAATTGAAAGCATATGTCTATAAAAAGACTTCTACCTAAGGTTGCCAGGGATTCTGTATATCTGAGCATGTTGTGTATTGAATGATTTTGGTTTGCATTTCATATTGACATTGTCAGGATGCTCTAAATATCTTGCAATCTGATTTTTTTGGTAAATTACATAAATTCAACAAAGCTATTTTTTACCACTGTAATTAATGTTTAAATTACTTAAATGACAAAACTAGTTAATTTATTTTTAGTTTGTAAGTTCATTAACTTTTCAATAATTCAACTCTGTTTATGATCAGTTAGTTATGAGTTAGGAATTATGAATAACAGATGCATTCATGTGTCTATGATCTTTTCAAGATCATTTTTTTTCAGTTCTTTTATTACTCGCTATTATCTCAATCTCTATTTATGTATGTTTGAATGCCAATGTGCCAAAACTCAAGTAAAAATTTCATGTTGAATATTCTGAACAGTGGACAGAGAAAGGGAGAAAAAGAATTTTGGAGCTCTTTGTGAATTTGCAATTTTTCACTCAATCTCAGAAATCCTGGGAAGTCAGTTATAAATCAGCATATAGTTTCTGCATGGAAAAGATAATGGTTGTTCGGTAAACTTAGATCCCTGTGACATTGTTAAAGACTAAACGCCAGGACTTACAGGAAACTTTTTTTTTAAGATTTTATTTATTTATTTGAAGTAGATTAAGAGAGAGAGAGAGCACAAGCAGGGCAAAGGGACAGAGGGAGAGGGAGAAGCAGGCTCCCCACTGAGCAGGGAGCCCGATGTGGGCTCAATCCCAGGACTGTGGGATCATGACCTGAGCAGAAGGCAGGTGCTTAACCAACTGAGTCACCCCGGCACCCCAAGTAAATTGTTATTTAAGAGTTGAACTTGTTCAAGTTTCAGACCTTCTAAACTATCAAGCAGAGTTTCTATGGGTGGACCAAAGTAGGACAACATGCAGGTTAAGAAAGTTAATTGTCACAACCTTGATATTTTTATGGCTTTGGTGGTGGTGATGATCTCATGGGTATGTTCTTATGCCCAAACTTATCAATTTATACATTAAATATGTATAGCTTTTTGCATGTCAATTATATCTCAGTAAAGTGGTTTAAAAAATAAATAAAAGCCAATGAATTTTTAAGGAACAATAAAAAAATTAAAGTTAAAAAAATAAAGCATTTATTTTAATTCAAACATTCACATATTATGTGTATATAACATACACCTGTAGAAGATGATATATGTGTGTTATTTATAATACATTTAATATACATAAACACAGTCATCCAACAGATGGAGAACAACGTGGTATAGTGGTAAAAGACCACACAACTAGCTTTCAAAATATCTGAGTTCTTGGAGTGCCTGCATGGCTTAGTCAGTGAAGAGTCCGACTCTTGATTTTGGCTTGGGTCATGATCTCAGGGTCATGAGATTGAGTCCCTCCTCAGGCTCTATGCTCAAAAGGGAATCTGCTGGAGATTTTCTCTCCCACTCTCTCTCTGCCCCTCCTCCTTCTCCTGCATGCATGCTCTCCATAAATAAATAAATAAATAATTGAAATCTTTAAAAAATATCTGAATTCTGACACTTACAAGCCTTGTTATGTTCAAGAAATTTTAACATCTCAGGGTAATATTTCTCTTCTTTCAAAAATTTGGTAAGAGAGGGGTGTCTGGGTGGCTCAGTCAGGTAAGTGTCTGCCTTCGGCTCAGGTCATGATTCAGGGTCCTGGGATCTAGCCCCACATCACGTCGGGCTCCCTGCTCAGGGGGGAGCCTGCTTCTCTCTCTGCCTATCCCTCCTGCTCTGCTCTCTCTATCTCTCTCTCTCAAATAAATAAATAAATAAATCATTTAAAAAATTTGGTAAGAGAAAATAGTAACTAATAATATAACCTGATTTCCCAAAGTTGTTTTTAAGTTGTGGCAAATATAAAAACACATAAAATATTCAATAACAAGGATATAATCCTATACAAATGAAGGATATTATTGTTTTAAGTGCACTATAAAAGATTAGCACTTTGCTTTCATATAACCACTAATCATGATCATAACCATTCCTGAAAAATAAATAAGTGCTTGTCTTCCCTTTTGCAATTTTTATTGCACTTAACTATTTTTCTACTCTTAAACATAATTTTAACTTAAAAATATGTCTTCTATTTCTGCAGACTGAAACTTGAGACCCATTCTGAAACCAATGGCTGTTTTTTCCTCTCTCTAACCTTCTGTATCTACACTGAAAATTCATCTCTTGACTTCTCAAGCAATTTTTTTCCCTTCCAAATTTGTCTCTCTTTCCTTTTACTGATCCCCCATGATTTCTTCAGGGTTTACTTAGGTCAGCTGCTGGTGTCTAATCTTATAAGTCACTTTAAGAACTACAAATTTGTTCAGATTCCTTTTGTCTGGATTCCTTTCAATCACAGGAAGTCTTTTGCTTTTCAATTTCTTTCTTCTCCCTGAGTATTCACTCCTGACCCCTTCCATTGAGTTTCAGCCCAGAGTGAGCTTGTCATTCTCTGCATTCTATTGACCTTAAAATCAGTATCTCACTCTTTAGCTCTTAATTGGTCTTCACTTATTTTCTCCAGGTCTTTGTGAGCAAAGACACTATCTTATATTTTGTTCACCCTTATAAGTCCTTAACATACTTTTGGATATACAGTTTGCACAAATACTAAGTTGATTGCTTGAACTAACTTGTAACTTAAAATTCTTACATACATTCATAGCAGTTACTTATAACTACCTAATGACAAGGAGTATAAATTTACAGGTACATATTTGACTTAATATAGATGCAAACTTACTAAAAATTAAGTAGGAATAAATAGCGTCGACTACATCAAAAAGAAATGAGCTCTTTCCAACTAAATTGTATGGGAGCGAAATTCTATCTGATAAGAATATTGAATATTTAATAGCTTGACAAAGCTAGAGCAATAGAGGGCAATTAAATGGGCTATAAAACTCCCATTTCTAAGAACATATAACATATACTAAATTATCTATAAACTACTACTTAAACTTTATGTTTTAAATTATTTACTGTTCTCCTTATAAAGATTTAAAGTCCCCTTTGATCACCACACCCAAATCTGCTCTTTGTACCATTACCCACAAATGCACATAAATAGTGTACTTTTCAAAGTGTTATAGTCAAGTTTAATATACAATGTTTTGTGACATTAGAATTTACTTTCAGTTGAAACTGGCAATTATTGAAGAGGATGCATAAAAAGTAAGCTCCAGAATTGATTGTAAATTTTTCTATTAGCAACAAAAGCTTTAAAAACGTATATATATGATTTAGGAGGACATCACCAAGATGGTGACATAGTTTGTTCCTGAATTCACTTCACAAGAAGAACAGGTAATATATATTCAAGAATAATATGCTACTGAGAGAGTTTTAAAACATGAGGTTTGGGCGGCAGCACCTTCAGCTTCTCAAAGACCACAATAGCCTACATTATAAGGGTGATAGAAGTGTCAGGTAAGAGAAGTTGATCACACTGCCCCCCTGCAGGACAGCTCAGCATCATATGGCGAGGTCTCCCTTGCGCTTCCAGATCCTTCAGTGGGAAAAGGGAACCCAAAGGGGACAACCAGCCTCCCCCCAGCATTATAGGTGGCTTTGTGGGAGCACCTACTCTGATTTTGCACCATGGGAATTGTGGAAGAATCAACAGGGTCCAGTCACTAGGAATTGGACTATTAAGAGAAAGGGGAAGAAGCTTGCAACAACCCGCACATGGATCTTGGCAGACCAAATTCAGTACCCAAGTAGAAATGCCATCCTCTTGTTTTGCTCATCTGCAGAACCACGTTGAGAGCGTACTTTGATCAGAGAACTCAGTAGGGTGAAGACCTCCTGAATCAATCCTGAGTGAAGAGTTTAAAATATTTTATGTTAGCCTCACAGTAACCACAAGAGAAAATCTTGTAGTAATTACTCAAAAGAACACGATCAAGAAGTCAAAGCATACCAATACCAAAAGACATCTGAACACACACTCAAAAAATAGTAGGATAAGAAACAAGAAACACGGAATCTACAAAACAAGCAGAAAACTATTACCAGATGGAAATAATTAGTTCTTAACTGTCAATAGTTACTTTAAACATAAATGGATAAATTCTTCAATCAAAGGACATGGAATGGCTGAATGGATTTAAAAATATATATATCTCACAGTATGCTGCCTACAAGACTCACTTTATTTTTTTTAAAGATTTTATTTATTTATTTGACAGACACATTGAGAGAGGGAACACAAGCAGGGTGGGTGGGAGAGGAAGAAGCAGGCTCCCTACAGAGCAAGGAGCCCAATGTGGGGCTCGATCCCAGGACCCTGGGATCATGACCTGAGCTGAAGGCAGATGCTTAACGTCTGAGCCACCCAGGCGCCCAAGACTCACTTTAACCTTAAAGACCCACAGAGGCTGAGTGAATGTAAGGAAAAAAATATTTCTAGCAGATGGTAACTAAAAAAAAAAGCAAGGGTTGCTATACTTAGATAAAATAGACTTTAAACTAAAAATGTTAAAAGAGACAAAAAGATTATTATGTAATGATAAAGAGGTCAATATCCCAAGAATATGTTAACAATTATAAATATTTATGTACCCAACATAAGAACACCTAACTATATAAAGCAAGAACTAATAGAGCTAAAAGGAAAAACAACAGTAATACAGTAATAGTTGGAGACTTTAATACCCCACTCTCAACAATGGGTAGATTATCCAGACAGAGAATCAGTAAGGAAACAGTGGATTTTAACAATACTATAGACTAAATAGACCTAACAGACATATATAGAACACTCTTCCCAATAAGAACAGAATACACATATTCAAGCACACCTGGAACATTTTCTAGGGTAGACCATATGGTAGGCCACAAAACAAGTCTTAGCAAATTCAAGAAGATTGAAATCAAACCAGATATTTTCTCTGATCACAATGGTATTGAACTAGAAATCAATAATGCGGAAAACTAGAAAATTTGCAAACACATGGAAATTAAACAGTACTCTCCTGAATAACCAATGGATCAAGGAAGAAATTAAAGGGGAAATAAGTTTTCTTGAGAGAAACAAAAGTGGAAACACAACATACAGAACTTATAGGATGCAGAAAAGCAGTCATAAGCAGAAAGTTCATAGGAATAAATACCTAAACTAGGAAGCAAAAGAGATCCCAAATAAACAACCTAACTCTATGTCCTAGGGAACTAGAAAAAGAACACACTGAGTCTGAAGTTAGTGGAAGAAAGGGTATAATAATTACAGCAGAAATAAATGAAACAGAGAACAAACAATAGAAGAGATTAATTAAACTGAGAGCTGGTCCTTTGAACAGATAAACAATATTGACAAACCCTTAGCTAGATTAACATAAGAAAAAATAGAAAGGAAACAAATCAACAAAATTATAAACAAAAAGGAGACATTACGACTGATATGACAGATATTCAAAGGATTATAAGAAGCTATTATGAACAACTATATGCCAACAAACTGGACAATGGAAGAAATGGAAAAATTCTTAAAACCTACAGATTACCAAGACTGAATCAGGAAGAAATAGAAAATCTGAAGAGACCAATTATTACTAAAATAATTGAATCAGCAATCAAAAATTTCCTAGTCAGAAAAGCCCAGGACCTGCTGGCTTCACTGGTGAATTGTACCAAATACTTAAGGAAGAACGAACACCAAACCTTCTCAAACTCTTTCAAAAAATCAAAGGGAAGAGAACACTTCCAAGTTCATTATCCTAATACCATAACCAGAAAAGAACACTACCAGAAAAGAAAACTAAAGGCCAATATCCCTGATGAATATAGATTCCAAAATTCTTAAAAAAATACTAGCAAACCAAATTCAACAGCACATTGAAAGGATCATGAACCATGATCAAGTAGGACTTATCCCTGGGATGAAATGATGGTTCAACATACACAAATCAATCAGCCTGATACTTAAATGTTAACATGAGCTTATAGATAAAAAGTCAATAAATACAAAAATTGTCTAATGTTTCTAGGCTCTTGATATGACAACAAAATAGAGGAGTTAGTCTAGAGTAATAATTAAAGGATCGATCTCTGAGGCAGAGTATTTAGTTCAAATCCCAGTTGTTCTGTTAGTAACTACATGTCTCTTGGTAACTTATCTTACCTCTCTTTGCCTCTGTTTTCACACCTATCAGATAATAATTATGACACTTTAATGAATTGAATTAAAATATACAAAAATATTATTTATAATTATATCTGACCTATAGTTAGTATAAGCATTTGCTCTAAGTTACTCAGATTTTAAAAGTTTTCTTCAGGGAACCTGGGTGGCTCAGTCGATTAAGCCGCTGCTTTTGGCTCAGGTCATGATCCCAGGGTCCTGGGATCGAGTCCCACATCGGGGTCCCTGCTTGGCGGAGAGCCTGCTTCTCCCTCTCCCTCTGCCTGCCGCTCTGCCTACTTGTGCTCTCTATCTCTCTGTTAAATAAATAAATAAAATCTTTAAAAAAAAAAGTTTCTTCAACTATATGAAGCACAATTTGCTCAAAGATTTTTATTTCAGCTAGTTCGAAAAATTCCCTTTCATATATGAATTTCTTGGGAGGGCCAATATATAACTTCCTGAACTAACAATAATTTAATAAATTTAAAAGATACTTACATTTATACCCTTTGGTAATGTATAACCCTACTGAAGCAAAATATTACTTTAGAATTTTATTTTGTTTCAATGCTCATAATGGCTATTGCATAGTAAAAAACCTGAAACATGAAAATAAAAACATACAAACAAAATAACAATAATAAGAACTTAAATTGAAATGTCCACATTCTATCCCATTTTATAAGCATGTAAGTTATAAGCATGACATTTCCATTTCAATCAGTAATATATCTAGTTCATAGAATTTATAGAAAAGTTTTTTATTGCTTTTGTAAATCCTATAAACATAAAAGAATTATGCAACAATCTTGATATTTTTAATCTGATTTGATAGAGACAAAAATTGAACACATATTTCTTAAAATAAATGTAATCAATTTTTTTTTACCTAAGTTACCTCTCTTTGCTTATAGACATAATGATCAGAACATTGGAAATCTGATCATATCAGATGTCTTATTGAAGATCATGCTAAAGGCAGATTTCGCAATGTAAACATTTTGTTGATTTTATGGATGTACTACCCTCCCATCTCGATGATTCAGAACACCGGGAAGAATCAAGTTGTCCATGATAAAAATGGCAGCCAGCTTTCCCCAATGATCTCTTCACCGTATACTGTATGTTAATTAATAGAAAGAGGCAATTTCAGTGTAGTTGACTTAATTTTAGAATATTGGTAATATAAAACTAAAAGTCTTTGGTAATATATTAATGACCAGAATATTAATTAGCGACAAAAATCAGAGCATAAATTTGTTAGCTATTTCAGAGTTCTTAATAGCTTTATAGATATGAGTAGGGGTCTATATCTCTCAATCCAGATTTCTTAGATGCAAATCCCAGGTCCACAACTAACTATCTCCCAGAACATCGGGCATGCCAATCACTCTTTGTCTCAATATTTAAATCTATAGAATGGGCATAAAATTAATTTCAGCCTCTTAAATTTGTCAGGAGACAAATAAGACAATGTATGGAAAATACTTTGAAATGTTTTGGGCACATCATTTTCGATCAAGAAATTTTAGCTATTATTGTTGATTAAATATTTAGCTATTATTATTGATGAAATATTTGTTTTCGCTACAGCCAGTAATTGGCCTATCCCCTACAAAATTTGATACCACCACAAAATTCTGGATTGATAGAGATTTTTCAGTCAGAAAAGTAAACTGTTAGTCAACATTTTTTTTGTAACTTTAATTTTCTCCACCCACCTTCTTTTTTAGATTGAAAGCACCCAATTTCAAAAAAGGCTGCTGCTTATGAATCTGTGTGCGTACCACTTCTTGACTAGGGCATCTTCTTTATCTTGGCATCCTAACCAGCTATCCTACCCTTCTTAAAAAGACAGGCAAGCAGACTCTTTTCATGTGGTCCAGCCTAACTAATGTCAATTAACCATAAACCTCTTTCCCAGTCCATGAAGATTCTATATTTGCTTACCCAATCTTACAGCCCACAACTCACAGTTCATTCCTACCTTTGGCTAAGTTTCAAAATTACTTCACATGGATAAAATGTATGCATATATACCTGTACACAAAGCTGTTTCTTTGTTTTTGTTTTTTATCATGAACATAAAGATAATTTTATGATTACTGAATAAGTCTAGGGAAATTTTTACCAACAGGAATAGGCTAACAAATTTTGATGCCAGCATGCTACATGTATGCTCCCAAGTTGTGACACTGGTACAGGTCATAATACACCTGGAAGTTTTTCTTTGTTACAACATTCAAAGGAATGACCTCAATTTTACGTGAGGGTCATTCTCCCAACAATTTTAATTTTCTAGTTTCATTGGGAGATAAGAATCATGATAATGTTATTCAGTATCTGAGTGTCATGGCCTGTCTCATTGGTAAACTGCCCTCATCATCTTTTCCATATTCATTACAGAATAAAAAGCAATAGGATGATGGGTAGAATTGAACATGACATTTATTCAAATCTTCTTGAGGTTGTAAAAAATAACCAGGTGGAGTAAACTTTGTTTCTCCTAATGGATTTTCTGCATTTGTGGTGGATCATTTTAATTAATGTTCAAAGTTCTAGTTAAACTTATGAAAAAATCTTTGAAACATTTGGCAGAATGATAATTTAGAATAATCAAATTTCTAATCATAGAAGAAACACAGTGTTTTTATTATATACTGTTATACAATCTGTGCTATTACATCTAATGCAATGATACCGAGCACACTTCAGCAGCCTGGTTTTATCTGCTTCAGTGCAAGATTTCACACATGACAGATTGCAAATTATTATTGTGCAGCTCTATCATATAATCAGCTACCATTATCGCATAGTAACCGCAGAAAGCTATATTTTAAATGGACTTCGGAAAACAAAACAAAGCAAAGCAAAAACCCTCACTGAAGCAGTTTTTAAACTAAAAGACATCACAGTATTTTTAATATTTTATTGATTTCATTTTAGAAAACCTTGACTTTGCAGTGGTTCATATTCTAAATATTGCTTTAATCTCAACTACATAGAAAAATTAAAATTTATGGTTAAATATCTACTGGATGGGGGACCGGGTGAGACTACCACCCCCATAAAATTCTAAAATGTTCAAATCAAGCCAAGGGCTCATTTAACTCCAATTATGTTATTCTTGATGTTCCAGTAAGAGTTTTTATTTACACGGATTAACTTTCTCCCGTTGAAAATAAATGCGCTCAACAAGTATACTCTGGGGAAATTGAGAATAGGTTTACTTTTTACATCAGCTCATTTTCAAACAGGTGTATAAAAGCATTGACATAGAAACAACAAAGTGATTTGTTGGTAACAAGTTAGTTCTTAGAAGTTTGTGAGGGAACTCCTTGGGAAAGAGTTTGTTAAACCTTCCATCATCTTTCTGTGATACCTACTGCCCCCTGCTGACTCATCACAGAAATAGACCATTGCTTTCCTTTGGAAAAGTCCCACAAAACCTTTGAATATTTGAAAAGACTAATGAAATAGATATATTCGTTAAAACCTGATATTGTATACATCTTTCTCCTCCCATTACTATGTATGAAAAAATATTTTTTCAATATCTAAGTTGTGAAATGTTCCTATTCAACTTGTCTTTTATGTGTTCTCAACTGATTTTCTAATATCCTCCCTTTGACCCAATAGACCAGCTTATGTTATAAATCCAAAGCTAATGAAAACATAATTAGAAGAGACCACTTGAAGTGTGAAGAGCTTAATGTTTTAGGGCAATTGAGCAAGATTTATTCAGTAAATCAGAGATATATTTTCACTGAAAGTGAGTGTTTCATGGTGTTTAACTTCCGACAGCATCTTGGACACTATCTCTTATTGGACAAAGTTTTTAAATATATGCAGCAGATTTATGTGCATATCACATTTTCACATGACTAATGATAGAACCAAAATATGCATGTATTAATAATCATAAAATAGTTGACCTCATATTTTAAAAAATATTACATGAATTAATCTATTAGATAACTCCTTTTTAATCATTTGTGCTATTTGCTACTGATTTGGGCACAGTGAGGAAAAAATAAGCTTGCTTTTTATAATTTAAATGAGAGTTAATAGAACTTTTGTTTCCTCAACACTATTTGATCTGTAAAATGGAGCTTATTTCAACTACGCTGAAGAGTTGTTATAAAAAGAAACTATTATCCAAATTCAGGTTACAAGTCTATGTTATAGGAGATGAAGTGTTCTAACAAATTACTGCTGACACTTGCAATAACTAGGGCCCAGGAGAAATCCACAAAGTGATATTCTAGTAAGACTTCTGAGGAGTCAATCATCATTTAAGTTGAGAATATAACTGCAGGAACTCTCTTCATCCTGAATTACCAACCACAAGAACTGTGTTCCACTAACTAAGTGAAAATAATACTTGTTATGGACAATAATCTTTGAGATCATCTATACTTAAAATGTCCCTACCTATTTCACTTAGAAAGCCTGTAAGAATATGCTGTTAAAANAGGGCGCCTGGGTGGCTCAGTGGGTTAATGCCTCTGCTTTCGGCTCAGGTCATGATCTCAGGGTCCTGGGATCGAGGCCCGCATCGGGCTCCCTGCTCAGCGGGGAGCCTGCTTCCCCCTCTCTCTCTCTGCCTGCCTCTCTGCCTCCTTGTGATCTCTCTCCCTCTGTGAAATAAATAAATAAAAAATCTTTAAAAAAAAAAAATAAATAAATAAATAAATAAATAAATAAANCTGTAAGAATATGCTGTTAAAAACATTAAAGGAAACAAAATCTCAGTTAAAAAAGATAATAATTAATAATTATTAAGTTGTAAGTAAAATAATTATTTTCATTTACTTGTATTTATCATTAGCTATTTTAAAGGACTATATCTTACAAATTGCAAATTTTAATTAAGAAGTAATTAAATATTAATAAATAAACACTCCAAATTATAGTACATAAAATCAAGTTTTTAAATAAGGTAAATGTTATTTAATTATTATATATACTCATAAAGGATTATAGGGATTATAAATAAATGCATAACAAAGAATTAGATTTTATGTTTTTACATTATAATTATATATAAATACTAATGTGTTTTTGCTTAAGCAAGACAGTTATATCAATAAGGAGAAGATTACTGTCTACTAGAAGCAAATATTTGAGACCTACCAGATAATATAGCACCTTATGATTCAATTTTTCTCATGAAATTAGGAGGTATAACACTGAATATTCCATGCTCATGATGCAAAAAATTTTGCCTATTCTGTTAATTGTTCTTGGATTATAAAATTCTGATGAGAAAAAAATCTACAAACCTATAGTACCTACCGTCACAAGTTTTTCCTTAAACATTACCAAGTTTGTTCTCCTCAACCAATGATTAAAAGATCATGTGTGTGTGTGTGTGTGTGTGTGTGTGTGTGTGTGTGTGTGTGTGTGTGTAAACTGAACACTTTCAGGATATTTAAAATGATTACTTTTTGTATTTTCTTTCTAGATTCTGGGAATTAAGAATTATTTTAATATTTCTCTGTATGCATGGAAATATATGTATGTTTACTCAACTGACTTCTTTTTTTCCCTTAAGAAAGGATAGGTGATAAAATTATAATCTGAAAGGAGGCACATAGATTTCTTGAAATTCATTTTAAACTTTTACTGATTTTTTAGAATATAAAAAAAGAAATGTAAAATATCTCTAGAACTGAAAATTTGCATATGACTCTCAAAAAGGATGCTGAAAGTCAGAAGTGGAGACAAGTGTCTTACTGAAACACATTATAGGGTAATTTGTTATTTTCATCATTATAGTTAATGCTATTTACTTAGAATATTTAATGAAATCCTTTTTTTTTTTTTTAAAGATTTTATTTATTCATTTGACACAGAGAGAGAGATTACAAGTAGGCAGAGAGGCAGACAGAGAGAGAGGAGGAAGCAGGCTCCCTGCCGAGCAGAGAGCCCGATGCGGGCCTCAATCCCAGGACCCTGGGATCATGACCTGAGCCGAAAGCAGAGGCTTTAACCCACTGAGCCACCCAGGCGCCCAATGAAATCCTTTCTTAGCACTGATTTAGACAATTAGGAATACTGGATTCTAATATTGTCATGGTTTCTAACAAGTTGTATAACCTTGGTAATTCATTATACTCCATTATTTTTAATTTCCTTATCTGTAAATGATAGAAAAGGCTAAATACTTTTGGAAATCACTTTTAGTTATATATTTCATTTATATATACATATATATATTTGTATATTTATCCAACCTCCATTCCCGTAATTTAGCGTAATCTGAGTAAATTCATTTACTTCTCAGAACAACCCTATGAGAATGGTAGTTACCACCATTTTACCAGTGAGAAAACTGAAGTTTGGAAAGGATAAGTTTATTGGAGTTCATATAAGTGGCAAGTGGTGAAACTGTAAGTATCTACCTATAACAATGGAAAACAACACTTTCAGTGAAATAGTGGCTTCCTCAAAGACACTTTTTTGGTAAAGGACATTTTTCTAAGAATAAAAGATAATTACATAGATGAACCATTATTATAATCATTTAAAGGTAGTGTAGTGGTTATTTTGTATGTAAACATATACAGATGATAAGTAGATAGATCGACTTGAATCACTGCATACACAAATAAAAATTTATTAAGCTTGAAAAGCTGTATAAATTCAGGAAAAAGATTATAAACTTATACATTTAAATAATAAAATATATATGTTAATTTGTACAACAATTTAACAAAATTTTAATAGTAAATTAAGTCAGTGCCATCAAGGAAAAAGGTTCTTGGGTTATCTGATGGATTGCATTGGTCAAATTGATCAAAATGGACCAGTGACTGAAACAGATTCATTGTGGTTTTCAGGGAGTGAAGTCAGGAGAGAACATCTCTTCTGGATCTATGGACTTTGCTGTCTCATCTCATAGAATTTCTCATTATTTAAATTATTTCTGTCATTTAATGGATTTTCACTTAAGAGTAGAATCTCATTACACTAAATTGCAACCAACCTGAAATTCTACCTTTTAAAATAGTCTTTTTTCATCATCCCTGACTAATCTTCTCTAAATTTCCACTTCATTTGCAATTCTCTTTTTGGTCACTGAGGATCTCCAAAATGAAGTCCAGTTCATTATATGCCTCATTATCAATATTACCATAGCTCTATTATTGTCGTTTACACCAATGACCTTTGATATCTTCAATTCAGTCTTACTCATAAGAACCTTGGAAATGCTACAGCCAGATGATTTGGACCATTTTCAAAGCACAGACTGATTTTATTCTGATAGACAATAAATCTCAGAGGTTTTTCTCAGAAAAATAATTTTCCCTCCACCCTTATAGGTTCTTGGCTGAGACCCCTCCTGTAACAAAAAGCAGGTTAATAGGAGGAAAAACAAACAGAATTTTAATAACATGCATACTTCCTGGTTTATTTCCTCCAGGAAAACTGAATAACTCTCTGAAATGGCCCAAGCTGTCACCTTAAATACCACCTTTAGCTAAAGACATAAAAAAGATATAGGTGGTGAGAAGAGTCAGTTATGGGAATTTATAAGGCAAAACACAATAAACAAGGGTATGTTACTATGCAGATTTAAGTCCGTGTTTTCTTTGTGAAATTTTTGTTGTTTTCATTGTTAATTTTTTTAAAGATTTTATTTATTTATTTGACAGAGAGAGAGATCACAAGTAGGCAGAGAGGCAGGCAAAGAGAGAGGAAGCAGGCTCCCCACTGAGCAGGGAGCCCGATGCTGGGCTTGATCCCAGGACCGACCCTGAGATCACGACTTGAGCCAAAGGCACAGGCTTTAACCCACTGAGCCACCCAGGCACCCACTTCATTGTTACATTTTTATGGAGATTTAATCATAGCTCTACAGAGATGGATATACCATTACAAAATGGAGGTTTCCCTTATAAATGTACATGTATTTTACCAAAAGGTAATTTTGATTTGGTTTTCAAAGCTTCTTTTATGTCTACTGGGTTTTTGTTTGTTTGTTTGTTTGTTGTTGTCTTTTGTTTTTTATTTTTTTACAAATAACCAGTTAACCAAATCTGAATCTCAGAGAGATATATTTTGGGGTGACAAATTCTGCTCCCCTTAAGTGGGTCTCCAGGAAGAATAGTAGTGAATTTAGCTCCTTTTCCTCCTCCTTTCTTCTTAGTGCTAGAAATTTAAAATATCCATTATTATTGTTTTTGCTTGATTGGTGTTCTTGTTTATAAGTTTTTATTTTGTTTTTGCTTTTGTTTTGTGTAGAATCCGATGGAAATTAAATGTCCAGACAGGGCTGCCTGGGTAGCTCAGTCAGTTAAGCATCTGACTTGATTTTAACTCAGGTCATGGTCTCGGGGTTGTGAGACTGAGGCCCATGTCATGTTCCACGCTCAGTCAGGAGTCTGCTTGAGATCCCCTCTCTCCTTGCCCCCAGACCCCCTCTCTCTCTCTCTCTAAAATAAAGAAATAAATCTTTAAAAAATAATAATAATTTAAAAAAATGTCCAGACAGGGTATTTATCTCAAAATTACTCAGCTTTGTACTCTTATTCTGGGTTTGCATACAACTCATTTCTTCTTTTTAAGTGTTTTATTGTCCTTTTCCGTTTTAATAATTTCACAATAGATCAGCAAAATAATTGAAGGCTGCCCCCACATCAGTTTAAAAAAGTTACTTTGCATGATCGCACCTGCACAAATTAAAATACTAACCTTGGATAAAGTTGTTCTTATTATTGTTCATGTCAACATGTTGCTGAGCTGATTATACATAAAGAAATTAAATTGGAGTTATAAAGTGTATAATTGAAGGTAGCAATATTGTGTTGATATCTCTTTTTGAAAAGGTTGTAAATGTAAACCATCATCATCATTATTTGAATTATCTAGTTTTCATAGTTGTACTCTTCATGAAAGCTATATTCAAAATTCAACCGGACAACATTGATTACTATTGAAATATCTTTGTGATATTTAAAAAATGATGAAAGAACATTTTTCTTTTTTTCTTTTCTTTTCTTTTCTTTCTTTCTTTCTTTCTTTCTTTCTTTCTTTCTTTCCTTCCTTCCTTCCTTCCTTCCTTCCTTCCTTCCTTCCTTCCTTCTTTCTTTCCTTCTTTCTTTCTTTCTTTCTTTCTTTCTTTCTTTCTTTCTTTCTTTCTTTCTTTCTTCTTTCTTTCTTTCTTTCTTTCTTAGTAAGTTCCACACCAGCATGGAGCCCAACTGCAGGGTTTGAACTTACAACCCTGAGATCAACACTGGAGCCTAGGTCAAGAGTTGGACGCTTAACTGGTAATGAGGAGCCACATGGAAGAAAATTTTTCTGCATTATGGTCATGAACTAAAGGAAAATACAACCCAACATCCTGCTAACAGATTATTTGCTTACCGACATTTTTATGCAAGTATAAGAAAGAAAGGAAAGTACTGAAATATTACATTTCCCCCAAAATTTGAATCCTAAATACACCATTGAAATTTGTTCAAGATAGCATAATGTTTTTAGTATTATAATTCATGTTGTTCAAATTATGCTTTATATACATCGACCAGGAGGGCCTTAACATTCCCTCCAAGTTCACTAGATTTTAGATAGATTTTTTATTGACTGTAAATTCCTGCACTCCTTTTTCTCAGAGCATTTACTTTAGAAAATTTTCTATTGTAAATTCTCTGTTCCTTTGAGATGCAAGTGTTTTATTTTATTTTATTTTTTTGCAAGTGTTTTATGATGCAGAAATATATTGTCCTACTCTAAGACCTGGGAACTGTCCTTTTGAACTGTAATCATTAGGAACACAGGGCTCTGTTGTCCAGTGTGTGAGAGAGTGGAAGCCTCATTTTGATAAGCATCAATTAGCAAACACTGATAGCCTAATCACACAAACCAACCTTCCGCTAGGGTCTTCAGTATTTTTCCATTAGTCAGCTTCAGAGTTTGATAATCCTTCTGCCTTCTGTTTCGGTGGAGTTGAGTTCAACTTCTCACCCCTATAATCTTGACCACTGTTGCAATAATCTTGATAGATACTTCCTTGCCAATTTTAACAAGTGTCTTGCACAATTACCTTTTGATAGTTCAATGATTAATTGATTAATGTGAAAGTTTTACTCCATGATTATGTTATATTAAGAATATGCAGCATGTTTTAAAATATATAAATATATATTACAATATATTCATATTTTTCATCTCAGAAAGTAACATTTTGATTTAAAATCTCAAGAGGCCCCCCCCAAAAAATCTCAAGAGCCAAAGCTCAAGCAAATCTGATTAAATCAGAGCCCCGAGATGTGTATATACAACTCTTTTCACAGTTTTCCTCTGTTGTCTCATGTATTTGGTAAACCACATATGATTTTACCGGGAAAATATTTCCTGTATTAAAATCATATACACACTGCACTCTGTACTCCTACAATCTCCCTTTTAAAAAAAGATTGTTTATTTCAGATTTGCTGTTATAACAGAACACGTTTCTGATGAGTTTTACACTTTACATTTTGACTTCACAACAGGGAACAGCTTATTAGTGGGTGGTAGAACTGGGATCCAGACGTGACTGAACTGATATGTATATACCCATTAACTTTAGCTCTTTTTCATGTGGGGATATATTGGATGAAATAACTTGAAAGTCACATACACCATGAGGAAAAGGAGGAAACATTTGAGAAGAGAAAGTAGTATATGCTGTTAGCTTACCTGGGCTCTATTTTCATTTTTTTAAAAGTTTTTATTTATTTATTATTTATTTATTTATTTGAGAGAGTGTGTGTGCAAGTAGGGGGAGGAGATAAAGGGAGAAGGGGAAAGAGAATCTCAAGCTGATTCCACACTGAACTTGGAGCCTGACACATGGGGCTCAATCTCATAACCCTGAGATCATAACCTGAGCCAAAATCAAAAGTCCGTAGCTTTGTTGACTGAGCCACCAAGGCACCCTCCTATTTTTATTTCTGCCATTGACTTGTTGGTAGATAATTTGTTTCTGTTTCTCTTTTCAGTCTTTCTTTCTGAGAACTATGAATAATATTGCTTCCTTCATCTAATACTGCAACAGTGTTATTTCCAAACAGTATTTTAGAATCAAGTACACAGACACATAAAACAACATTCAGGCCACGTTTGTAACATGGGCCAAATTCATGCAACAAATCATCAAACCGATAGATACAGATGTAAAAATAAAAATGTTTTGTCTAGATAATGCAACTGCTCAATATTTCAAAATTTTCTTATTTAACATTTTACTAAAATATCAGTGGATCATGCTCTGAATTATTAGTTATACAAAAAATATTGAAAAGTGCAAATCATCATGTTACCATACTAGATACAAAAAAAAAAAAATCAATTCTACATGTTGTAAAGATGCTTGTAGAATACAGGGGAAACAAAAGATACTTAAAAAAATAGGTGAAGGTGCAGAATAAGAGAACATTTAAAAGGAACAACTAATCCATGATGACAGAAGGAAGTAAGGGGCAAGGATGATTTCTTGACAGTGGTGAATCATTAAAAGATTACAAAAACTGAAGTCGTTAAAAATATCTTTAAAATGAAATAATCAAGCCAGGATTGATAGTGTTATTTCAGATGTTTCCAGATTCAGAAATAATTTTGATTAAAATTTGAGTCAAACATTCATTAGAAAGATAGTAGATTTTAAGGCCAAAGATACAGGTTTTGAATGCCAGTTCTATCATTTAACTGTGTAATTTTTAAATTCAATTTTTTGGATTTGTCCATTACCAAATCTTAGCTATTAAACTAGAGAGAAGCTCTATCATGAAATTTTAAAGATAAAATTAGATAAGGTTTGCAAAATGTGTAGCTTTGTCATTCATGATACATTGAAGTATTCAATACACATTAGCTCTCTTCTCTATGTTTTGTAAAACAATTTCCATAATCCAAAACGTTTAGAGTATCGATCATTGTATAGTGTCTTAATGCTGCTTTAACAAATTGCCACAAAGTTAGTGGTTTAGGACAATACAGATTCATTATCTTAACAGTTCTGGAGGCCCCAAATCCTAAAACCAAGGTATTATCAGGGCTCCTTGCCTCTCAGGAGCTTTAGGGAAGAATCTGTTTCCTTGCTTTTTCCAGTTTCTGGAGGCCATTTGCATCTACTGATCTCTCTCTGGCTTCGTTCGTTTTCCTATCTCTAACTGACTGCCCTGCATTCCTCTTTCCATTGTGATGACCCTGTTAGGCTATTGGGCCACCCTGATAACAGGGTGTTCTCCTTCTCTCAAAATCATTAAGCACATCAACAAAGACCCTTTTTTCATCTGAGGGAACATATTCACATTTAGTATATAGACAACAGGCCAACCTAAAAAAAAAAAAAAGAAAAAAAGAAAAAAGAAAGAAAGAAAGAAGCGAAAAAGAAAAGAAGAACTTTTGAAAAATGTGTGTTAAAATAGCTTACTTAAATGAAACGAGATTAATTCCCTTTATTCCTGATAACTTCCCTTCCGTTTCACTACTCAGAGACCCAGGAGTGCAATTACATTTGTAAATTTTGTACTTAGAGATTAATAATAGATTTGTGTAATTCATAAAAACAAGCAAGCATATTAAACACAAAACATAGCATAAACCTTTTTCACATAGATAAAATATAAAAACACACTGAAAGAAGGGAAGACAAATCTGTCTCTAAAGGAGTTTCAATGGAAGAAATATGAAAATACTTGTGAAGATTTTTCTGATTAATACAATGAAAGCCAATTTAAGTGTTATAAAACTGACTTGATATAAAAATCTCAAAACATTCTGGATTCAAGTTTTTTGAGGAATTTGTTCTTCATAGGACATCCCAACAAAGAAAAAAGTATGTGGTAAGAAGATGACAGCAGTATTCCTACATTTTTTTTTAAAGATTTTATTTATTTATTTCACAGAGGGAGAGAGATCACAAGGAGGCAGAGAGGCAGGCAGAGAGAGAGGGGGGAAGCAGGCTCCCCGCTGAGCAGGGAGCCCGATGCGGGCCTCGATCCCAGGACCCTGAGATCATGACCTGAGCCGAAAGCAGAGGCATTAACCCACTGAGCCACCCAGGCGCCCAGCAGTATGTTTTTTACACCCGTTGTATGGTCAGAGATACTGTATAGAAAGCATAGATCTGGAGAAAGAAAAACGTATTTGAGTATAATCTGAGCTTTGGGTACAATGAGTTAACGTTTAAGCACATGCTCTTTGCTGTTGTTTCTGAATACCCTCCTCGGCTGAGGTCTAAGGATAAGGCTACCGTAAGTGCAGCTACCTTTATTTCTCTCAAAGCTTGAATTGAAACGCTCTCATTTGCCTGCTTTTCCTTTTTCTAACCTCAACACCCAATATTCTATTTTAAATTATTCCTATTGGACTGCCTGTACGTGCACTGAAGCCTCAGTTCACCTAGTAGCCAAACATTATGCAGACATAAATTTATATAGAATCAAGGATAGCAGAAGAGGAACATGTAACCGAGGAAGCTTGATGGTTTATATAATACATCATATAAAAGAAAGAGTTACTTATTCTGCTTATATAAGAAGTTAAAGAGTCTAGCTTTATGGAGAATGCTTGCACAACCTTAAGGAATGCAGAGAAAGGATGAGGACATTTCAGGAAAGAACAGGAAGTTTGATGTTGTGGGAATGAGAGAGAACATGGTACCAGGACAAGAAGCAATTTGGTAAGTGTAGAGCAAAGAGTCATGAGAAAAACAGATGGGAAATGTTTATAAAGGCAAACATGGGAAAATATTGGAGGAACATGTCTGAAATGCTGGGGAGCCTTGATGTAGCCTTTGGAGGACAGAAATAATAATAGCAGAAGCAATCTAGAGGATCAATTAGAAGATGGGATTTGCAGGCTTGGAGTGAAGATAACCACTTGGACAATTCTTGGCATTGCAGTGGGAATATGGAATAAAAAATAACTTAAGAAGGTAATGTTTTTAGAATATAATCATAAATTTAATTTGATTTATAAGTTTGGTAACAGAAAGAATGGCATTTAGGATAATGGCCAGATTCCTATCTTTGGTGAGTGGTGATTACACTTACTGTATAAGCAAATACTTATACAGAAATACTGAAGGAAATACAGATTTGGGGGGGTGGGTTAGTGTTAGGCCATATCTGACATATATAAAAAATGAGATACTTTGAGAACTTCCAAGTGCAAATGCTGAATTCCCCAGGTACTATAAGTCTAAAATGGTTATAATCAGGATTTGTCAATATATGTTAAAATAATGAATGTGCTTAACATGGTCTAGGAGAGAGTTGTGCAAGAAGGTTAAGAATAGAATTTCGAAGACATCGCTATGAAAAATAAGTCACTGGCACAATGTAATAATAGTTGCAGCAAAAGTATATTCCAAGAGAGACTTTTCTTTTGTTTCCTTTTTGTAATCTGTTTTAGAAATCCATTGTATAATTTAATAACCAATCGTCTAGAATTAAGCAAACCAAAATTGTAAAGCACTTTGAAATCTCTGTAAGTGCAAACGTGAACATATGCAGTTATACGAATATTGAATACAACCATAAAACACATCTACCAAAAAGTATACAACATTTCTATGCTTTTCAATAACATCCCTGCTTGGCAGAATTCAAGACTAACCCGATTTTCTTTGCAAAGAAGCATTATCTGTGTTCACAGTAAGTATCTAATTTTTTTCACAAAATAAAAAACCTGAAGTGGAAGTTTTTCTCTCGGTAATTTCTTCCTTTACAGCTCATGTTTGTAGATCACCTAAAATGCTGCCAATGGGTGTGAATTAGAAACACTTCTCTCTTTTCTTCTTGATTATATTTTCCATGAATTTATTTTTGTCCAATTTAGGCTTAAGAAATAAAACCTTAGATGTGGCAATGCTTTTTCTATTCCTATTAATCTGTAACTGTTTTTACTATTGTCTTCTTTTTTAGTTAGAACATGTTTGTAGCCCTCTTTCCATGTCCTGTCTTGAAATATCTAATTTACTGACTGGCATTAGTAATGAAAAGTTTAGAGATGATGAGTTAGCCACTGCCCTTAAGTTGTTTGTTTGTTCATTCGTTTTAGATCTATTCATTTATTTACTTGAGACAGAGAGAGAGAGAGTGAGAGAGAGACAGAGAGAGCAATCATGAGTTCGGGGAGGGGCAGGGAGAGAGTGTGAAGCTTGATGCCAGCTTGATCTCACAACCCATGGGGCCTGAGCCAAACCAGGAGTCAGACACTCAACCGGCTGAGCAACCTAGGCACCCCTACCTGCCCATAAGTTTTAATCTACATTATTTGGTTTTTTTCTTAAGATATCATTACTTGTAGTTTCACTATAATTGTAAGAAATATTCTATTTTTATTAATGCAAATAATCTGTTGTGCTGAATAGAAAGTTCATTTTGAAAAATGCTATTACTTTTTGACTTTCATAGTTTCTAATTTTTTAAAAATTCTTTGAAAGTATAATTCTGGCCAAATATTTTAAAGAAATATTATGTAAATAGCCCATTGAACTTATAAAGGGAGATGTAAAATGTGAGTAAAGGTTACGGATTTCTGTATCAGTTAGTTTCATTATGTTGATTGGATTGAACAGATCCTCCATGTTTTAATGGGGCACCTGGGTGGCTCAGTCCTTAAGCATCTGCCTTCTGCTCAGGTCATGATCCCAGTGTCCTGGGATTGAGCCCTATATTGAGGAGCCTGCTTCTCTTCTCCAACTCCCCTGTGCTTGTGTTCCCTCTCTTGCTATCTCTCTCTGTCATAAATAAATAAAATCTTTAAAAAAATAAATAAAATAAAATTCATATATTCTTACATAGAGTAAAATAATGATAATGTGTTAAAATATGCCCGTAAAATTGGAAATCTATTGGTTCATCTTTAAATGGCCAACAGTTGTTTTTAATTTCATGTCTATTCTTTGGCGCATAAACGAACAAATTTGTTTTGTATTCATCACATATTGTGCTTCTCTTCTTCTATTATTTCTGCCTAATATTAATAGTGTCATCTTTTCTTTAATTGGGTACAGATTTCCATAATATGTAGCACTTTGGTTTTAGGTTCCTCAACATCATTTGGTTTTAGTCTAATTCATTAGAAGCAGATATTTTCCCAATTTGGTATTTTGATATAATCTCAAGTATTTGCTTCCTATAAACAGAATTTAAAGCATAGCGCTTTGCCATATCTAGTTTTTTAAAGTTTTTTGCTGGAAAAATAATTCTGAAATAATTTGGAATATGTTTAATTTGAACCAACTTTAGCTAAAAATTTGTTTTCCAAGTTATTTTTTAGAAATACATTTATCTAATTATAAATTCCAAAGCAATAACTTTTGACTTTTCAAAAGTTATTTATTTGCTTAATTTGCTTTTTTTATAATTAGCTCTTTAATTTAAAAAAATTAGTTTATTTCACTTTTATTTTCTCATTTAAAAGAATAATTAATCCTCTCTTTAAAGTTCTTGTGTCTTTCTTTCTGCTATAAGTATATAACATCATTTAGCCCTCAAATTAAGGTAAGTATATTTATTTTCCTGTTTCTACCTTATTCAGTTGGCTTCATTATTCAGGACCACTTTTAACATGGATTTACCAATTTTAATATTTCCATATTAATTTCTCATAGGTCTAGGAGCACTTTTTAGTGAGTTTTTTAAATGTCTGGGTAATATATTTTCTCAAAATCTGAAAATTGGAGACTAACTTTTGATTACCTTAAACAATGACATACACCCAGCTCTGACATTCTTGAATGGCAACCTTGATGCTTCTCTAGGATCTTTTGCCTTTATTTTCTGCTTTTGTTCTTGCTGTTGTTTTGATGGTTGTTTCCATATTTTCTCATATTTTTCCTTGCCAGCTTTAATTTTTTAACCTAGACATTGGTTATTCATATTTCTGAGACATGATCTGAAGGTAAAGGTATTTGTCCAGCTTAGGGCAGTTTCTCTTATAGATTTGATGTTTGCTCCTGCTTTTTTTTTCCCCCCCCTGGTTTCAGTAATAAATCACTTTTATATATTGGATCTTTCTAATTTTTCTCCTATAAATTTTTTGGTCTTCTCATAATTTTCCACAATGTATACAATTTTGCTATATTCTCAAATTTGTCTTCCTCATCACCAGGTTTATGTTGTGTAATGCTAATCCTGCCTCACTGAAATTTATTTAAAAAAATCTTTTTAAAAACTTTATTCATTTGAGAAAGAGAGAACACAGGGGGAGGGGAGGGGTAG
>LNAC01000166.1:3002558-3066315 GCA_002007465.1 Ailurus styani | reverse complement strand
GGGGCGGGGGGAGGGTTGGTGGGGGAACCTGATCCCAGGACCCTGAGATCATGACTGAGCAGAAGGCAGACGCTTAACCAACTGAGCCACCCAGGCACCCCTTAAAAATATTTTTAAAATATAACATATGCAGAAAAATGAACTTATCAGATACATAATTTAAAGAATTTTCATGTGAACATAGGCCCTCACTGCAAATTCTAATTTTATTTTATTTTTTTATTTTTTAAGATTTTATTTATTTATTTGACAGAGAGAGATCACAAGTAGGCAGAGAGGCAGGCAGAGAGAGAGGAGGAAGCGGGCTCCCCACTGAGCAGGGAGCCCAATGTAGGCCTCGATCCCAGGACCCTGAGATCATGACCTGAGCTGAAGGCAGAGGCTTTAACCCACTGAGCCACCCAGGCATCCCTAATTTTATTATTTACTTTTAATCCCTTGTAGCATTTTTTTATACCAGTCAACATGTGACGTATTTTTTTCTGCACTATTATATTATATTATAATCTCTTGATGCACATTGTTAGTTGCTCATGTTATATCATGAAAGGTATAGTTTTCTGAGTAGGTGGCCAAAAAATAAGTTGATAGGCTCTGCCACATACTCTCAGAGCAACCTGTATTTTCATAATTTATAACACTTTTCACATTTATATTCATATTTTCATTATACCGCTCAACCAGACATTAAGCTTCATGATGGTAAGTAGGAAGACTTTATTATTTTTTTGCTGTATTCCTGGTGTCTTTCAGAGTTCCTTGAACATAGTAGGCACTTGATGAATATTTGGTGAATGCAAGGGTGACTGAATAGTCGGGGGAGGGGAGAACGAATGAAAAAGTTAAAGAGACAGAATTTTCCCACTGAAAGTAGGTTTTAATTTTCTGTTTTTCTGGATTTTCTGGATTTTTCAGAACTACCAGTGTCAAGTCACAGTACAGTGTGAATAAACTCACAACTCACCTCCTTTCTTGCCAAACATGCTGATTCATTTCAACATATTCAGCAAGTTGTATTTCTAGCCAAGCTTCATTGTTATGGCAGGAAGCAAAGAAATTTGCCAAACCTTTGCATATTTTTAATCATTATCATTATGGTCTATTGCTTTTGTTTATTTTACCCAAGTGTCTTCATAGGTTTTTGCAAAGGAAATGGGAAGAAAACTTTAGGAATTTATAGCCTACAACCATATTAACAAAGAAAACAACTTGTATCTCCAAAAGAATAGGTATTTTTTGCAAGTTGTTTTGTTTGCGCAAAGTAGCTATTTAATGAGAAGACTTTCCTTCCAATTCCTTAGAAAAAGTTTCTTTTTTCTCTACTATGATTTTTTTCATGAGCCCTTAAACCATGAAAAATATATTTCAGTCAAGTGTAGAACACTAAAAAAGATGAATTTTCTCATTTTTTCCCAATGATGTCTGAAGTTAAAAGACACAAAGAGATATGTGTGAAACACCTAGCCCAGTTTTCCAGATGCTGCCATCAATCAACAATTCAAAATGCTGTGACAGTTTAAGGCTCATAGTTGGAACTGTTCAGATAAATTTCCCTCCCCCTTGATTAGAGAAACCTTTCTTGGACCAACCTGCACCCTGCTGACATACAAATTATCTTCCTATTTAGTCTTTATTTTTTTCGAACTCCATATTTATATGCACAAATTTTAACTTAAGTTTCTGCAAATGAACATAGCTATAATTTTGCTTTTAGATGATAACTAAACCAAATGGGTATAAATTAGATACATTTTCCTTTGACAACATGAGTTTACTTACTCTGCCACTGAATAATGTAAAAACATTAAAATCTGTCTAAAATTAAATGTAAATATTATGAATGGATTTTATTTCAAATGATTTAAAATCCTTGAGCTATCTAATATACACATCATTTTGCACCCCCAGATTTGTGCTTTTAAGGAGTAGATTAGTCACAATTGCACTATAGTGCCCTCACTCAAAATTCAAAAGACTATAAAATCACTCCCCCAAATCCAGTATTTCTAAAATTAACACATTCATATGTATTTTATTTTATTTTATTTTTTAAAGAAGATTGTATTGTATTTACTGTTGTATTGCAACTGTTTTCATTTCAGGATCATGAATATTGTTGCAAATCCCCTCTGTTATTTGTGTAATTTGCTTAGTCTTATACTTCAGAAAAGAGCCATTATAATGTGGTATAGATTTTTATTCTTCAACAAAATTTAAATCACTAGTTATCCTCTAATACCATAATTGCCAATGATAATGTCCTCTATGTAAACCTGGCAATTTTCACTTAATTGCTTCCGTGTTTATAAAAGACATAACAGATGATTAATGCCTAGCCTACTGTGGACCAGGCTTTGGAAATTACTTAAATAACTCTCAGTTAATACCTTAGGCCATAATCACTAACGACTCATAACTTGCAAATTATTCAAACCATTTTTTCTACAAATATTTAGCAAAATAGTAGCAAAAAGTGCCTCAGCTCAAAACTATCATTTATTTATTGAGGGTACTGCCTAACATAAGCTAATTATGAGCACTAGTTTTACATAAATGCATTACTAAGTTCCCTTTGACTCAAAATAAATGTTCATCAAATCAACTCACCATAGAAAACTTTAAATGATCCTATTTAAAAACATCAAAATAAAAAATATGCTTTATCATTCTCAAATATCATTTCTATTTTCTCGTTATTTCCTTTATTTATAGTTAAAAACGGAATGGCATAATGTAACACAGGCACCAATGGTCAATGCTATAAAATTTAACTCAAAAGCTGTGACTTAATTTTGAGGCACTTGTTACAAAGTTACTGTAACATTTAACACTTAAAACTTGAAGGAATAATTTCAATTAAGGCAGTGACTTTTCCATAAATCAGAAACATGATTAATGCTCAACTTTATACCTTGACAGTTACATCTAGCTGCTCAGCTATTAGGTGGCAGGGTATTCATGGTGAAAGCTGAACTGTAAATTATTTATTTAATTTTTTTATTAACATATAATATATTATTTGTTTCAGGGGTACAGATCTGTGATTCATCAGTCTTACACAATTCACAGCACTCACCATAACACATACCCTCCCCAGTATCCATCACCCAGCCACCCCCTCCCTCCCCTTTCCCCTCCAGCAACCCTCAGTTTGTTTCCTGAGATTAAGAGTCTCTTATGGTTGGTCTCCCTCTCTGGTTTCATCTTGTCTCATTTTTCCCTCCCTTCCCCTATGATCTGCTGTCTTGTTTCTCAAATTCCTCGTATCAGTGAGATCATATATTAGTCTTCCTCTGAATGATAATTAATTTAAAAAAAGGAAAGCAAAGAGACCAAGGATTGCGAAAGTGGTATAAGTGACAGTGTCATGTGCAGATCACATTTGCTTCTCTTGAGTTTTCTATACAGGCCAAAGACATAGTCTGTATTTTCCCAGAAAAGGGTACATCACCAGTATCAAATGCACAAAACTGTCTTTAAAAGAGAGGATGAGTGATTTTTGTTGAACTGACAGTACACTTTTTTAAAAAAATTAAACCACCCAAAACTAACCTTCTTTCCTTACTCCTACCAGAGAAAAATAATATAATAAACTAATAAACTAATTATATTTAAAGTTTTTAAATGATGATATTAAGGAAATCACCACCACCATCCACCACCAGATCCAAGGTAGGTGCTTTCCTTAGTACTTCCATGTTAATTGTTCTTTATCATACCTGTTAAAATGCTTTGAATGCACTATTATCATGTCCTGATTGCATTTATGCACCTGATATTAGATACTGAACTTTGGGAGACATGTCCTTTATCAATCATGTTAGTCTAACACCCAAAATATTTATTGCTGCAAAATAATTGCTATAATATACTCGTTTATTTTATCACAAAAGTAGTAGTTATAAAACCTTACATTGCTCTTTAAATTAATGGATTGTAAAAAATCATAAAACAAAACATAAAAATATGATTGTGGCATAATCTAGAGGACTAAAGACTTTAATTTTGTATCATAAAAATCAGACAGCTCTGGTATAAGCCATTAAAGAATAGGAAAACTATACATTTGAGAAAACATTTTCTAAACTATAAGATGTAACAAAATTATGTTCCTTGTTAATATCACTACAAAGTAGTTAACTTTGAGGATTGCCTTATATTGCATTTTTCTCAGTTATATATTGAAATTGATATTTAATGGTAGAACTCGTTACCGATTTGGATGCATGAGCTCCATAATAATAAATGATAATTTTTGGCTCCTGTTCCATCTAGAAACAACTATATTGGCTAATTATTCCTCAGACAATAACAATGTTACCTTAATTATATTTAAAAATGGAAATAACTAAATGTTATAGTTATTTCTCCAAAGTTTAAAATAACAATTTAAAATAAGTCTGCCAGGTAAATTCACTTAAAAACTGAGGTGTGCATCTTGGAAGACCTTAAGTATTTAAAATTTTGCATTTTTCAATGGATTGTTTGAGACACCTGAGATCTGAGTGAGACAATTTAGTTTGTATGTCAACTATTGATCAATCTAAATCATTAAGCCACATATAGTATTAGAAAAAGCAGTGTACCTGGACCACAAGAACTTGGTTCTCTAGAGAATTGTCTTTATTAATTTAAAATTTAATGTTATGTATAATTTTATGTAGAAGAACAGTTTGAAAATTTACTTCTTTATAGGCATTGGGATTTAGGACATTTCACTTATTTTTTAAAACTTTTTATTTCTGTAAAATGGAGATGTTAATAATTAAATAGCTTTTATGGTTGCTAAATAGATCCCACCTAATATGTAATAGTCATTAATATAATCTTAATTTTAATTATCAGGTATAATTAATGTCCATAATAGAAGTATATTCATTTTTTGCCACACCCCAATGAAGCAAAGATGGAGTCCAAAAGAATCACTTTCATTACTGAGAAAGGTTTGTTTGGAGAGCACAGCTAAAGTATACAGGAACAATGTGTTTCCTAATAATGAACCACAGATTTTGCTATAATTAGTCATCTACAGTATGGGAATGTGACAATCCTGATGAATTCACGTACCCGATGCTGAGCTGATTGGGAGTTAGGGGCAGCATTTGCTTCCAAAGCTCTTTGCTCTCAAGTAAAAAAAGAGAAAAGAACAAAGTGCATCTATTTCTTTTACTAGTTTTTATAGAAATGATTCCACCTCCAGAAGAACAAAATGAATACAGGGGTAGAGACAAGACAAGAGTGATACTTATGGGGCTTCCTTCATATGGAAGTGTATGTCAGGGTTGAGGGAGAAGCACTTAAGTGAAGATATAATCTATTAAGTTATCCTGTAAATTGTATATTAATAAATACTTCTAATATATTTATTTTTTATTTCTGATCTACATATATAATGTGTGTGTAAGTATATAAAGAAATAAGAAGGATGTATCAAAGAATAACAAAGATGTACATCCAAGATCAATGTGAATGTTTCTAAGTTTGTTGTAGCCAAAGGATAACTCACAGTTAAATTAGTGCTTATAGTGGTAATATATGTAACTCAGATGATCTTTTTCTTTTTAATTTGTTTATTTATTTGAGAAGGAGAGAGAAAGCACACATGTGCCCAAGCGGGAGGGGCCAAGGGAGAAAGAGATAATCTCAAGCAGAGTCCTTGCTGAGCGTGAAGCCTGACACGGGGTCCAGTCCCACCTCCCTGAGATCACGACCTGAGCTGACACCAACAGTCAGACACTTAACTGACTGAGCCACCCAGGTGCCCCTGCAACTCAAATGATCTTAAAAACTATTATGTTTGCTTGGAAAATGGGATACTGCTTTTGTATTTATTTATTAAGCTTTATGCTATACTCAAAGCGCTACACACACACACACACACAAGAAAGGATTCCCAAACTCAGTACTGAAATTTTCAAATCTCATTCCCATGCCTCAGCCTGGCTTTGCCACAACACTGATATTGAAGTAAAGATATGTCTCCTTTTAATAAAGCGTGCCAACCCCGGGGGGGGAGGGAGGGCGAAGAAAGGAGAAAGGAAGAGTTAGAAAGTTGATACTATTGAAGCTGCGGCTAAGTGCTGGTGATTTGGTCATGAGAGACTCTGCTAAGAAAACAAGAAACTGTTTTAAGACAATCCATGTAGTAATGTTAAAAAAAAATTTATTCACTGATTCCTTTGCCCCTCAGGGCCAAGGTTATTCCCATGGCATGTTAAACCCCTTGTTTTTACGGGTGCTGCATCCATGGGTAGCGAGCTGCATTGTGTAGGGCCAAAGCCTCATTATTCGCAGGAGCGGCCCTGAATGAGAGGCGAGAGCACATGGGCCACCCGTGCACAAAGTTGTGAAGGCCAGACCCGAATGGTCAGCAGTGGGATCGGAGATCACTTAAACCAGCACATGAGTGGTGTCTCCTACAATCTGGATCCAAGTTGCTGTTTAACCATTTGGTAATTCTTTCAAAAATTGCATTGGACCCCACTAACTAAAAGGTGTTCTTTATACAACTTATTCATTGCCATGCAACAAAATATGCATTGAAAAGGTCTTGTGTATCTTAGGTTCCAAAGTAAACAGATGACATTCCCTTTAACAACCAGAATATAATGGGAAGACAATGCATACTGTATTCAAAACTACTATATATTTTTTAAAATTTGGTAGTGCTGTTTTTTCATAGTAGGAGCTTCAAAATTTTATTTTTTTTTCTCTTTAGTTACTGTTAAGACAGTGAAGTAGTTCTTCACTTCTTGTGTCTAGTTCTTAATTGTTGATTGACTTTTTCTTCTCCAGAGCAGAATGCTATTTTCCCCTCCTGATTCAAAAAATCAGACCTAACAGCTCATAATAATTAAACTAAGGTAAAACTAGTAATCAAGTCAAAGATCCCACAGAGCTAGGTACACAGAATAGGCTAAATCCCACTGTGTGTTCCACTGAAAACTGAGAAGGTCAGAGCTCCTTTCACAACACACCCACACGACACACCTCCGGATATTTTCTCTGTTCCAGTTTGACTAGGTCTCAATTCTCTCCGCTTCTCACAACCCTCCCTGAATTGAGTGAAAATGTTTTCAGTAGATACATTGTTTCAAGTCTTCCCTAGAGAGTCTCTTCACAATTTCACAATATGCTTTGGAAAGCAAGTTCCTAGGAACAGAAACATTTTAACTTTTTTCACAGCAATTGTGAACAGCTTCACACAACTGATGCCACTACTTGACAGATGAGTCTTTGCTTAAATTGGTGGTGACCTGATGGTAGTAAATATGAGAGAAGAAGCCACAAATATGGACAGCTGCATTGACAGTGTTTCCATTTGTCACGTGCTATTGACCAGCCTCGCTTCCAAACTGTCTCTACTCTTTTCTTTTGTTTCTTTTTCTAGGAAACAGATGATTTCCTCTCTTCCACCCACCTCTTCGCCTCACTTCTCAACCTTTGTAAACGTCCCTTCATGATTAGAAAATTGTAAACACCTTCCAGCGGAAGAAGCAGGACAAAAAGATGGAAGGTAAGAGGAAGAAGTGGGGGAGAAGACGGAAAGGTGAGAAAGGCCTGAAAGTCTAATGCTGAGGTGCTGTCTTTTGGACATCCCGGCTGTAACCAGACTTTGTGGTCTCCGTAAGTTCTGTGTGCTTCTCTCTACACTTAACCAGTTAAAGTCAAATTAGAATATGCCCATTATAATACAGATAGGCACTAGTTTGGGAGAAATTTTATTCCATGTGGATTTTCAACTCATCCATCCTCTTTGAAAAGATGTGTATATATTTCCTAGTATGATTCATGAGTAAAGTAACCATATGATCTTACCAAACATCTATTCATCAAACATCTTTTACAACATCTATTACATTTTTTAAAAAGATTACGTTTATTTATTTGAGAGAGAACTAGGAAGAAAGGAAGTGCCCAAGAAGGGGAGAGGCAGAGGGAGAAGCAGGCTCCCAGATGACTAGGGGGCCCCAGGTGGGGCTGGATCCCAGGACCCTGAGATCATGACCTGAGCTGAAGGCAGACACTTAACCAACTAAGCCACCCAGGTGTCCTAACATCTGTTGCGTTTTTGAAAGCTTTAGGAGGGGTCAGCTCCCAACTACTTTCATCCCTAAAAGCAGGATCTCTACAAGATTTAAAAATACTCCACTTGGGGTGCCTGGGTGGCTTGGTTATGGCTTGGTTAAGGCATCTGCCTCAGGCTCAGGACATGATCTCAGGGTCCTGGGATCAAGCCCTGCTTTGGGCTCCTTGTTCAGCAGAGAGTCTGATTCTCCCTCTCTCTCTGCCCACTTGTCCCCCAGCTTGTGCTTTATCTCTCTTTCTCTCAAATAAATAAAATCTTTCAGATAAATAAAGAAATAAAAATATCCGACTTGGGGTACCTGTGTGGCTCAGTTGGTTAAGCATCCAACTCTTGACTTCGGCTGAGGTCATGATCTCAGTTTCTTTTTTTTTTTTTTTTTTAATTTTATTTATTTATTTGACAGAGAGAGAGATCACAAGTAGGCAAAGAGAGGAGGAAGCAGACTCTCCACCAAGCAGAGAGCCCAATGCGGAGCTCGATCTCAGGACCCTGGGATCATGATCTGAGCAGAAGGCAGAGGCTTAACCCACTGAGCCATCTCAGGTTCTTGAGATTGAGCCCCCCATGGGGCTTTGAGCTCAGTGGAGTGGCTGCTTGAGATTCTCTCCTTCTCCCTCTGCCCCTCCCCTCATTCTCTTTTTCGCTCTCTCTCTCAAGTAAATCAAATAATATTTGTAATATTAAATGACAGGTAGCCTATCTATCAGTCTAGATTATACACTTAATCTTTTCCCTAGGCACATGAATATAATCTTCCTCTGAAACCAGGAGGTGTAAATTAAGATGGAAGAAATTTAAAAACCATTTTATTAGAGGGCCTTTCCTACAATTTTGCCCCCATGATCTCTCACAAAACAGAACTACCAGGAAAACAGGAAGATGTTTTCATAAAAGTATAATATTCAAATTGTGTTGAGGATAGCAGTTTTTAATTTGATAAATTTAAAATGATAAAGTCATATTATTAAGATTTTGAAATAGATTAACATAATTATATATGTATGCTCTTTTGTGAAAGACTTGCTAGTAACTTTTTTTTTATGAGTAGATGACTCTTCATACAGTTGGGACAAAATTGTAATAAAACCTTTGATGTAGAAGAGTTCTCAGTGTTCAATACATGCTGTAAACATGCCCACTGTGGATTTTAGAATATTGGGACATAAAGTCATAAATGTAGCTAACTACTGACAACCACTAAAGACTCTCTACTGGAAGATAGTGCAGCCATCCAGGCATTCCCAAAGATGTCCTTTGAATTCATTTACTTCTAGGATTATGGAAATACAAGAACACAAACTCCAAATAATGGAAAATGTCAAAACCAAAGTTTGTGGTGAAACAATGTGTTGTCATATGACTCAATTAGGATTCTCATCAAATTATTACAGAATATTGATCGTTCCCTTTGCAATTCAGAGCTTTTATTCTTGAATATATATAAAAAATGTACATAGAATTGATATGTGAAATATCATTTTTAACAAAGGGAAAATAAACATGTGTGTATTTCTCTGATTTCAGTAATAGTTTGGGTAATGTTTTCACATTTTTAAGAGCATGAAACAAACTGTAAATCTTTAATCCAAAGAATATGATTTTGTAAAAACCCGGATGAATAATTTTAGAACAATTGTAGATGCTCCAGTGCCTAAGCTATAGATTAAGCAAACAGATCACCAGAGGGGTTTCAGCGAGCCCCCTAATTGATACAGCATCTCTTTTCATTCTATCTGGAGAGTACAAGTTGTGAAGAAACTACTATGTGCCCTTTTGCATATGATAGTACAAGTATGTCTACATACTTTCCTCCAAATCCACAGTTATGTGAATTATCATAGTTCTGTATTATATTTATGGTTATATTAATATCAGTGTAAGAATAATAAATCAACTTACACCATAAATTTGTATGTGCACTTAATAAATGTCAGTAGAACTTGTTAAATTAAAATAACGAGTAGTGAATATAACAAAAGGCAATTATAATAGAGCTTAATAGTCTATAAATGGTCACATATTAATCTCAAAAACATCTGGAAATTACTTCTTGGCATAAAGTAAGAAATCTGCAATTTTTGCTGTTTGTGATATATATCTCGATTGCTTTTCTTTGCAATTTATATCTTTTGTTACTAAAAAGATGAAAAAATCATGTAGGATTTATATGTAAGATACCATTTAATCAAAATTTAAATTGTTAGGAACCTAAAATCACAGAGCAAAGGGAGAGTAGAGCCAGGTTTAAACCCAAAAAGTCTGAGTTCTGAATCTGGCTCTTAATCCATTGGCTTGCAGAAGGGATTATTTTGTGGAACAATCAGCAAGGTCTCTTTTCCCCTTTTCACAGTTTCCTCACTCCCAATATTGACTTAATTTCAGATCTAGGGAAATAGAGCTCCATGGTACCACCAAAATATCCCCCACATGCACAAATTTTACACTCAATGTTGGTTATCAATGCACTTTGCTAAGCAAAAGACCATCTTCAGAAAGGGATCATGTAAATCTCTCGGCAGTAGAAGAAGAGACCACTTTTCCCTCCTGTCCTCTGATATTTAGAAATATTCTGGCTTGATCAGACATTCAAAATCTAGATTTAATCAGTAGACCCCATCATCATGTAGACAGATCTACTTATATGTAAACCTGTGACATTTCTTCTCCAACATAGACTAGAAAGGTGGCGGAGCATAGCAAATCATGTTTTAGCATTTTGCAGACTAAATTGATGTTAACAGCTACAGAAAAATACTGTAGATGGCATGGCTTCAAAAATATGTTTTGGGATAGAATGTAGATAATATTCCAAATGGTTGCAATTCTTTAGACTTAACGTTAGAGTAAATAATACATTATTAACTGCAGTTAAATAACTTCTGAACACAGTAGAAAATTATACATTCTAAATTTAGAACAAGAGCCTACTAGTTCTGAATTTTACTTTTCTCTTTAAAAACATGAATTAAGAATAGCTCTTTTTTCTGTCATTCCAAATTACATCTGAAATACTAAAAGGTATGATTTGCAAAGGCAGAAGTATGGTAGTTTTATATAAATGATTTCCATCCAGCTAGAATGGTAACTAGTATGTTTATTTGTGACTTTGAATGTTAAAATGATTTACAAAACTTAAAATAACTCTTTTTAATTGATGACTCCAAGATTATTGTTAGGAAAGACAGTAGTAATATGTCAAGATATACCCATTATAGCCATTAAAGAAAGGAAGAAAATGACTTGTATATTATGACATTATGCATGTTTATAATTCTAAGCTTCTGAAAGTATGTTTGTTGGTGTTTTTTATTATTTTCTCCAATGGTAATTCATAAATTTCCTCAGCCTCAATCTTCTTATTTACTAAATGGTGATAATGACCTTATATATTGCTTGCGCTCTCTGAGACCTGTGTTCTTTCCCTGTAAAATGGAGAGTTGTTATGGCATAGGTATTGAAAATATATATGCAAATTTCTCTTTGCATGTGAATAAGACCTTTGGTGAATCATCAATCAATCCTCTCAAGGAACCATTTCTCCTTCTAAGAGTGAAAATTGATTGAGTGTCTTTGACTATGACCCCATCTTTTTCCTTCACTACTTATCACTGCTTTCCCCTCCCTTGTTTTTACTTTAGAAACAAAGAATTGTTAGAGAAAGAAGCGCTCTGTATCTGATTACACAGAGCATATAAATTCTGTATCTAATCCTGGTCTGATTTTCCTTAACTCAGGATAACTCTTTCATTAACAAACTGCTAACTCAAGCTTTCCCCTCCATCTAGATAAGATATTAAAAATAAGGATAATTTGCAAATTCTAAGTTACTAGAAACATGAAAAAAATCAAGCAGTTCTTTCTCAGGCCTACCAGATATTAACTAAATTCACCAACCACTGACTAAGCTCTTCATTGTCTATGAAAATAGGATTTATCTTTTTTGTATTACATGCCAGGTACTTTTTTAAGTGCTTAAGTGCATTTATCCAATTACTCAGATGAGAAAACTGAAACACAGAGAAGTAAGTTGTACAAGGTCCTAATACTACTAATGAGGCAGAATCAATAACTGAACACAGCAATTTGTCTTTAAAACCATGCCACTAAGAACCATTCTCTCCTACGTATCTAATGATCTGTACTCCATTTGAAATCAGCAGGAAATATTTAAATATTATTTCAAATAAGACATAATGATGAACCACAGAATGAATATATATTTTATATATGTACATATGTGTACACACACGCACACATATTTACATATTATTATTCCCACATATTGAAGACATGAGTTTTAAGGAGTTTTCCAAATAAGAACTTACAAAACCCTGATATCAACTTACACCATAAATTGCATCTGCTAAAGTGGAAAGCTAGACTATATCAACATCTTTTTTCTTTTTCATTCATCAGATTTGTCCCCACTCCTTACATTCAAAACCATCTACTTTCCAGTTTAATTCTCTATATATCAGTATTACAGAAATATAATCTGTGGAGTTTCCACAGAAACCTCTACACACCATGTTTAGAATTCCCCCAAATCTGTATTTTCCATCCTCTGTGTTTTCTAAGAGAAAATATCACAAAATAAAAAGTATTTATTTACCTGTATGTCGGATCAATACATGCATTTATTTCTCTCTATATAAAAGCACTCATTTGAAACCAAATATGATGCAGTTTTCAAACATTCAAAACTGTATTTAAACAATATATTACTAAAGCATTTTCAACAAATGTATTGAAAAAAAATAAAAACAAGTTACCGGAACCTACAAGTTACCTCATTCCCATGAAAAATCTCTTTTATATGGATGCAAAAAGACATAGGTTTTTCCAAAGTAACTTCTCACACAAGAAAAGCAAAAAAGAGAGGCCAGTAAAAAATTTAAAGTAATGATGAAATAAGGAGTTTACAAAAAAGAAAAATATACCCACTTACATTTTAAATTCATGCTAAGTTGCCTTGCATTTTCTAAAGGCCACAATATCTTGATTAAAATTTACTTTCCAGAATGTGTTCTGGAAACTCTGGATAATAAAGTTTCAGCATTAAGATTTGTGCTTCTTAGAATAATTTAAAAAACAAAACAAAACAGCCGCTGAAAGAGCTTACTGCCTACTTGAAATTATGCTAAGCCATTAATTTATTCTAGTACTTGAGAAAGGGTGCACCATTTAAAATCTTCTTGTCACTTCTTCTTATCACTCTTTGTCATTTTCCTAGGAAATATCTCATTTGGAATAGCATGCTGACGTTTAATTCTACCAAATCTCACATGTGGGGAAAAGTCAGTCATAAACACTTCTTAGTAATCTGTTGTCTTCTATTTTTGCATATTTGTTTTTTTCCTTTTCTTTTTCTTTTGTTCTCTCTTATATCTAACCAAAGTTGTGTTATCTGCAAAATTATACATTCTCTCTTAAAATACTAGTATCCACCTAGGGTACCATTTGGCAGTTCAGTTCCAAACTTTCACTATTCCTAAAGATAAATAAAATCATCTTAATAATTGTAATGGTAAGAAAAATGCGAAGCTTATGAATTCAATTGGATAATTACTTAAAATTATAAACAAATCAGAGCAATGATACCCATAGCTTTAGGTGAAATCTAACTGCTATTATTCGTGTTTGAAAATGCTTGTTATCTAATAAGAAAGTTTATTTAGTATATTGTATTTCTGAAATCCTATAGTTCAGCTCCTAAAACAATAAAAGTCTTTTACTTTGTACTAGTTTCTCCCTTCTATTTCATTTCAAGAATTTAGCCTTTTACAGATGAAATATTCTGAATTTGGTACAGAAAGGTGATATTTTCTTTCCACACATTAGTGCAAAAAATGTGATATTTAACATATGAATGACAGTACAAAATTAAAAAGTAGTGTTTTTGTTTTGTTTGGCACCCCCTCATTTTCTGAGTAAAAATACATTGGATTTTTCTTTAAGTACAATTTTGAGCCTGGTTGCTTGGAGAGTAAAAACAAAAGCAGCAATTAATTCTCCAACTTTAAAGCTCCAGAAAGACATGTGAGAAGTTTCAGCCAGGTGACTTGGTGATATTTCAGTCCTGAAGGGCCACGATAAATATATAAAGGAAAAACTGAACTCTTAAATGAGAGCAATAATAATAGTATGTAACATGAATAGGGTCTATCTTGAGAAAAAAAAAACTATATTTTTACTACTGACAAGATTTATGATTGTTAAATAAGATAGGAAGGAACAGCAAGTTGCAAGAACGATTCCCAGTTTTTTTAGGTGACGTGGAATATTGTAGTATCACCAATTTAAAAAGGAGAAAAAAATGGAAAAAAGTAATTGAAACAGATGATCAGTAAACATTTTGGCATACTGAATTTGATGTGTTGACTGGTAACAATGTATACAGGAAACAAACACTTTTAGATAGAAGGTTTTAAATATTAAGAACGTGGACATTGGAGAATAGTTGGGTTAAATTCCTATGTCTTTTTCCTCTTCTGTGAACTTGGGCAGATTTTTTAATCATTTGGGGCCATAGTTTTATCATCTATAAAATACTGATTATACATCCTTTTACGTTCTTCTCCAGAAAAGAATGAAATAATCCACGTAAAGCACTTCATCTAGTATCTACACTTAGTAAGTGTTTATTGAAGAATAAGCTCATGAATAAGCTAATGAAGCTACTATGAATAGTATGAAATTGAAATACACATTCTGGAAATTGCTGGTTGAGATAATCTAGGGAAGATGCATAAAATAAGAAATGGAGGGTGCCTGGGTGGCTCAGTCAGTTAAACAGTTAGGTTAAGTGTTTGCCTTCGGATCAGGTCTGGATCCCAGGACCCTGGGATGGAGCCTTGAGTCTGGCTCCTTGCCCAGTGGGGAGCCTGCTTCTCCCTCTTCCTCTGCCCCTCCCTTCCGCTCAGACACTCTCTCTATCTCAAATAAATAAATAAAATCTTTTTAAAAAAAGAAATGGAGATGAGTTTTCACCTCTTGGTTATTTTCTTGTTTTTAAAAAATAATTTTAAGTTTAATTAACTCAGCCAATAAGACATTGAAAAAGAGAATCTTATAAATAAACACTGGTTAACTTTTCCCAAACTAATGTATCCATTTAATTTATCAAACATATTGCAAAAGTTTACCTGAATGATAAACAGTTGAAATATAAGTGTATTTTGAAAAACAAGAAAATTAGGAGGAACTGAACCATCAAATGTTAACATAAAATATAAAACTTAAATAAAGAAAACGACTGGCACTTACACAAGAATAGACAGATCTAGCCAAAGAAACCCAGAGAATCAGATCCATTCAAATCAGTGAGAGAGATGGTGCAAGGAAAACAAGTTAAACATTCAAATCAAGACCACTGGGTGATATATACAAATGATGAATCACTAAATTCTACCCTGGTAACTAATAATACAGTATATGTTAACTAAATTGAATTTAAATAAATAATTAAACATACACATACACACACCTAGGCATGCACACGCACATGCACACACACAGAGCTAATTTCTAGACAGATTATAGCTTATTATAATTAAAGAAGTAATATTATTATTAAAGAAGTAATGAAAAAAGTAGAATACCAGTAACCATCTGATGTTGGTTTTTTTTTTTTTTTTAAAGATTTTATTTATTCATTTGACACAGAGAGAGAGAGAGATTACAAGTAGGCAGAGAGGCAGGCAGAGAGAGAGGAGAGAGGAGGAAGCAGGCTCCCTGCTGAGCAGAGAGCCCGATGTGGGCCTCCATCCCAGGACCCTGGGATCATGACCTGAGCCGAAGGCAGCGGCTTTAACCCACTGAGCCACCCAGGCGCCCTGATGTTGGTTTTGAGAGATCTCTTTTACTAAGAAATTATTCCAAAGGAAGAAAACAAAGAAAAATATGAATAAATTTGACCACATAAACACTTTACTTATTGAGAAGATTAATTATTTATTTACTTATTTATTTATTTGACAGAGAGAGAGAAAGAGAGCGTGCACAAGTAGGGGGAGCGGGAGAGGGAGAAGCAGGCTCCCTGTGCAGAGGGACTCAGTCCCAAGACCTTGGAATCCTGACCTGAGCCAAACACAGAGGCTTAACCAACTGAGCCACTCAGGCATCCCAACCACATAAACATTGTAGAAAGACTAAGGGCAGAATTGAAGTAGACTATTGGAGATAAATGACAAAATGTCAGTTTTTAATATACATGTTACCTACAAGAAAAACATACAAGAAAACAGTCAGAAAAGCATTTTAAAAAGACCGAGGACACAAATAGGCAATTCATAAAATCCCTTAGAAATAAATGTTAGAAAAAATGGAAACTTTGTCCGGATATATTCTTTATTCCTGGCTAAAATAGTGTCGGGCTTTCAAAAGATGGCCACAAGAGAGTGATAGTGTCATACTGCTACTCTACAAAGGTACAAGATCGGGCACTGCCTTTGTGGGGGCCAATTGTGACATCCAACATACATTTTAATGTCTTTCCAGCAGTTAACATTTAAGAAATTTTCTTAAACAAATAATGAAGGATCCATGAAATACTTTAACCGCATTCAAGCAATTGTCTTACACAATGATTTGTTGATATATACATGGTTTTATTTTATTTTATTTTTAATTAATTAATTTATTTGAGAAAGACAGAACACGATAGCAGAGGGAGGGACAGAGGGAGAGGGACAAGCAGACTCCATGCCCAGCGCAGAGCCTGCCACAGGCCTCCATCGCACCACCCCAAGATTGTGACCTGAGCCGAAATCAACAGACGCTTAAGGGACGGAGCCACCCAGGCGCCCCCAGTATATACGTGGTTTTAGCCTAGAGATGTGTGCGTGTGTATTAACAGTAGGCTATAGGTTTAGTAAAGTATAATGGGCCACTAAGCTGTAATTGTAATAATAAGCTATCAGGGAAAAACTCATGTATTAGAAAATTTAATGGCATTAAAAATGTTCATAATTACCTAATGAGAAAGCACCTTATAATATACTGCATATATACTATTATGTTAATATGTGGCAAGTGTTTTAAATATATGTGTATAAATAAAGCCTATTTTTATCTTTATCTGTATCCACATCTATTTATAACTGTAAAGTGCTGCAGGTACACACATACACGAAAACGAGCACATATACATATATTTTGTGTAAAGTAGTTGTCTAAACTACTATTTTTCTAAAGTAGTTGTCTCTTAACAGTGAGCTTATGGGTATTTTTTTAATTTCTTAATTTTCATTAAATATTTTTTTCAGTAAGCACATTCTTTGTATAATCATAAAATTATAATAAAATACTTTAGAAAAATAGTAAAATAACACAGTTCAAAATTCTTTAACATGCCTTATTTCTTGGCTTCAAGCATTCCACCAATATGACGCAGAGATTTAACATTTACCTGTCAATGTTGGTTTGTATCGCCCATTGACATGGAGTGCAAAATAAAGGTGAAATTTAAAGAAATAAATTGTTCAACTATGGAATCCAAATAGAAACACTGTATTCATTTCTAGAAATTAGAAATATTGTGTGCATATATATGTATGTGTTAAGTATAAAAAGTAGTCTCAAGAAATACATTCACTGGAACATGTTCTTTTCTGTTAGGGTAAATTTGAATGTAAACCCCAAGATCCTAAATTCTCTGATAAAAGGACCCTATTTGTTTATTTAATTATCATAGTGTACTTCTCTCCTGGATAGGCTCACATCTGAATGATGACTAAAATTCTTTCTGGAAACTAAGAAAATAAAATGAAGGTAAGTGAAATATAACACTGTATGTTATCTATGCTGAAATTAAAATTTTTAAAAAGATAAGCATAATCTGATTACACTAAATTGGAATCAGCTGAGCCGGTAGAAGGCATTAAGTCCACATTCACATTCACAAAAGGCAAACAGTAAATATACATTCAAGAGGAAAAAGAATGTGCAGATAGGTGTTATTCTACAAAGTAATCTTAACTGAATAAAATAGGAAAAACAATTAAAAACATGGGGGTAATTATATCTGTGGACATAATCATCATATATATGTTTACAAATATGAAAGTTCTAAAGTGGAGGTAGGTTTAATGGGCACTTTTGAAGATTAAAATGGCATTCATATGCATATAAATATTCTTTACCAGATATAATGGAACTGATGACTTAGAAACATTTTTTTTTTAAATTTCATTTATTTGTTTTACAGAGAGAGAGATCACAAGTAGGTAGAGAGGCAGACAGAGAGAGAGGAGGAAGCAGGCTCCCTGCCAAGCAGGGAGCCTGATGTGGAGCTCTATCCCAGGACCCTGAGATCATAACCTGAGCTGAAGGTAGAGGCTTCAACCCAATGAGCCACCCAGGCGCCCCATGACTTAGAAACATTAATGAAGGTGCACTGTAATGAACTATTATAAGAAGAAAGGGATTATGTTTGACTTCCTTTGGGATTTCATAAAATGTCAAGATTATCTGTCACCTTTCAGATTAATTTATATTTTTATATACATACATGATAGCAATAAAAAAGGAAAATGTTACATTAAAATTATTTGCAAAATTTTTCCTTCTCTATCTCCTTAGAAAGATGCAGGCTTCATATTTTCTGGGTCAGCTTCTTGGTCATTTCTGTTAGGTAAAATCTGAATTATGGGGGACAAGAAAATTGAAGTATGTCAGATAATTAAATTACTGTGTATAGTAAAGAGATGAAAGAAAATGTAGGATGGAAAAGATAAAAGGGTTATCTGTGAGGATATTTTATAAGTTTGGCATGGAAATGGCTGCTTTGGGTCAACTCACATGTTATTAATATTTTCAGTGAGAGATGTATAAAGATTTTAAAAAATTTTTACAATGCTTGCGAATGTATTTCTTTGGGATTTGGCATGAGCTGTATGAAAGGTTAACTAGCTGGGTGTTTGAATCTTGTTTCTTTAAATGCAATCCTCTCTTGTGATAAGCAAATAAAAATGAACAAAGAGCATTATATAAATGTATGGCATACTGTTTGCTAATATCCAATATCCATTTCCCCTTCTTCCTTATAAAACTCTGAAATGGATCCAGTGTCTTTCTCATCTCTCCTCAAAACACTCCCTCCCATAAAACAAAACAAAACAAATAAAAAACATGTGCATCTAAAAATATTGACCTTACTGCCAGCTCTGCCAGCTCCAAAGGTAGGAATGATGGATCTAAAGGTGAGATCGTTCCCATGCAAGTGAGTGGTTGGAAAACAGGTATGTGACCCAATTTTAACCTATGAAATACCTGGGAAAATTTACAGAGGTTTCCTGGACAAGTTTTAAATCTGCCAATAGAGACTATGTAAGAAGTTGTATTCTTTCTTCTTTCTCTCGTGTTGTCATCTTTTATCACAAATTCTGAGAGTCCCCACACTACCACAATCCCGAGGGTGGAGAGAACACTGAAAATAGTAGAGACAAGTTATTGAAAGATTCAGGGGACTTGTAGGGCTCTGCTGGGTGCTAAATAACCAGGTTTAAAATCAGCACTACCTCTAGATTTCCTTAAAGTCTTTATTGTTTAAATCAGTGTGAATAAAAATTTCCATTAGTTATAGCCCATAGCTTCCTAATTGAATCTATAGTTAATATTTTGGGAGCTATAATTTAGTGCTTTGAAGCTAAATTGCCATTGTTAGAATTATAATCCAAAAGAGTACAATTTCACTGGACATTGCAAAATTTGGATGATTCTTCAGCAACTCCTTACTCCACCTCCTCTCCCCCTGCAGGTGGGCTGTACTATTCTATCTACCTCATTGATCTAGACTTGGTCTTCTAACTAGTTGTGGCCAATGGCCACACTTGTGGCCAACTTGTTATAGGTTGTGGTCTCAAGAAACAATGAGGTTTTTTTTTTGCTTTCTTGAGCTTTTGTAATCACCTTGAGGACACGCATGGTGGCCTGTGATCCCAGAAGAATGAAAGTCACGTGGAGCAGATATAGACCAAGTTCGTTGGAACTCAACCTAGAGCAGCCAGTCAGTCATCAACCACAATACAGACATGTGAGACCTAAACGCTTACTATGTTGGGTGTTAGATTCTTGGAGTGTTTGTTGTGAAATATCTATCTTTAGCTGACTGAGATAACATGAACTCATCGGTTATAGAATAATACCATAGAATTAAAAGACAATGATGGAAATCACTCTGAGATCAACTAATTTTGGACCTACTGTGCAAAATGCAACTGGATGCATTTTTCTGAGACCCACATATACCTCTATTAGTTATTGAGAAAACCTAAAAGTTCCCTTGTGATACTGAGATTTAAAATAAGTTTTAACACAATCTCCACAGATTCTTCAGAACCCAGTGTTTCTGGACAATGTGGACAATGATGTTAGACATTCATGGACCAAAGGAGACTTTTGTCCAAATTCTATGGGGACTTGGCTCTTGATACAATACTTGTAATTCAAAGTCTTTGGAACATGTCACCAAAACAAAAACAGAAACAAGAATGGAAATTTTCAAGATTTACTATCCTTAGCCTGACGGCTGGAGAACAATTTTTGGAAAATGTTATAGAACCAATGGTGGATTACATATTTCAAATGTGGAGAAATGCCACCGTCCATGTAAGGTCCAGTAGGCTGTGCCTTTGACATTTTTCATGGATACAAAACCACGAGAAACCCCACTGATCACTGACCTAGAAGGGACATGCAGAAGGGCAAAACATTGTTAAGATTGATATGAAGAGTAAAATACTCAGATTCAGTAACTTGTACAACCACTCCCTTTCCAGCAGGTGCTTGTATGTGCTTGCAGGTTTGAGCCAAGATGGAAGAGGAAGAGGAAAATGGAATAAAGTAGAGTGAATTAAGTTGATCGGTATGAAAAAGAGCTAAGTCCCAAATATTTGAGGGGAGAAGTAAGAAAATTTCCTTAGTCTTCTTTCTGTGTGATTAAAATAGAGACTATTTTTTAATAAATAAAACTATGTCATATTTTGCATTATAATACATAATTTCAGTTAAGAGAACAAGATGGGTTAAAATACCACCAGGGTATTGAAAGCAGGATTTGCTATACATAAATAAGGTTATAATTAATTTGCAAAGGAGAACATAGGACATTTCCTCACCTCTATTTCCTTTCCAATTTAGTTCCTATTCTGAATCAGATGCTCCATTAAAATCCATATTTTATCCTTTCTTCATTCATTTTATTCTAGATTTATTCTCAATGCTTTCATATTCTTTGGGTAGTAGAAAAATGAATTTCGAACAAATAGTTACAACTGCAATTCACCTAAGATGTTTGTCATAGACATATGAAGGAAGAGGTAGACCTAAAAATTATGTTGAAAACCCTACAAGGAAAAAAATTAGAGATGAAATAATGGCTTATACTTTACAGAAACCTTTCTCATAGCAATGGCCTAAAAACGCTGATCAGTAACCAGCGGTTCTTAAATGTTGAACTCAGAAGAAATAAATGCAAAATATTCTCCTATAAGCTATTGAATTGTCATAAAAAATTCTGAGATCTAGTGTTGCATTTGTTAATATGTAATATGCATGTAAATCACCCTGTCAGAAATTAGTGTTGTAAATAATGAGGTCTAGGAGAAGGATAAGTTGGAGACGGAGCTGAGAAGCAAGAGAGCTGGGGACAGGAGGACAAAGATGATCAGTAGAGGAACCCAGCAATGCAGACAGCAATGAAGGATCCCTTTCAGCTCCTTACAACTCCTAGGTCAAAGTATGACCTTCTTAGAGTGCTGATAAAAAATTTTTATCAGCGTAGTGAAGAAAAAACACAGGAAGCTAGAAATTTGAAAAACTCCAGTTATTTGTTGATTAAGCAAAAACAGTTATTTTGTTAATTAAGTAATTTGATTGCAGAACGGAGTGAGAATCAGGGTCAACACACTCCGTAAGACTGCTTGTTATAGAGAAAGACCTTTGATTTGAACAACAGCTCGAAAATCCTTTGTTTCAGGTAAAAAAGAAAAACCCCAAAACAAAACAAAACAAGACCACTTTTTAAGAAAAGCCATATTCACTTGTTAAAATTTAAAAAAAAAAAAGGCTTTTGACTTAGTTTTCACTCTACCTTGGCATCTTCTGTCCTTGATCCTAAGAGAGTTATCTCCTGAACTCTGGTCCATCATACTTTATAACTCTGTACATATTTGTTCCAAGGGATCTTAATGAAATTATCCAGAAATCTAGCCAAGTTTCTTGCCCTCATGATTACCCGATTTGTTCTGTCATCTGCAGTTCTGCTGGAAGACTTTCATTGAGGCACAATTTTACCTAGTCCCATAAATAATTCTCTTTAGATATTAGCTTATCTAAAGTGCACTTGCAATTATGAGTAATTCTTTTTCAGTAAAATAGGATTAATCTATGCACAGTATTATCTTGATAGAATTGATGCTTATTACAGAAAATTTTTTAAAAAGACAGAGTTGTCTTGACAGGTTATCGAAGCTAGATTAGATTGACATTGAAAAAAATCATACTAAAATCCAGATGATCATAAAAAAGACATTTTTATTAAATTATATAATGCTAGATCATTTCATTCTTTATCAATTCTAAGAATAAATGAATGCACATTACTATTACATTACACAGAGCATACTAAAATTGAACTTAAGATAATGTGAGGTGTAAATACTGCAGATATTTTGGACATTGTTCCCCAAACTACTTATGTATAGTATACATCTTTAACAGCAATAGCATGTACACGAAGTTACAAAAATTGTAAAATCATTCATTTGGTTCTGTTTAAGTGTGGATATTATACCAAAATAACAGCTGTACATCAAACAATACTAATTATAAAACTGTGTTGGTATAGATATCAACCATAGATGATATAAAACTTCTTTGGTTAAAATATTCAAAATATTATTGAATTTTGGAAATGTAGGATGAATCTATAATTTTTAACTTTTTAGTGTTCAGTTTGTTGAAAGCACTAATTAGTTAAAGATCATAGGCTCAATGATATATACAGGTTAATTTTCTATATTCTGTGGTCAGGGACTGAAATCTTAAAATTAGTCAGAGATATTCACAAATGCATGATGCATAAAGGAAAAAATACAAAACTGAAAACCCTGTGAAGTCAGGGCCAGTAATCTCACCTTGACATTGTTCTTCCAGGTGCAATTCCGTAGCCTGCACAGAGAAGCACTTGTTAATGACAGATGAAGAAGTAAAATGTTAATCATACGTTCATTTAATACACACATACAAACATGACTAGAAAACAATTTGAAGCTTACTGAATTAGGTCAAGATATCTTCATTCATAAAAGAGTACAAATATCTATGCTTGTATTAAACTGGTTTTGGACACACATCTTTGGTATTTCTAGTACTTAACTGTAGAGACCATATTACTAATAGTATAAAATATGTATTTCGTTTTATTATTTTTTGAAGCTTTTATTTATTTGTTTGAGACAGAGAGCACAAGCAGGGGGAGGGGTGGAGAAAGAGGGAGAAACAGGCTCCCTGCTGAGCAGAGAACCCAATGCAGGACTCAATCCCAGGACCCTGGGATCATGACCTGAGCTGAAGGCATCTGTTTGACTGACTGAGCCATCCAGGGGCCCCTAAAATATGTATTTTAAAGATAAAGCATTAGTTGATAGTACAACTCAAATCCCGTATTCTTAAACAGTTAATTTCAAATAAAATTTGCTTTTTAAAGCCTTGAACAGTAATACATACAATAATTTAAATTAAGAATCTAAAATTCTATATGCCTTGCATATTTCATTGGCAAACATTTAAAATGTAAAGCTGTATAAAATCAATACATTACAAGGGATATTGCAGTATAAATCTAATAAATTCTTAGGCACACCAAGTTTTATTGAATCTTATCCTATATGAGAGGCATTTATTTGTTTAATCCAATAACCATCACAGTGCCTATTAATGTAATTCTAATTTCCACATGAGAATAGACTTCCCACAAATAATTTGAGTTTCTTACTATGACAGAAATATAGGTCAAAGTTTTAGGAATTTTAACGTATTGTAATTTTGATACAAATTGTGTACTATATTTTAGGAATAACTTTTTTATTTCATTTAAGTGCATAATTGAAAGAAATCTTAAAAACTAGTGTACCTTCAAGAAAATTATGTATAGCATCTATTTAATGCAGTAAAATGTGTAAAAATGTGTTATCAGCATTGATTTTTTCTGAAGCAACGCAGAGTTCTCCCTGATCCAGGTTTGTTTGAAGCCCATTTGATCATGATTTTCCTGAGGCAATTTATGAGAATGGTTTCACCTGCAGCCTGTAGACAATTCATAATTTTGTCTTTGTAAATCTTTGAGTTAAATTTTCTCTGCACCTATTTTGGGGCTACCTCTTCACTGAATGGTAACAGGGAACAATTAGCTTCACTCCATAAACTTATGCAAAAGAACTAGTCTATTTTATGCTGAAGAGGGAAAACAAAGGTATAAACTAAGAAAAATTTACTTATTCACTAAAATTATGCTTTTAGAAATCAAACTAAAGTTTAGGTATAGAAATTGGCGATATATCAAGGTTTCCCCATATTTAAAATCATTGATTGTAACTTGACATTTTACAAGACAATTTGACAAATTAAATGCTGTTGTTAGCCTGATGATCTGGGAAAATTTGTGAATCTTTGCATGCTATACACTTTGCTGTTTTAAAGGGAAAATAATAACAATGACAAAGCTGATCAGACCAAAATGCAATAGATGTGTTTTTAAATATGGCACCAGTTACTCAAAATATTTATATTTGCTAATTTACTAGATAATTTGGTCTTTAGAGAGAAAAAAAAGCAGAATCTGCTATGCATTTAAGTTAGTGCAGTTATGCTGCTTATGTATATTAAAATACCATCCACAAGTTAGGTACCAGTCAGCTATCAAAAATACATACAATATACATGAAATATGTCCAACATTCAAGGAGCTACTGTAGATTTCTCAGACAAATATCCTGTGTCTCCTCAAATTTCAGATCATTAGCCACTTGCTCTGCCCCAGCTGCATCTGTAGCTACTTCTTTCCAAAATCATGCTTTCAAATTGTACCACCTTGGCTAGTCAGGCACTTGCTCAAGAAGATGAATCCTTACTTACTGCTGCTCTTGAAACCCACTTGTTGCATACTTTGACTTCCTGCCATTTCTGATCCCTTCCAGGAATGGAGGAAGCCCAACACCTCAGGCCATGGGTGGAGCTTCTGAAGAAACTGATAAAGGGAAAGGTCCACAAAGCAACTCTGAAAAACTTTAATTCTTCATGGGATATATTCTGACCAATAAGAAACTGTAGGTAGAACAACAACATTTACTCTTTACCCCCTCTTATGGACCGTTCTGCAGCATTTTCTATTAACTGCCTGTCTGATGATGTGCTCTGGTGTCCTCGCCAAGAGACTGCATCTGTTACACAACTTGGTGTGAAGCAGTTGCTGGGGGAGTAATGCGCCACCTTGCATTGTTTTCCATTCTGCCCTCTTCCTTTCCTTTCCACCTCACCTTGCTGGCCTGGGATAACCAGATAACCCATCGGTACTTAACTCTTGCCTCAGACTTTGTTTTAAGGGAGTGTAGGATAAGAATGTAGCTTGTCTATGAAACAACCTGTGCTATTTCTATCAGGAAAAGTACAATTAAGTTGACCGTAGTAAATAATGCAATCATATGGGATTTTCTTTAGAAACATTATTGTACATGCACCACTTTTTATTTTTATTTATTTTTATTTTTTTAAAGATTTTATTTTTATTTATTTGTCAGAGAGAGAGGGAGAGAGCACTAGCTGGCAGAGTGGCAGGCAGAGGCAGAGAGAGAAGCAGGCCCCCTGCTGAGCAAGGAGCCCGATGCAGGACTTGATCCCAGGACTCTGGGATCATGACTCGGCCAAAGGCAGCTGCCCAACAGACTGAGCCACCCGGGTGTCCCAATGCACCACTTTTTAAAAAGATTTTACTTATTTATTTGAGAGAGCAAGAGCTAGCATGAGCAGGGGAGGGACAGTGGGAGAGGGAGAAGCAGACTCCTCGCTGAGCAGGTGTCCCACACAGGGCTCTCGGGACCTGAGATCATGACCTGAGTGGAAGACAGGCTCTTAACCAACTGAGTCACCCAGGTGCCCCTGCACAACTTTTGTTTTAATTTCCAGTCAGACATACTAGTTCAACATAACAAGAACTATCTCAATCAATTATGTTGAAAACCTTCAAAGCTGAAATCTTGTGCTGTGTGTGTAAATGTATACATATGCATCAATAAAAGGTGATCAATGAAAAAGAATACATATTTTATAAGCAACAAAGAAATTAGTGGGAAAAACTTATCTCAATGGTTAAAAGTAGATTCAGTTATATACTTTGCAGCAAACAAAACGTAGTTCCATGACATTTTAGATGTGTGCTAAAATGAGAAGCATTTTGGCCAATTATTGATATTCTCATATGCTCTGACAATGAATCCCTTCAAGTTCTATTACAAAAAGTTTACTTAGTCCATGGGGTCATTCATTAAGATGACATCACACCATGTCATATACTCCTTATCCCATATTTTCCAATCCTTATTTTCAATTTGTTGAATTTTATTTATTTATTTATTTATTTATTTATTTATTTATTTTTAAAGATTTTATTTATTCAACAGAGAAAGAGACAGCCAGAGAGGGAACACAAGCAGGGGGAGTGGTGCAGGGAGAAGCAGGCTTCCTGCTGAGCAGGGAGCCTTATGTGGGACTCGATCCCAGGACCCTGGAGTCATGACCTGAGCCAAAGGCAGAAGCTTTGACTGAGCCGCCCAGGTGCCCCCAATTTGTTGAATTTTAGACAGAACCATTTCACAAATCAAATAATTAGATTTTTTTTTTTAGATTTTATTTATTTATTTGACACAGAGAGAGAGATCAGATCACAAGTAGGCAGAGAGGCAGGCAGAGAGAGAGGAGGAAGCAGACTCCCCGCTGAGCAGGGAGCCCGATGCAGGCCTCGATCCCAGGACGCTGAGATCATGACCTGAGCCGAACGCAGAGGCTTTAACCCACTGAGCCACCCAGGCGCCCCAAATAATTAGATTTTGAAGTGAATTTTACTTAGGAGTACTTAGTTTGGTGGAGGTGTTTTTTCCTCCAGAAGCCCTGATAAGATATGGCATTACATTATGAACAAAGGACTCAGTTCATTTCAAATTTCAAAAGGAAATTAAATATAGCCAGTAAAAATGCACATTTTGGAAAATTAAGTTGAAATGTTTATTTTATAATTCGATTAGCAAAACTGGGTTGATAATCTGAATTGTCAATCAAGGCCATTTAAAAGATTAATATTAACTTTATCATAACATATAGTTAAATGTAATATCATATAGGTAAGTGATATACCTTAATAATCTTTCTATTTTGAGAAGAAATCTCTAGAGAAAGAAATTAAAATAAGTTGTTCATTGCATACCACAATTATTCATCAATGTAAAGACCATCATATTATATTTTATATTTATTCCTTTCATTCTAGGTACCTATGTCCCTTTCCCTCCATTACAGTTGGAAGATATCATAGAGATCATATCTTCCAACAACCTCATCAAAAGTAGAGACTAACATGATCAGTATCGCATACTGGTTTGGCAGATTTGGAAGTAAAACTCAAGTCTCCTGAGATGGCGTTCCATCCATAGGGATGTTGAAAGGTATAGTGGGGGCGCCTGGGTGGCTCAGTGGGTTAAAGCCTCTGCTTTCGGCTCAGGTCATGATCTTAGGGTCCTGGGATCGAGGCCTGCATCAGGCTCTCTGCTCTGCAGGGAGCCTGCCTCCCCCCCCCCCCTGCCTGCCTCTCTGCCTACTTGTGATGTCTCTCTCTCTCTGTGTATCAAATAAATAAATTTAAAAAAAAATCTAAAAAAAAAAAGAAAGGTGTAGTGGTGCAGTGTTTAGAGCAGGGAAACATTTTTCATGCATAACTTTTTCATTCACAGTCATGTAACACTTTTAGCCTCACAGTTTTCATTTGTAATATTAAGAAAGCTAAATTAGATACAATATAATGCTCTTTCAACCTTAAAATTATATGAAACTCTAAATACATTTCTATATGAGTGGGAGTTAGAGTGACAGAAGAGAAATACCAAAATTCATTTTATTTGTTTTTAATCTTTTTTTTTCTAAAATGCTGCATCACTTCCAATTTTCCATAAGGATAGTCCCTCTCTAAATTGTCTAGGTAGCCACATCTATATCAACTAAATTTTTCCCCCAGTAGATCATGTAAGAGTAGACTTATTATTACTTTTCATGTAAAAAGCATAAAATGTTCCTCAAAGTCAATTATCAGTGACTTAGTGAACTCCAAAAAAAAGTCTCTACTTTGAACCTCCTTTATCTTTAGTTTGTGCATAAGAGAGGACATATTTGCATAAAATCTGAAGAGTAAATCTCAATATTAACATTTAATTGAATACTCATAATTAAAATTTTAATCCTGTAAAGTAATTAAATTTTCTTCTGAAATAATTTTCAGTTGACTCTTTCTGCCACCACATTGAGAAAACGCTTAGAAAGTCTTAAAGCTTAAAAAAATTAAGTACATCTCCAAGAAAGCTTGTCATTTTCTTCTTTATTGGCTATGCAGAGCCTAAGTAAGAAAGCACATTGCCTTAATAATTTATTCTCTTTCCACATAAATGATAAGCATTAAAAATGTCTCCCAAACAACATGAGAAAAAAAAGAGAGAGACTATGTGATGGTTAATTTTATGTGTCAACTGGATTGGGCCACTGGGTGCCCAGATAATTGGTCAAACATTATTCTGGGTGTGTGTGTGTGAAGGTGTTTTTGGATGTGATTAGCATTTTAATCAGTGCACTGAGTCAAGGGGATTGCCTTCCCAATGTGGGTTGTCCTCATGTAATCAACTGAAGGCGTGACTAGAACAAAAAGGCTAAACCTTCTGTGAGTAAGAAGGGACTTCTTTGGCCTGACTGATTTGTACAGGGACATGGGTACTTTCCTGCCTTTGAATTTGAACTAAAACATCATCTCTTCTTGGATCTTGAGTATGATGGCTTTCAGAGTAGAACTTTTACACCATTGGCTCTCATGAGCTGCCAGGTCTCAATTGCAGACCTTGGGACATCTCAGCCTCCATAATCACATGAGCCAATTCGTGTATATATAATTCATTCATATTCATATCAATTCATATATATGTGTATATTCATGTTGATTTTTTTTAAGATTTTATTTATTTATTTGACACAGAGAGATTACAAGTAGGCAGAGAGGCAGGCAGAGAGAGAGGAGGAAGCAGGCTCCCCGCTGAGCAGATAGCCTGATGCAAGGCTTGATTCCAGGACCCTGAGATCATGACCTGAGCCTAAGGCAGAGGCTTTAAGCCACTGAGCCACCCAGGCACCCCTTCATGTTGATTAAATACGAATTGATTCTGTATTGGCTCTTTTTCTTTAGAGACTAATACAGATGGCATACCTAAATCTTCTTGTGTTTATAAATTAATATTGTTACCTTTTACAAAGAGGAAAGTAAAAAGAAGCTTAGTAAATCAACTAAAATCTTTAAGGAAGAGAGCTGATCATGGCTTTAGGAAGATTCAAGGAGAAATGGAAGGTCATAAAGAGTGTAACTGAAAGAATAAAGAAAGGACTAAGATTTAGAAAATCATAGTTGGGGGGCTCCTGGGGGGCTCAGTAGGTTAAAGCCTCTGCCTTCGGCTCAGGTCATGATCTCAGGGTCCTGGGATCAAGCCCCACATTGGGGGGGGGGTCCCTGCTCGGTAGGGAGTCTGCCTCCTCCTCTCTCTCTCTGCCTGCCTCTCCACCTACTTGTGATCTCTCTCTGTCAAATAGATAAATAAATAGATAAATAAAAAATCTTAAAAAAAAAAAAGAAAGAAAATCATAGTTGGAGTCAGCTCTGGGGGCTTGGCCAAAGCTATAACCTATTAAAATCTCTTTTTACTCACTGAAGGACACGGGATTACATCTACCCTACACACATCATTAATTCACTCACTCACTTATTCAACAAAGTAGATGAATGTGCATTTTAAACCCAAGTTGCCATGTAAAAATAATGTCTGCTTTGACAGAACTGAAAATGATAATGCAAATAAAAATAATTAAATAAGGGAATGTGAAAATCTGACTTCTCCATAAATGTGGAATAAGTACATACATAGATCAAAGGGACAAGTATAGGGACAAACTATATAAAAAGTACTAATTCTTGGGATGCCTGGGTGTCTCAGTTGGTTAAACATCTGCCCTCTGCTCAGTTCATGATGCCCGTGTCCTGGGATTGAGTCCTGCATCAGGGCTTCTAGCTCAGCAGAGAGCCAGCTTCTCCTTCTGCCTGCTGTTCCCCCTACTTGTGCTGTGTCTCTCTCTCTGACAAATAAATAAAAAGTGCTTTTTTAAAAAAAGCGCTAATTCACAATACTTTTCAGAAAGAGCATTGTGAGATTTGCTTACCCTTATATTTAAATATTGAGAGAGACCATGTAAATTCATAAATATTTAAGCTGTGGCTCATTATCAATCAATTATGATTTTTTTCAGTATCTTGATATTTTAAAAAACATATTTAACATTTGATGATGGCTAGTTAAAGGCAATAAATAGACTGTTCAACAGAGTTTAGATCTTTCCAGTCAATCTATTAGCTGTCACTTACTTCCTTATCACAATATACATCTGAAGAAGCTAGTAATAAAATACCTTCCTGGGGGGGCACCTGGGTGGCTCAGTGAGTTAAGCCTCTGCCTTCGGCTCAGGTCATGACCGCAAGGTCCTGAGATTGAGCCCCACATCCGGGCTCTCTGCTCAGCAGGGAGCCTGCTTCCTCCTCTCTCTGCCTGCTTCTCTGCCTACTTGTGATCTCTCTCTCTGTGTCAAATAAATAAAATCTTAAAAAAAACCACCTTCCTTAATGAATTAGCCCAGTAATGATGAGTCCCCCAAAAGTATAAAGAAACAAAGTTGCACCAAAGCCAAATAGTAAATTTTCCGAAAATAGAAACCATGACTTATTAAGTAGTGAACAAAGAAATGGCAATGCCAGTAGGAAATAATAGAAGAATTAAAAAAAAAATCCATGAATCTAAAATGCTAAATAAGAGAAGACAGTAAGAAGATGTTTGCTATTTACTTGAATAGAAAAAAGGAAATGATAAAAAGGGTTTGCAAATGCATTTCTCATCTTTTTCTCTATTTTTAAGATGTCATGTTCATTATGTGAGAAAACATAAAAGAAAACAATGTGATTAGAAGGAAATGAGAAGAGAACTAATATTTATTGAGCACATTTCCTATAATAAATGTTGACATGTTTTACTCTTTTTAATCCTCCCAACAGTCTCATAATTGATCAATATTTTATGGACAAGGAAAGCGAGTCTATATATCTTGTCACAATGCTTTAAAAAAAGTATAATTGGATTAAAATCCAGATTTTTCTTTCACTCTGAAATTTAACCTTACCTGAAGTCTATGAAAGCAAAATCAAGTATTACTTGTGAAAATAACTAAGGACTCTTTGTTCACCAGGCACAATAAGCATGTCATTACCCTGGAGTATTCACTATTTTTTTATTTTAAAACCCGAAAATATTATTTAATCAAAATGTATAGAGACCAAACAAACAAATAGCAACAGCCAAAAACAAAACAAAACAAAACAAAACAAAAACACAAAACCCCATGACCCCTGAAAAAGATTGATAAACAAATTCTCCTAGTAAAGAAAAGCAAATCTGAATTCAGGGAATAGTCTGAAAATAGTTTAATGATCTGAGAATGTCACTGCGGAATTATCAGGTTTACAAAATTTACAGAGTGCTATTAATGATGTAGTTTAGATGCATTTATCAGTAAAAGGAGTAAAGCAACTTGGAGCAATTTAGGATTTTGCTGAAGCACCTGTTTGAATTACCCATATTGATGTATTGAATGACCCACTTAGCTTTATAAATTATTTTAGTAATGCATTTATAGAATCATTAAAAATCCAAGGGGTCACTTAGGAGCTTCATGTTTTACTGAATTTTATGAGAGAAATTACATTCTATAATAGTACTGGGGATCTTAAAGATTCATGAAATTATCAGTGCAGGTCCCTTGAGGAGAATGTCAGTGATCTAATGTAAATGAAATGTCACTTTTTAGGACTGGTGCCCTGAACCTTCTGTCAATAGCAAGGAAATCAGGCCAAATTGCTTCCTGAAGGTAGCAGCCCAACATTATGGGACTGCAAAACAGACCATTTAGATGATGAACAACAGCTGGAAAAACCATCAGGAAGGAAGAGGATCCATTCTTTTAGCCTTACATAGTATTGGTGAGTTAGTGCTTAATACTGGGTACACTCTTTGAATATCACTTCTCACTAGAGAACACCGAACAGCAGAACTCATATGTACCGGGAGCATTACTTCTCTTATGTCATTTAATCCCCATGGCAATCCTATCAAACAAGTATTAATTTTATCATCGGTGCTATGTAAAAGTAAGGAAAACTGAATTCAGAGAGGTGAAGTAGTTTACTGAAAATCACATGAGATAAGAAGTATTGAAAGCCTGGATTTGAATGTCTGTATATGTTCTTCTGTTATGCAATCTCTGTCATAATAGCCCATGTGAAGAAGAAGGAAAAGAAGGGAAGAAGAAGAAAAGAGGCCTTAAAAAAGTAAAGTTGAAATGACAATGTGACTGTTTTTTATTAATCTTGAAGATTGTAGAAATATGAACATAAAGTTACTAAAAACAATGGTTTTTAGTATCTCTGATAGCGATATCTCTGATAGATATCTCTGATATCTCTGCTAGAGATACATTTATAAAAACATAAATTTTTGTTTTTAGAGTAGATAGTAAGTCAGGGCAAACCATTAATTCCTGATGTGCTATGTAAGGACATCACAGAAATGATGAGACAAAACCCCGGGAAACACCTATTTACACAGCATGCCTCCTGACTTTTCGAGGGTAACATTAAATAAAACATGGACATCTTCTTAGAAGAGAATTTGTATTACCATTTAGAGATAGAAGGTCCTATGTTTGTAAAGGATTACCAAACAGTATCCTGGTAATAAGAAAATTTGATGACACCAAGATTATAGTTTAAAGAGATCACTTTGCTTTTTGAATTCATGAAAATTCATTTATTCATCCAACAATCATTCATTAGATTTCCTGCTAGATGCTGGGTACTGTGAGAGGTGCTGACACAAGAATGTTAAAAAAGACACAGTACCTTCCTCTACTTTTTTAGTGTCTCGGGTAAAAATAAGTCATAACACATTTTCTGAGAATACAATCAGAAAAAAATGTAAGATGAGCACAGAACCCAATCTTGGATGGGTAGTAATAATAATAAAACTTCCTAAAGAAGCTGATATCTAAGCTTGTACCTTCATGCATTAAACAAACACTGGTTGGAAGACTGATATGTATCAGTCACTAGTCTAAAATCTAGCAATAAATTACCGAACAAGTTATTTTTTTAAAAATCTCTTTTACCATCGCAAAATCCACATAGAGAAGAATGAAGGAATTAATGAAAATAAGAATAGAAACTTAAATTTGGAAACTATTAACAAGAAGGATAAACCAATAGCTGTTTCTATGAAAAGACTGGTAAATTAGAAAAAAACTGATAAGACTGATCGAGGTGGGGGGGGAGGAAGGTGGAAAAAAATACACTATGGAAAAGCAGAGATATCTATAGACACAATATTACAAAAATAATACAAGAATATTATGAAAATACATGCATGCCAAAAAATGTGAAAATCTAAATAAAATGGATAAATTTCTATAAGGAATATTGTAGTAAACCTTTATTATTCATTTTGGCTAAATAGTATCTGAAGTCCCTTCCCTTTGTTCAAGATACTCCTCACCTTATTGGCAGAAAGGGCAAAAGCACATGGCGAGATATTCTGGTAAGAAGAAAACAGGATGTGCAAAGCCCCAGAGGCAAGATAGAATTGGCAGGATTGTGTAGCGAGTATAAATAGCATGACTGGAGAACTGAATGGAGAAAAGAGGTTCCAAATCATCAAGAGTGGCCAAAGCTATTTTAAAGATTTGGGATTTTTTTTTTCCTGGCATTGACAGAAAGTCACTCTCTGTTTGGGGAAATTGGATAATTATGAAGGTAATGATGGTTTTGATAACTTCTAACATTGTTTCAGATCTTTTCATATGCTGAGACTAGGGTACTCCGTGCTTTATGTGAACTATCTCAATTAACTCCCATAGGAACTCAGTAAGACTGATATTCCTATTATGTGAATTTTGAAAGTAAAGAAACAGGTTAGCAAACTTACCAAGTTCAAAAGAAGAAAATAGAAGTAAAAGCAGAAATAACAGATTCTTTCAAAATACGTGAAAGATATTTGGGTTCAAATATTACAGACTGGATATAACATACAGAAAGAAGAGAGGGGTCCTTTGTCCATTGCCTAGGACTAGAAGAAGCTTCAGGGTCTCAAGCCTGCTTATTCTCAGTTGTGACAGATGTCCAACAGATACTAACTGAGCAGTGTACAAGGTTAGATTTATTAATGGAAATATGTTAGAGAGTCCGGGGCATCCATGAGATACCCATGAGATACAGGGGAGAAATGACAAAGGAAGATTTAAAAAATATGGATTTCAGATAAAATACCATCATCATGGAAGAATTAGTTGAGATTGTGGCCCATGCATTTTTAGTGATGCCGCTCTGCACGATTTCTGTTTGATTCTCTCTAGCAATGCAAAGCAACCTGAGTTTAAGAGCAAAGAAGGCTACACGCATAGATTGTCTATGTAAGTTTTATGTTTGGTTAAGTTTTCAAGAAAATAAGATAGCTTTGTGAACCAGTTAACTTTCTTTATTTCACAGTTTCTACTCAAGATTAAATTATAAATGGTGAGAAGGTGCCAGGAGGAGACTTAAATTTTCATCCTTAAGAGAAATAAAGTAAAATGAGATACCAATTCCACAGATGGTAGATCAGTATCATCTTGGTAAAAAAGGTAGGGCTTACTAGAGTTACATATGGACATTGATCATTAGCACTTTGTATATCTTAAAATCCTTTCACATTCGTTTGATTTAGAATTTTTTTTTTTTTGGTAAGAGAAAGTATTCTAAAGTCTGAGAATTTCTTTCATTTATCCCTTAATACCTACATATCTACCGTATTAGCTGGTGCATGATTTAAATTCAATTAAAATATTCTAAAGAAAAATATTATGAATTTAGACTAAAAATTACATATTTATATTTATGGGTGATAACACAATCTGTTCATAAGGCAAAATAATTATGTTTAGGACACTATTGAATCTTTTAACTCTATTTAGGACTTTGAGGTAGGCAAAAAAAAAAAAACCTGTGAGTTACAAAATGCTAGCTGACATGCTAAATTAATCAATAGATGACAGTATTGCCTATGAAGTTAATAAATATAATAAACACATTGTAATAGTTTATATGTGACACTCGATTTTATAAAAACTAATGTTTATTCTGAGCATTCAGCATTCAAATGTACCTTTGAAATAAAGCATCTCTTATATTTAACTCATACTTGGTAGTCACCATCAGGAAACTGAAAATAAACCTTAATTTTCAAAAGACAGTCCAACAATTATTAAAAGCAAAAAATGTTTACATGTAAAGAACATTTATATGCATAAAAATGTCAATATTTATGTCAAATAAAAACAATAGCTATTTGTTTATAAATTTCCATATTTGGCTTGCTCCATTTCCCAAGAAGAACTTATTGAATGTTTATTCGACTAGGGAGTAAAAGCAGAAGATATAATCATCAGACCAAACTATCAAACTCAGTTTTGAAAAATGAGTGCAGTCATATAAAACTGCTTTTATCTGTCTTCTTTTCTGTAAAAGTACAGAGAAATCATTTAGCAAAACAATACTAAATTACATGAACATTCAAATCATTTTAAAAATAGCTATTAGAATTTTTAAAACTCCAGAGAAGCAGTTATCTGTTGATCGAAGACATGTGGTTTAGTACTTCTTATCAATCTAAGTGAATATGGAAAAAAAGATGTTGTATGTAGGACAATGAATGAAGAATGAATGAATGAAGAATTAATGAAATAATCTTCCCTTTCTCTTTATCTATATACCATTCTTTACAAAGCAAGTATATATAATTTTTCTCACATGTTAATTTTTATTAATATGTTGGAAACTTAAAGTAGTTCAATACTTTGAAAAATTTAAAATACATATATATTTCCCCCTCCACTTTCAGAAGAAGGGCTATTTTTTTCTCTCTCCATCTATATGATGACGTATATTTAAAGGCTTAGTGTTTTTTTTTTATTCATGTGCTAAAGCTCCTATATAAAACAAATCCTATATTACAGCAGAAATAAAGTGACCAGGGCAATCAGGGTGTACCCATTCTACTGATGTGCTTGCTAAACCTGAGCTGCTCTTGGTTTACAGTGGTTTTTTTTAGTTGGGGCATTGACACTATAGATTGCTACTTTTCCTTGGAGCTTCCTTTAATAGTTGCCTCTTCAGTACTTCCTTAAGACTGAAATCAGTTATTGAATCATGGAGTGATAGAATCTGAGACTTAGAACCTCTGAGGCCTTCTCTAATGGGCTAAATGGTGGCCCCCAACACTAGATGTGTACCTCCTAAATCCATACCTGTGAATATTACCTGATGTGGCAAAAGAGAGGCTTAAGACTCTTGAGGGGAAGATCTTATCCTGGATTGTGTGTGGACGGGCCTTCAATCTTAAGTAGCCTTACAAAAGAGAGGCACAGAAGAGATTAATGAGGACAAGGCCATGCAAAGTGGAGGCCGAGGTTGGGATGACAGGACTTCATGTCATCCAATGAAGAGGACCACCAACAGCCACTGGCAGCTGAGAGAGGCATGGAACAGATCTTCCCCAAGAGCCTCAGCAGAGAGTGCAGCCCGGCTGACACCTGATTTCAGACTTCCGTCCTCCAGAACTGTGAGGGAATCAATTTATTTTTTTAAGCTCCCAAGTTCATGGTAATTTGCTACAGCAACCACATGAAACTAATACACCCTTTACTGCAGTCTCATATATCTTCAGGGGAGAGATTTGTTTAATAAATGGACGTCTGGTTTCCCCTTGACTGGTTCAGGTTTAAGCTGACCTCTAGGTAGCTAGAGAGGATTTTCTAGTACTACCTGGCTTGATGATCAGTATATCCTCCTTTACGCCAAGCTGAAATCTGCTTCCTGACAGGACCCCCTCCTAGACTCACCACATTTAAAAGGTAACACATTAGTTCTCTGCTATAACATAGACCAGTTCTTTTCTTATAGAAAACCCCTTTGCAGGTTTAAAGGCAATATTAATCCCTTTTTAACCTTCCTTGCCTAACCTGGAATGCTACGTATCTCCTGTATCCTAGCTAAAAGCTGTCCTGTGAATGTCTCTCGTCTTCTTGGTATTTCTCCCACTGAGAGAGAAGGATACTTGATTGTGACCTTTATACCCACAGAGTACCTGGCACATGAAGACACATGCAAACATGAAAATACAACATCTTGAAGTATCTGGAGGTTGAGATGTGTGAAATGGAGGAAAGTAATTTTAGGAATAAGAAGGAGCAGCAACAGAGATAGAAAAAGAGATAAATAGGTAGAGAGAGAGAGAAATAAACAGAGTGAGAGAGACATAACTCAGCTGGTAGAGCCATCAACCGCTCATTTGTGAAGAATCATTGGATCATAATTAATAGGAATGGGGAGTGCTAAGGAAAGGTGGTTAAGGAACTTTGGATAATACTAATACATAATCATTAAGAGTTTATCAAGTATAAACCCAGCACTGTGCAAAAAAACTATACATAAAATACCTCCATTATCATATTAGCAAATTAAAGTGATACTGGATTTTATTATATCAAATTAAGGGTTAAGAAACTATTTGCTATTATTATTATAAATTAAAAATGAAAAAGGTGCTTAAATTCTTCATTGAAATCATGCTCTCTATAAATTGTGAAACTGGGATCTGAACCCCAAACTTTTTGGTTGCTAAAGTGACTTTTTAAGCACTCTGATAATGCTGCCTCTCTTGATCCAAATAACCATGTATCTTCCGATTATTACTAGTGAAACGTCTTCATTACTATTTCTTCCTCTCTATCCTCTTTCTGTCCCCATGCCTTCTCTTCTCTGAACACCAGACTATAGTTTGCAACCTCAACTTGAAAGCTAAACGAGAGTCCTTGAAATGTGATTATCAGAGGGCTGTGCCATCAGACCAAAACTAACATTGAGCACAATATATGAAATAGGATATGTAACCTATTTATGTACACCTACATCATATCTGGAATATATTTCTAGAAAACGCTGCAGCACAATCTTGTCACATGTAATTCTGTGACAATCTGGAAATAGATTTTTTTTTTTTAATTAATACTGTGGTTTTCCTTACCTAAAGCCTTGTTCACTGCTATTTTCCTTGTAACCTCTTTCATTTAAATAAGATACAGAGTCTATTTTCTATATCTTTGTTTAGAGGCTACGGATATTATTACCCTTAATTACTTCCCTATGTGGCTTTAAATTGAAATTACCTCCATAATTACTTTCCTCTGAAATTTCTATGGTGAAGTTCAGCAACTAAATGTTGATGGCTTCTAAATGAAGACATTTGGTCTGTGCTGTAATGATCAAGCAGGTAAAAAGATTTTATTTGGTCTTGGAAAGTTTAAATGTTTCAAGTAGTCCTGTTACCTCTTTTTACTCATGTATTTATGATTCAAGAAATTAATCCTAACAAAGTCATTTGATTCTGTGTGGTATGTTGCTACCATAGCAATTCTGTTGGTTTTTAATAATTAATATTAAGTTTTAAATGAAGTGTTTGTGTTTGCAGATAGTTTCTTGAGCCATAAATAGCCAGCTCTCAGTCTTCTTCCATTATCCTTGACACTAGGTAATCAACTTGAGCATTTTCATTGAAATGAGGCACAAGATGCTTGGTGTCAGCAAGGTCATCACAACTCAAAAAGAACATGTGAGCATTTTAGGTCCCCATGAGTCACAGAGGGCAAATAGAACTTTGCATATAGGTTTACCATAGCAATGTATCCAATAATTATTTTTCTTAGAATCTCTTCCAATTGGAAAGACTGCCCTGATCTCTGAATAGAAATCTAATTACTCTTCCCACTCATAACAATAGGTTGCTCTTGCTGTTTCTCTTGTCACTTTCAGGTCACGTACATGAAAATAGGATTTAAGTAACTCCAATGTCATTTGTTAAATGATGTCCTAGAAGAGTTAGTTTTTCTTTAAAGAGTGAATACTTACAAAGTACTCTGTACCCATTTTACTAACCCGAGAAAGTTATTTGCTATTTGCTGAATGAGATGAGGGTTATAAGATACGTAATATTTTTATTTTAATCATTATTGCATAAGTTGTAGTTTTCCTAATAATCTGCCCTTTGTTTAAGCAGAATGGCAAAGCTGTGTATTTGAAAATGACTGAATTTTCATGTTTAGAATCCTAATATTTTTCTAAAAGTTGAGTGTATTATTCATCAAATAGAAAACAATAGACAACAGAAATTTTCATATGACTATATAAGGAGGTAGTACAATATCAGTTTATTTTAAAAACACTGTCTTGATATTTAACATCATTATTTGAAATAAGGAAAAATCAAAAGAATATATTTCAGTAGGAAGAATTAGGGGATAAAATGGACAGTCGAGAAGTTAGGTGTTTTCTTCTTGAGTTGTCAATACAAAAAATTGCAAACCTTTAAAACTTTATGTGCTTATATAGAAAGCTGAAGCCTGTGTTTCTAAAACACAACAAATGCAAAACTATTTACAAAACATGATTATCTCCAACTTCCTGTATCCTGGAAAATGGGCTCAGCTTATATTTTACTATCTAAGGACAAACTCTGGACCATGAATATTTCATAATGTCTGACTCTGGGACCATTGAATCAGCAAGGATTTTCATTTGTCCTGAATATATTCAGAGTACTCACCTAGGACTAGAGCTGTCAATGCTCTAAAGTGTTAAATATTATAAAGCAATGTGATTCCATATAAATATTTCCCAGAAACATATCTAGTGCTATCAGGTGTAAAGATCCTTTAAACATGATTTGCAAATAATAATAGTAAGTTCTTGTATGACAAATTTTTATAAAACAGTGGAGATTTTTATGTAACTCAGCATCATGCTTTTCAATGGACAGACTATTAATATCACTGTGGTGGTCATAGTAGACGGCCTGTGGTGTGCAATGATTAAAGACTCCTCAAGTCCTAGACAGGGACCAGCCTGATCTGTCCCAATCCACTGGACTGAATTCTGGACTGAAATGGTATTTCTGTATGGACACTGACATGTATTCCAACATAATGAAACAAATTTTAGTAAGCAGAGTCTGAAGAATAATGAGATAATTGTATATTTCTGAACTCTATGAAATACCACCTACCATATATAAAGGTGAACTATGAATATATCAAGAGATCAGGTGATTTATCAACTTAGAAAATGATCTTGTTTCAATGTTTAATTTTAAAAGATATAATTTATACAAACTTACCCAATTTACTTACAAGGGCTGGACACACTGAACATGCATGTCTACATTATCAAATTAACATAAATACTAGATATTATTTTGAGTAAAACAATCCTTATATAACAAACATCTCTATGCAGTCTCTAAGTAGTCTGCAACTGGAAATCACAACAAAACTCAATTATTTAGAATTCATTGGTGAATTCTAATGATAAATAACTATGATCCATAAATGGAAATGCATAGAGGGAATATATTTTTGTCATAGCCTATGGACAAGATTATAACTTTCTATTCTAATCCACCTGTAATATAAATTATTGTAAAGTTACTGAAAATTGTCCTATTAACATCCTATATATTTGATGATATTTTGTTATAATTCTTATTCTTCCCTTTCTTATGAATGGTAGGCTACCATAATATTTTACGAAAAATGTCTTTTTTCCTTTGGGAAGTGTTGAACATCTGCGTGGTTAGCTAGATTTGGACTACTGTGAGGACCAGATATACTGTAACAGGTGATTTACAAATCAGAATGTGAATTACAGTTATTGGAGTAACACATCATAACTTTCCTTCTTTGAAATTTATGACCACTAATTCAAACTATTTTAACAATACTTATTGAGCAAATGTGATTTTCAGGAAAGTAAGATTCTAATGATTCATAGCAAATGATCGTTGACCATCATATGGTCCTTAATTGTGGGAATTCTTGCCTCTGAGAGGACTGGGGCACAGATCATTCCACTGTAACATCAAGTTAAGAGTAGAATCAGACTCAGTGTAAGACAGATCATTTTATCTTCCATCCAGAAAGAAGAATGTTGCACTTATTGACTTCTTAACTGAGTCTACATCAACAGTCTAGAGGTGAATATCATTTTGCCTATATTTTCATTGTGATATGACAGTATGAAATAAAAAAACCCAAATAAATACATAAAATTGACTAACAAATCTTAATTCTTAGGCAACATAATTTTTTCTTCTGTAGTAGAATGTTTATAAGAATACTGAAGGGAAAATAACAAGCAATATTGCCATCCAATGGTGAAATTGTAACACTTAAAGTATATTAAAAATCAAGATAAGATTATAGGACAATATCTCAAAATTAGTAGATATATCTTTCTTTTGACTGCCTGTGTTTTCTGGGAAATGTAAAAGAAATATTTGGATGTTATTAATATAGTGAGTGCTGAAATAAAATAAGAAAAATTCACTAAGGGTGAGTTTTTACCTCTTTCCAACACAGAACTAGAAAAGCTTTAATTCCTATCATTTAATTATCAAAGAGGTAGGAGACTGGAGCTTGCAAAGCTTATTAATATCATTATTTTAATTCTGTATTTTATATCATGTTTAACAAATATTTTCCCTTCACAGTCAATTAAGGCTCTACATGAATTTTGTCACCTCCTAAAAATACTTCAGAACTCATCTTTCTCTTTCCCAAGCCCCCAGACATTTTGTGCCTGCACTCTTCTTTATTCATAATTGTTTGATTTCCCTCAGAATCATTGACATATCCATTGACACATGTCTTCAATTGGGAAGGGATGTATTGTCTTATTTGTAACATTTATAAACATTAGTGCCTAACAGGTCAACAATAAATAATTGTTGAATATAGTAGAATTGGCTTAAACTTTGAGTTTTGATGTATGAATTGACTCTGGATGTATGAATTTGCATGTTCATACTGAAATGACTGTATTTCACCAGTGAGGTGGATTATATCTCACTCATAAAATTCAAAGGACCACTTCACAGTTTTCAGTATGTGGACATCTTTGCTATTGTTCAATGACAAAAGGAGATTACAGTAGCAAAATATTGGATTGTTGTAAAAGATAAATAATAAGGTGCTTGTAAAATATGTATTGTTATGCCTATTATATGGAATGTACTCAATAAAGGGTAGTTGGTAAAATTGCGTTGTTGCTGGTAATGACAAGGATTATTCAGGCTGCTATAGCTGCACTTTATTCACTTGATATCCCAGATGCGTAAACTTAGAAAGAAGAAATATATTTTTTTATGTCTCAGAGTTTAATTACCTCAGCAATCAATTTATATATATATATATTGTTATTAACTTACATATTTTTCACTCAGCTATTCAAGAAATATTTAAAGAACGTTGATTTTCTTGCTGCTCACTCTGTCAGGTACTAGGAATGCAGGAGTAAACCGGATAGATGCGGTTTCTCCCCAAACAAAAATAGTCACCTGACTAAATGGATATTGAACATGTAATTACAATTACTATAAGTGCTATGAACATGGTAATTGGGTGGAAATAAGGAGAAAGTCTCCCCTAGGGTGAGACCCTCAGGAAATGTCATCTGAAAGAAGCTAAGGCCCAAGGGTGAGTTAACTAGGTGACAAAGTCAGGCAGTGAAAGGGGAGTTTCAGGGAGAAGAAACTACTGAAAAGACAGAAGGAAGGGGAGACAAGCCTGGATCTAAGACTAAGATCTTCATTTGATTTAAGAGAGCTAGAATGGAAAGTGAAATTGAAAACCTAGGCAGGGCCTTTTAAACTATGGTAAATTATTTAAGATTTACCTTAAAGGATGGAAGTCCTAGACAGCACATGAAAGCAAAAAAAACCACCAAAAAACAAACAAACAAACAAACAAACAAAACGGTAAACATACTGCTTTGAGTAGAAGAAATGCTTTTATTTATAGATGACAAGTGTCCATGTAGATAATTACAAAGAATCTAAAAAAAATCTCCAGAATTAATACATGGATTGAGTTGGATGGCAGGATTCAAGGTCAATTTACAAAAGTCAGTGATATTCCTATATATATTTAATTTATATGGGAAGGCTAAGGAATCATAGTCAAAATCCTAAATAACAACATTGGTGAAGGATTCACATTACCCAACATTAAGACTTATAAAGTTACAATAATTCTGTTGAAATTGGGGCGCCTGGGTGGCTCAGTGGGTTAAAGCCTCTGCTTTCAGCTCAGGTCATGATCTCAGGGTCCTGGGATCGAGGCCCGCATCGGGCTCCCTGCTCAGTGGGGAGCCTGCTTCCCCCTCTCTCTGCCTGCCTCTCTGCCTCCTGTGATCTCTCTCCCTCTGTGAAATAAATAAATAAAATCTTTAAAAAAAAATTCTGTTGAACTTGGACTCCCTATTTTCACTTGAGAGACAACCCCATTCATACTCCATCCGTGTGGTTCAGGTTGGTGGACCTCATTCCTGCCGCAGCAAGGCCTTACAATTATGTACGCATCTATACACCCTGTGTTAAGTATGATTCCCCAGAACCCAACCCTGAATCAACCCTGGTACCTTCTGAGTGTTCCTGCTTTTAGGCCACAGATGGTCCCTACAGAGACCAGTGAGCTGGGCTTTTTCCCAGTTCGTCATTTGGCTTCACTGAGATTTTGGCTGGTCATCCAATACAGACTCTTGTTCTTTCTTTTGTGATTGATTTGAAGTTTAGAGAATATCAGCTTGTCTCAAACACCTCTGAGCCTAGTGGAGCTATTGAGAAATCAAGTTGATAGAGGAAAAAGTAGGGGCAAGAGATAGAAAGAAGCAATCCTATGACCTTATTCTAATCCTTAATGCAGCTTTGCCTAAAGCTAGATTCTTCCCTAATGCTTCAGTTACTCCAAGTTATACGAACTGATAAATTCTTTTCCTACTTTCTATTTTCTTTGCTTAAACCAGTTGAATTGGGGTTTTGGTCATTTCACAAAATAATGAAAACTGATAGAGGGACCAAAAGAATCGTGAAAATATTGATTCCAGAGAAGCGTTTTGAAGGATATACAAGAATTAACTGAATAGTTTGCTCTGACTTCTACTGGTTGCTAAGACTGTGTTAAGGAATTGCAGAAAATGAAAAGATATAACTATATCAGTCTTACCATGTAGGAATTCAAGTATTTATTTATTTTGATATTTTAAGCAGAGAAATCCATGGAGAAAATCTTGTATATATCCATTTACCCCTCTGCCAAAATTAGTATGTGTTACTATTCTGTCAAGGTAAGTTATTAGATAGAGTTGAAACATGCTTCATTCCACTTTGCAGTCAAATACTCAAACCTCTCTTGGTTTGAGAAAAACAAAACTATCACTATCATAAAACAAAACCATTTTGTTATCAGAAGAAAAGAACCATCACTATCATAAATTTATGCACCTTTCCCATTATGGGTTTTTAGTTATTACATGCCACAAAGTATACGTACATACATATTAACAGAAAGTACATATAAAAACAAAAATATATGTATATAAATATAATAAAATCATCTTGTTTTATGATATATTTCAGTTAATATTGTTTCAATATACCCATTTATTTAATATTAAATGCCGTAGAATTTCAACATAACTATCTCTAATTATTTATATTTAACAAATGTATCTTTTAAAATTATTTTATCTTCTGATTTATGCATTATTTTAATAAGTGTATCACCTATAATCAGTGAAAAGTTGAATTACTAAAAATCCAATCTGTCTTTTTATTCTAAAAAAATTAAAAAGTTTATTTAAAAAATAAATTGGTTGCTGATACCTTAAAGGTTTATTATTGCCATTTTATTTTGGAATTTACATTTGCTACATTTTATTTCTTTTTTTCTTCTTTCCTGACTGCTTTTTGATTGATTATTTTTCTCTATTTCTTTACTTTCCTCTACCTAGTAACCTTCTATTTCTATTATTCTAATAAATTATCTCTAAGTTTTAACATTTCTATCTCTTTCCTCCTTGCCAAAAAACAAGCTCCAGAGAACATAAACTATAATCTTAGGAAGTTTATTCTCATGAGGCTGGGACATTTAAAATATTCCTACACTGCCTGCATAAGAAAGTCTTCTCTCTTCTTTACATTGATTTTTATAAGGGGAATCAGGCACCTAAGTAGGGAAACTAGTAGAAAAACAGTTGTGAATATTGTGTGTGTGTGTGTTGTGTATGTGTGCACAGTGTGTGGATTTAGGATAGAGTTCCATATATGGAGTTACAAGGTCAAAACAAACATTTTAAATGTGATTAAATTTCCAAAAGAATTTTTATGACTGCAATAGTGGACACATTAGGAATACTCTTCATTTTCGACTCAGATTGTCAGTCTAGCCCACCCTCTAAAGCTCTACAAGGGAAAAATAACCATCTTCTTCCCATGCTTTCTTTTAGTGTAAACATACAGAATTCAATCCATAAAAAAAGTTTAGAAAGCCTGTGTGGGAATAATATGGTGAAGGGAAAATATCACAGATTTTAGAACTAGATCTAGTTACAGTGAAGATCGTCCTCTGGAGAAAGGTAAGTTCCCACCTGTTTGGTCCCAAATCACAAACACATGTATACATTTTGTATTATAAAATACAAATGTATGGTATCGGGGGACTCTTTGTCACTGAAATAGCTTTGTGGGTCTCTAATAAATAGCACTTTTAGGCTTCTTAGAACTTGTTTTACCCTTGAATGTCTGTTGCAGAGTCACACTCCTAAGTATTAAGTAGATGCTTGAATAAAAGGCATCTTAAATTGACTTGGCATCAATTACAGTGTGCTTTTATGAAAAAGATTGGGCTTTCCATCTCAGATATCCTGCAACCCATGGTTACTGGTTAGTAAAAACTGTGCTTCAGAAATATGTGGTTTTCATAGCTTTTAAAAGAGCAAAGGGAAGACAGAACTGGCAAGACATCAAAGTGCACTCTGAGATCAGATTTGCTTTGTGTGTGCATTTATTTATTTGTTTGTTAGGCATTTTAGCACATACAGAGAAGACAATAAGGGTTCTACTTTGTCCAGTAGAGACAGGTCATTATTCTGGGGGCAAAACCATCAAAAAAGTCTAGCTTTGTCCTAAATGTTGACACAAGGGGCCCAGAAATGAATGAGATCAAAAAGAAAATATCAAAAGGATTTTGCCTGGGTGAATTAAGATTTGTCTTTCAGTGAGTTTTTCTAGGGATGGTGAGAGCAATGGAGAGAGTTAGGAGCACAGACCATCGTGGAAATTTGTGGAAATGACCACAGTGATCACTGCCTTCTCCTGGATGGTATGCCAAAGCGTGAGGGAGGAAAGAACACTCAGTTCTCCTGTGCAAAGACAAAAGGATTCCATTTGAATCATACAATTTTTAAACTACATTTGAAATCTTTGTAGGGCTTTCTTTTAAAAAAATATAATTATGAATAGTCAAGATATGGAAGAAACTTCAGGATCCATCAATAGACAGATAAGGAAGATTCAGTATACACAGAAAGACTCACACACGATGGAATATTATGCAGCCATAAAAAAGAATGAGCTCTTGGGATGCCTGGGTGGTTCAGTCATTAAGTGTCTGCCTTCGCCTCAGGTCATGGTCCCAGGGTTCTGGGATCAAGCCCCACATCAGGCTCCCTGCTCAGCAGGAAGCCTGCTTCTCCCTCTCTGACTCCCCCTGCTTGTGTTCCCTCTCTCACTGTGTCTCTCTCTGTCAAATAAATAAACAAAATCTTAAAAAAAAAAAATGAGATCTTGCCATTTGAGACAATATGGATAGACCAGAAGGTATTGTGCTGAGTGAAATAACCTAGACTGAGAAGACAAATATCTTATGATTTCACTCATATGTGGAAACTAAAATAAATAAATAAATAAATGAATAAGCCAATAAAGAGAAGAATCAGACCTATAAATACAGAGAACAAACTGAGAGTTGCCAGAGGGGAGGGGGGAAGTGGAATTGGGCAATATGAGTAAAGGGGAGTGGGAGATACAGGCTTCCAGTTATAGAATGAATTAGTCACAGGAATAAAAAGTACAGCATAAGGAGTGAAGTTAATGATATTGCCGTAGTGATGGATGGGGACATGTAGATGGTAGCTACACTTGTTAACAAAGCATAATATATAAACTTATCTAACCACTGTGTTGTATACCCAAAACCAATGTAACATTGTGTGTCAAATATACTCATAATAAAAAACATACCTATATATAGGTATATACCTATATATAATATAGGGAATATATAATATAGGTATATATAGGTATATACCTATATATAATTCTTTTTTTCTTAAAGATCTTATTTATTTATTTGACAGAGGGAGAGATCACAAGTAGGCAGAGAGGCAGGCAGAGAGAGAGGGGAAAGCAGGCTCTCCGCAGAGCAGAGAGCCCGATGCGGGGCTCAATCCCAGGACCCTGGGATCATGACTTGAGCCGAAGGCAGAGGCTTAACCTACTGAGCCACCCAGGTGCCCCATCCTATATATAATTCTTATATGCACATATATAATTTGTATATAATTAATTCATTCAATGATTATTTATTGCATGCCTACTATGTGCTAGGCACTGTAATAAGTGCTTGGGATACCTCAGTTAAAACAACTAAAAAGGGAAAAATCTGCACCTTTGTAGAACTGATACTCAAGTCAGATAAGTCAGATAGTAAACAACATATTAAAAAACTAGGAAATTATAAACAAAAACATCATGACTAGGAAAAACACATTGCACGTCATAAGCTGGAACGTGTTGAGAAACATAGATCATGGTCAAGCTGAGAAGATGGGTCGCAATTTTAAGGTTGGTCAAAGTAGGCCTCAGTGAGCTGAGCAAAGACTTCCAAGATGTAGGGAACGAGGCAGAGGAATATTTTGACAAAGAGCATTCCAGAGAAAGGGAATGAGAAGAAGGATCTGGAGGGCGGCATGTTGTGTGTATTCAATAAACAAGAAGGCCATGCATGCTTGAAGTCAAGTGAGTTGAAGGGACAAATATGAAGAGATGAGGTCTTAAAGGTGATGGGGACCACGTGGTATAGGGCTCTATCGATCTCTGTATGTACTTTCGCTTTTGCTCTGAGTAAAATGGGGATTGTTGGAACATTGTTTTGAATGTGTCTTTTAAATAAATAAAACATGTATAAAAGTCTTTGGACACCCCCATTCCATTAATGTTTCAATAAGTTACTTACAATTCAGTTTGCCTTTTCAAGGTTAGAATACACACAGAGAAGCTTAAACCATTTTCTATTCAATGTCAGTTCCTTCTTCTGAATAATTAATGTTTTTCAGAGTTCGTGTCTTCTGAATGGTTGAGGATTTATTCCACTCTTGCTTTGTACTCTTTCCAGCTTCTGCCTAAGGCAAACTGACATTTGAGGAAGGATTCTCCATTCTTGAATGCAGGGTCTGTAAGAGGATTCTTACTGACACTAAACTTGCCTTTTTTGATAACTGAATTGATATCTCTCTTTTAAACAGAATGTAATATTTAAATATGTTTTAAATGGATGAACAATTCCATTTTCTATCAGTGTGCCATTTAGAGTCTCACTGACATTAAGGTACTAGGAAATATCACTGAAACCTTATCTATGACATGGAAGGATCACTGACCTAACATGTTTCCTCTATCCTCTCCTTGTTCCCAACTACTTTTTTCTTTTTTTACCTAATCATACCAAAAAAAATAAATAAAAATCGAAAACCTCAATATTGGGAATATGTAAAAATCCACTGGCTATTTTTCTATCCCTTGTTTTTTTTATTTTATTGATTGGAATGGTTGTTCAATGAAGAACATCAATCCAAGGATGGTAGGTGGACCTCCCACTACTGCTGAATTCAGATATACACACTGATGTAACTGTCATCCCAATTTGACCTGGTCATACTCATGATGTTGGAAGACACTGATTATTTCCAGATTTTATGCAACTAATTTACTTCTATCAACCTAGAAATCTGCCTTACATTGCATGTTACTTCAAGCTGGTGTAAGACACTCTTAGCTGGGATATGATTAAAATTAAGAGTGTGGCATATAAACTCCCACCAGAAACCAAAACCAATATATTCTGGACTCCTGGAAAATGTTAATGTCAATGATTTGTTTCCAGTCTAATGTCACTGAGAAGAGTTATAAAGGATCTGATGAAATCTAACATAAACTGTGTAGATGTGACTCATGCTTACTAACATAGAAGGTGTACTTATAGTTAATGCTAGGATAATAAACCTTGAACCAAGTCACATAGATAAGAGTTAGAGGCTTAACGAAGACATACAAATTTGCAGTAAAATGTACTGATGTGTCAGTTATAAATGTACTAACAACTCCCTAAAATTATGACAGATTTGAGTTTATTATAATAGTTAAATAATGTTTATAACAATCTGATCCTAGGTGATAACATGAATATATTTTACTCTTTTTATAATACATGGATAACAAAATAGCTGGATTATACAATATCCTGACCACACTTAGATGAGTTTGAAGGATTCAATTTTCTCTAAGATTCATATAATAAATACTTTTACACATGCCTCTTGTTTTGCCCTTTGTTAAGCAATCTAAATCTTCTTGGCATTTTCATAATAAAGTAATGTAAGATGTTCTATTTTTAAAAGACAATTTTTTGGTTTTGAGAATATGGAAAATGTCAGAAAAGTAATTATAAAATATAAAGAAAGAGTTGAGTTTCTGATAACATCAGGAAAAAATAAGTATTGTGATTGTAAGTTACCCAGAATTTTAGCATTGATAAATTAAAATGTCAATCCAGCATTTAAAAAAATATGAGTAATAACTATAATCTTCAAGAATATCTACTCCTGAAAATCTAACAATGGTCATAACTTGTCAGTTTGTTACAGAGTAAAATATTGTTACTAGGAAGTTAACTTATTCTTCTTGCTTCTAAAAAATTATTTCTCAATGTGGGGAAAAAAACACCTCAATACTTCACAGCCTAAAGACATACAGTTTGGAATTACCTCGTAGGAAGAAGAGAACTGCAAAGGTTTTCTGTGAATAGATTTTGATCTCCGCAAGGATATGAACTATAGTGTTCAGAGGGCATTCTAAAATTCTTCAAAAGTTGTTAAACCAAGGAATAACTCAACCTGGATACCCTTTATCTTTTCAAGATTGAATGCTAGTGAGAAGAGCTGTGGGATGGCACAGCAATAATAGTATTCGAAGTATAAAGATGAGATATTGAGTAACTGGACATTCTTTCAGCATAGTGTTAAGCCGTTGTACATTCTTCAAGGTTTAACACATAATCCATGCCTACATACAGCTGTACCTTCATATGTTATAATTAGGCAAGATCAAATTTTTATCAGTTGAATCAGGTCTATAATTCCATATCAAATAAAAACTATAGTTCTGAAAAAAACAGTATGGTTTTCTAACTAAAACAGAGAGCCCAAAATATTAATACAATATGCATCCTATATAATTTGTTAAATTTTTAGTATTTTTGCATAAGGAACAGAGATAATATATTGTGTACCATCTAACTTTTTAAATATAAAAGACAATAACATCCTACAAAGAGATTGTTTGCGATTAAAAAAAATTATAAATAGTGCATGCTACATTGAAGTGTTCAGAAAACTGGATTTAGCTATTTCTTCTTTTTGTTCTTCATAGTGTAAAATATATTTGCGATGTATTTGGCAAGTCCATATTCTATATTACTCTTCTTCATGCGTCAAAATGATAGCTAAACCCATATATAGGAGATACACTTTAATATTTAGAATACATTTTATTTTCCTGTTTAAGGATTTGGTATTTACTCACCAATACAGTCTTTGTGATGTTACATTTTTACTAAGAATAATTGCTTTGAATAGCAATTATCTAAGTCAGCTCCCTACATATGCAGTGCAGTTGGTTAGTTAGGGCTACTGTTTGTATCTACCTTTTCCCAAAAGTAATTGGAGCGTTGTCATATAAGAATAAAGGTTAAAATGGCAGCAATACATTGGCAGTGGTTTTTTTTGTTTTGTTTTGTTTTTTCAAGATTTTATTTATTTATTTGACACAGAGAGATCACAAGTAGGCAGAGAAGCAGGCAGAGGGAGAGGGGGAAGCAGGCTCCCCACTGAACAGTGAGCCCAATGTGGGACTCGATTCCAGGACCCTAAGATTATGACCTGAGCTGAAGGTAGAGACTTAACCCACTGAGCCACCCAGGCGCCCCCATTGACAGTGTTTTAACCAAGGTGGACAGCAAGTACTGGCAATATTCAGTTGATCCTTTAACTAAATATGTTCTTTGCAAAATTTTATTACTTTGCTTTTCTTAAAGCAGAGATTCATTCTAAATACTTGTCTTAAAAACAAGACACTGACTTCCAGGCACACTCTGTGAGCAATGTGATCTTGAAAAGAAAACTCTGATGGACATTAAGGTGGGACACTTGATGGAATGAGCACTGGGTATTCGATTCAACTGATGACTCTCTGAATTCTATCCCTGTAACTAATAACACACTATATGTTAACTAAAGTGAATTTAAATTCAAACAAACAAACAAACAAACAAACAAAACTGAGGGTGCCTGGGTAAGTCAGTTGGTCAAGTAACTGCCTTCGGCTTGGGTTACGATTCCAGAGTCCCAGAATCGAGTCCCACATTGGGCTCCCTGCTCAGCAGGGAGTCTGCTTCTCCCTCTGACTCTCCCCCTCTCATGCGCTCTTTCTCTCTCTCTTTCAAATAAATAAATAAAATCTTAAAAAAAACAAAAAACAAAAAACAACTGTCATAGGGTTTTCTGCCTTACTTTCCTCATCAGGGAAAGAGGACATTGCTTTAAGTGATGTTTAAAGTCCATTCAGTTTCCAATGAGCAATGTAATGAATAAGTTCAAATATGCTTATTTTTCTCTTCAGTGCATATTTATTCTGTTGCTGAAAAAAATAACTAGATTCCAGGTTTGAATTCTATGTTTCCATATATCAAAAATCTGGACAGTCACAGAAAACTCTAGACAAACAAAATATCAGAACTATTAGATGATAGGTAACCCTAAAAACAAAAACAAAAAAAACCCCCCCAAAAAAACAAACTTGAGAAGTGTTTGGTATCTTAGAATCTATGTAGTATATAATCATCATCATTATTATTATTTTATTCTCAGAATGAATTGAGCATGTCATATGTTCCAGATCCCATGCAAAGATGTTTGGAGTCTATTTTATTAGTATCTTGAAAAAAAAAAAAAAGAAAAGAAAAGAAAAAAATTTTAACTACAATCTGAAGTTTACTTGTATTTTTTCATTTTTGTAATATATTTGAACTAAAGTTATACTATACTAGTTACATTTTAAAATTTAAATCTTAACCTTTTATTATTAGATATTTATGAATTCTCTGGTGACATTATTACATTTTACTTATTTTCACGCTAATGAAACATAAGTAATAGTATTTGTGAGTTGATTTTACAAATAGTCGTTTAGGGTTTGTGACTTTTAAGCATTCCTGAAATGAATATACCAGAAAAAGAAATTGGTAAAGATTAATAATGTATAGAGATTTGTGAAATATTACGTAGCCCGACTTTGTAGTAATTTTTGAAATTACTCTGTACTTTTCTTTGCCACTGCTGTCAGTGTGGTGCAGATCCGCATTGCTTCATGTCTGTGTTTTATTAATAATCTTGCAAGTTTCCCGCCTCTGATACTTTCCACTTCATTTCATTCAGAAAATTTTGATAGAAAACCTTTATAAGGTACCATACCATAACTACCTAATACTGAGGAGACTATGTTGCTGTTTCTCCACCTAAATTAAAGTTTTGTTTTTTTTTCCTCCCACTGGTCTGTATCAGTTCCCTCTTCCGCAAAAATGCCTCAGCAAAAAGCATGTTCTAGAAAAGGCGTGCTAACTCTCTGTTTTCAGAGTGTGAGGTCCTACCTTACCTTTGTCTAGCCAACAATCACTTATTTACAAATGCATCCGCCTTAAACTCCACCTGTTGCATGAAACCCTTTCCACAGTTTCAGATGAAATTGCCTGCACCAGACGCTCATCTCTAAACCTTTAATATATCAAGTCATATATTATCAGCCATCCCTGTTTGTTGTCTATTGATAGCTCTAATATCTGGATTGGCACATTTAACCTGAAGACCCTTATTAGCATCTCTACGACACAGGTTTTTACCTTTAGAACCACACAGGAGAAAGGCTTCGGGCTACTGCCAGAACAGTCCAGCTCCTGCATATTCCTGTCTCACCACTCACCATGCTGCCCTCACCCTCTGGATACTAACCGAAGTGATCCTTTCTCACACCATTTTTCATCCCTGTCCCGGTTTGCATACGTGCTGTCCCTTCTGCCTGGTGTGTTCTTGCTCCTTCTTTGTCTTGTTAACTCCTATTTAATACTGAGATGTCAACTCAGGATCGATCCTTTAGAGGAAAGCCTTCCCTGACCACCTCCTTGACGATTCTGAATCTCCTTCTTCTACACTCTCTTCCCCACCCCCCTTTTTTAATTGTGTTTTGTTAGTCACCTACAGTACGTCATTAGTTTTTGATGTAGTGTTCCATGATTCATTGTTTGCATATAACACCCAGTGCTCCATGCAATCCCCGCTGTCCTTAATATGCTTCACCAGACTCACCCATCCCCCCACCCCCCTCCCTTCTAAAACTCTCCATTTGCTTTCCAGAGTCCATAGTCTCTCATGGTTCGTCTCCCACTTCAATTTCTGCCCCTTCATTTTCCCCTTCTCCTAATGTCCTCCATGCTGTTCCTTATGTTCCACAAATAAGTGAAACCATATGATATTGACTTTCTCCGTTTGACTTATTTCACTTAGCATAATCTCCTCCAGTCTTCTACACTCTCTTAACACCATGCCTGTCTCCTCTGCACTACCAACATGCTTGGGATTTTTCATATATGTGTTTGTGTTTTTGTCTTCTTTTCCCATTCAGTTAGAAAACATCCGTGTCTGGCATCTCAGTGCAAAGAATAGTGCCTGAAACGTTATAGGCACTCAATACATATGTTTAAACTAAGCCTTAAACTCTGGTACAACTCGTGATATCTAGGAATATGACAGCCATGATATCCTACATGGAAAACTCCCCAACAAAGGACATGCATCCCTATTTGATAGGTCCACAGTGCTTTAGCTCTTCGCTTCAACTCTTTTCATTAGGTGAGAGTATCATTAAGAGAATATTTTTTAATGGAAAATATAAGGGACTATCTCTAAATTCTAACTGTACATCCAAAGTGATTTCCATTACATAGTAACAAGGAATCTACTGTGAGCCTAGATTTCATCAACTTTAAAACCATCATTAAAAAAAAATGGGGGTGCCTGGGTGGCTTAGTTTGTTAAACATCTGCCTCAGACTCAGGTCATGATCTCAGGGTCCTGAGATCAAGCCCCGTGTCTGACTCCATCCTCAGTGGGGAGTCTACTTCACCCTCTTCCTCTGCCTCTTTGCCCCCAGCTCATTCTCTCTCTCTCGCTCAAATAAATAATGTCTTAAAAAATAAAATAAAACCCATCATAGCATCAACCATTCTTTCTGCTAGAATTAAGTTTATATCTTTATATAAAAATAAAATATAAATAGGAAAATAAATATTTATATAAGTATATATTATACATATTTTATACAGTATAGATAATCCATATACTATGTATATTTAATAATTTAAATGTAAAATTCTATCAAATAAATTAAATTTTCCTAAAGCAGCACATAACACTGTCCTCAATATCCATGAAAACTTGAAACTTAAAAAGTTTTTTGGATTTATCATTAACCAAGAATAATGTCAAAATGAAACTTCTTTAAAGCAAATTCTGCTGTGTAGTAAAAGGTGTTATAGTGAGTTTCTAGTGTGCTTAATACTAAAACAGAAACTGATATGGCATCAGGCTAAACACTAAGACAGCAGAGATTTTTAAAGTTCATTAGATTATAATGTCATTGACGGGAGGGAACAAGTATTTTATTTCCCTTGTAAACTTCTGCCTTTCACTATATAGGACAGGATTTTGCACAGAGTGAATGGTCAATAAGTTATTGTTGTGGTGACTGCTAGATGATGAGTCATGAAGAATAGCCAAATTAGAGTCAGGAAAAATCCGCAGAGCTGTAGCAATCACGTGCCTTGCATTGAACATCAAGAGACTAGTCAAAGGATGGCAGTGAGAGAGTAAGATTTGTACCCCTGGTAAGAATGTTGCTGTTCAGCTATTCAGGAAGTAACAGACTGACTTAATGTGATGCAAGTGTGAATTCAGGAATATAAAGTAGAAAACTCATGATCTGTTATCACAAATTTCAAAGCAGTAATTACAACTGGAAGAAAAGAAATCTCACTGGGTACCTTTGAAATTATACCATCAAAGGACTTTGCTGTCTTCACCTTTGTATTCATATGTTTTAAATAACATTTTTTTTAGAGAGTTAAATTGAAATACTTCTTGCAGGGAGGAAATTGCAGGAAGTATTTATACACCCAAGTAAACATGGAATTCAGATATATTTTCCTTCAAAACCAAGCTGCGTAGTAACTGTGATTGTATATTTCAAGCTCAAATGGCATTTTTAATTAAATTTTATTTTTTTATTATTTTTTTAATTTTATTTTTATTCTTTGCCCAAGGGGTACAGGTCTGTGAATCATCAGGCTTACATCTTTCACAGCATTCACCAAAGCACAAACCCTCCCCAATGTCCATTACCCATCCACCCTATCCCTAGGCATTTTTAATTTTAATCTTAGTCATCACAACATGTGAAATGGCAATGATTTGAAAATATTGATGTTCTTGATATATTAAGGTGATCTTTCAACATATCTGTGCCTGTTTAGGCAATGGAGGGTGAGGATTCCGGAAAGCGATCTGATTTTGGGGTTCCCATTCTGTACACCCCGAACTCAGTCAAGAAGTTACGTCAAACTGAACTGGTGGAGGAGGATGGCGGGAGAAAAAGAAGGGCTCAGTTATAGATGCTTCTATTAGTCAGCTGGGGAAGTCTCAGCCAAAGTGGATAACAAATTCTACCATCAGGTAGCTTTAGCCTTATATGCAGTCAAATAAGTGATGCCCAGAGGACAGAAATAAGGCTGTAAGGGGTAGAAGAGGCTGTGATTCCATAGCAGCTCGTGTCCCCACTCAGCTAGATGACGTGGGGAGAGGATGTGGAAGGAAAGGAGAGGGTACCAATTCGCTTACCTGGTTCATCCTGGCAAAAACTAAGAGCCCTGAAGAGAGCTTAGCTGATTAAATTATGTCGAAGTTAACAGAAGATAATTGGGTTTTTCCCCACTATCAAACAGGTAGGAGCTAATAAGGAAGACCAACATTTTTCAGGACATAAAGCTACTACTGTCCACATCTGAACATTATGTTTGTATTCCTGCCCCCTTCCTTTATTATTTATCCTTTATTATTTTTTAAAGTTTTTATTTAATTATTTGAGAGAGAGCTAGAGAGAGAGAACAAGAGAGAACATGAATTGGAGGTAGGCAGAGGAAGAAGGGAAAATAGACACCCCGCTGAGCAGGGAACTTGATGTGGGGCTGGATCCCAGGATCTTGAGATCATGAACATGGCTGAAGGCAGATGTTTAACCCACTGAGCCAACCAGGTGCCCCCCTGTCCCCTCCTGAAATTCACTTGATATATGCCATCATTCTGCACAGAGTAGAGAAAGTTTTATAAAAGTATGCATTTCAAGTTTAGTGGGCTATGAAGAAATAAAGAAGATTCCAAAAATATTGGAAAAGTGTTGCTATTTCAGGGGGGAAAAAAGAATAAAAAAAACAGAATTTTTTTTCCCCATACATCCCTGAACAAAACAAAATTGGGAAAGTTTTAAACTGCAAAACTTTGTGAAGTTCAACATTTTAAATTTATATTCCCTTCATTTTGTTTGCCACCCATCCTCCTCCTCCAACTCATTCTCCACTTCCTATTCAACACTAAACTTGATTATTAAGTTTTGAATCTAAGTGTCAGGGGGCAGTTCTCTCTATGCGACTACACTTCAAAATGAGTCTTTCACAGAATTGGACTAAAAGATTGTCTACTCTTCCTCCTGATGATATGGACATCTTGACTCCTCAGATGCCCCAAATTTGGGAAAATCTGCAGAGACACTTGAGTCAATGGAATCATAGCATGGGTAGAATGATTGGTAGTGAGGACATTTGTTTAGGTATTCTGAGCGTTTCCCCATGCTTGCTAATGTTCATTATACATGATCTACCTTTGCATCAATTAATAATGTGTGTCCTTTTATATTCAGCCATATTTCACAAATTAAAATGTTAGAATCATTTTATAACTTATGGAGCATTCCTTTTGATTTTTAATTAACTTAAGCACTTAGAATATCAAACTTCACCACTGTTAAATTGAAAATTTTCCTGTATTTCTCACATGATGGCTGGTAATGTAACTAAATGAGGGTATTTGACAGAAAGAGGAGATTTCTAATTTCTAATTATTTCTGGCCCAGGATACGAAAATATGGTTGCTCTGTTTGGGCATGTCTTATTATTTGTGTTTTTGAATTGTGTGACACCAGAAGCAGCCAATCTCTCGGTATTCAGATAAGTTGTTGAGAATTAGTTCTGTACATTTTACGCTATATATGTAATGTGGTGTGGGCAAATATACCAATAAGGCATTATTTACTGTTGATATGCTAAATAGCATCTTCCATGCATGCTTCTGCATGGGGTTATGTTACCATCATTAAATGTAATACCATTTTATGGGGCTTGATGTTGAGGATACCATAGATAGAAATCCCATCTGCTACAGAATCTGCACAAAGATAACACTGTGCTGAAATCAATATTACAAATTCCAGTTGTAATTCATTCTTGTTTTCTATAATATCTAATGACGATTTCTTCTAAAATGAATAAAGAATATTTTGGGCAAGTAGGAAGCAGAGGGAAAGAGAAATCAAATGGCCAGACTAAATGAAACTCTTTTATAAACACAAATACTGTTTAGAATCATTCCGTTCAAGTTTACTTTCTTTGTCTTTGTGTTTATCAAAATTTATATTGCAGTCAGTAAACAAAAAATTATTTAAAATAATTTATTATAAATAGTCATAGAAAAGCCAAGCTCTTCAGGTAGTCTGCTAACACACTGGGGCAGTAAGAAAGCAGAAAATGCTTTCTAAACTAGGACAACCTAAGAATCAAAAGCCCCTTGCCATACTTCTTTGTTCCACAGACATTTCCCATTGAGGAGATTAGACATTTTTAAGTAGATCAGGGTATTGAACTTTTTAAGCATTACAAGTTATTTCGAGATATGCTATTTACTGAATACCTATCACATGCTAAGCACAGACCAACAAAAAAATAATGAAATCATGCTCTATTGTGATATAAAATTAAAATCTCTCCATATTTGCACTCTTGTATTTGAAAAAGTCATGGATATTTCTATGATTGTTTTCTGGATTCAAATCTAGCATATCTACTAAATTCAATCTTAATTAACTTAATTTTTTGAGCAAGAACTATAAGGAAATAATTATGCTCTTCTGAAAGGAACATGACAAAGAATTACCTCTTCCCAATTTCCCTATATTTTGAGAAATTATTCACAAAGCAGTCATATAGTTAAGACAAATGTGAGTTCTTAATTCAGGCAAAAACATTCTTTTAGATACAGGCGTAGTGAAAAGAAGGGCCATATGTACCATAGCAACAGTGTCCATAATAGTCAAACTGTGGAAAGAGCCAAGATGTCCTTCAACAGACAAATGCATAAAGAAGATGTGGTCCATATATATACAATGGAATATTACTTGGCCATTAGAAAGGATGAATACCCAACTTTTGTGTCAACGTGGATGGGACTGGAGGAGATTACACTAAGTCAAGTAAGTCAATCAGAGAAAGTCAATTATCATATAGTTTCACTTACCTGTGGAACATAAGGAATAGCATGGAGGACATTAGGAGAAGGAAGGGAAAAATGAAGGGGGTGAAATCCGAGTGGGAGATGAACCATGAGAGACTGTGGACCCCGAGAAACAAACTGAGGGTTTTAGAGTGGAGAGGAGGGGATGGTTTGGGCCAGCAATGGGTATTAAGGAGGGCACGGATTGCATGGAGCACTGGGTGTTATATGTAAACAATGAATCATGGAACACTACATCAAAAACTAATGATGTATTGTACAGTGACTAACATAACATAATAAAAAATAATAATTATTAAAAATTTTTTAAAAACCCATTCTTTTATAAAGAAATTATTTAAAGTAGTTTTGAATGGTGCCATGTAAAATGGAGACTTTTTGACAAGTAATGTGGAGGAAAGTATGAGAGCATTCTAGATAAAAATTGAGTATGAAGCAGCATGTGGCTTGATTTTATCTATTTATCTGTGTATCTATAAATCTAATATATCAATCCATCCATCCATCTATCTATTGAGTTAAAGAATGAAATAAATCCTAGATTAGAGGAGCTATGGAGAATATTCCATGCCACTGACAAGAGTTGATGATTTCATATACTTTTAGGTAGAAAACAGGTTGTTATAGTATGCTTTTGAGCAGATTGATAATATGGAGCATTATAATTTAAGAGTGTAATATGGCTTTCTGAAATTTTGAACATCATATTGATTAAGAAATATATTTTACATTAAACCCAATCCCCTTACTTATGAAAAAGTTATTTCATGAAAGGTTACTTATCTTGACTATCTACAAAGAACTCTGATATTTTCTATTCTGTTCTCTTATATTTCTGTTCTGTTTTATTGCAAAATTGTTAGTCTGCCTTCATTACATCTATTTCATAGTGTGTCTCTGGAGTTTGAAAAATACTGCCTAAGCAATAGCAACTATTGATGATATATAGGAAAGATTAACTTGAAGAGAGGCTAACATGGGAGGATTAGCTGTAGAATAATAAAAGCATTAAATTGTGGCATGCTTTGATGTTATGAGGGAACTCATGCAATACAAGAAATAACATAAACATTAGGGAAGATATTTATATCTAAAACATTGATTATGGCTGAGGGAAATAAATGGATTTGTGTGTGTGTGTGTGTGTGTGTGTGTGTGTGTGTGTGTATTTATCTGTCTTTCCATCTGTCTCTCATCAGAATATAAGTTTCGCTGTAGCAGAGACTTTATGATTCTTGTTCACTGCTGTGTCTCCAGTTACTACAAAGTTATCAGACTGATAGTAAGTGCTGAAACAGTATTTGTTGAATGAACAAGACAACCAAAAAAGATAACTAAAATATTAAAATAGCAAACATCATTAACCTAAAAATTCCCTTTACATTCATCAAGGCAAAGTGTCTTACGTGTTTTTTCTGTTTTATTTTATCTTTCTATTAAAAACAGAGTAAAATATTGATTTCATTCCACTAAATGAAAGTCTATTCATTCCCACTGTGATGAAAATACATTATGAAATTTGAAAAATATAAGCTGTTTTGTGATGACATTATCAACCTCAGAGACTCTGCATATGATCATGCAGATAATCAAGGAATTTTCTTGAAAAAAATAAAATGTATTTATAAAGAGGCAGAAACATTATCTTATTTATTTTAGTATCTTCCAAACCCAGCAATGGGACTGGCAATAAGGACTTAATAAATGCTTCAAATAAGCAAGACTGATCTTTCACTTATTTTTTTATATTGAACATATCATATATGTCTATTGTAGAACACTAAAAAATACAAATTAGCAAGAATAAACACCAGAGATAACTGCTAATACTGCTAACACATACACACGCATTCTTGTGTATATTAGTTCTATTTATTTTTAAAAACAGAACCATTATTACATATTTTAAACCCTTATTTAAAGTCACTCAACCTCATCAATGTTACACATTTCATAGGGTTATTATGGGGAGAAAATGAGAAAAATGCATGTATAGCACTTAATATAGTGCCTAGCATATAAAAAGAAATCAACAAATGTTAATAACTACTTTTGAAATCATACTGTTTTATAATCCATTTTCTATTCACTTAATACATATTAAACATTTTTGTGCCATTAAATATTATTCCGCAATGACATTTTAATAGCTTTAGCATATTACATTATATATAACTATATTTTTACCCATCCTATTTTGTTGGGCATTTAGATTGTCCTTTTCACTATTAAATCCATGCTTCAAAGAACATCCTAATAGATACATATTTGGATACATGAAGCTTATTTTCTTATGATATACTTCTAGATTTTTTTAATTAAAAAATAAGATATACATACCGCTTTAAAAATCAAGTGGTACTGCAAGGTTTATATTGTTAGTAAAAATTATTAGTAGTAGTAGTAATAATATAAGTAACATTTTTATTATAAAGTAAGGCTGCTCTCTTGTTTCTACCATTCTCAGTTCTGAGTTCTTAAGTTCTTAAAACCATAGGCAATTATGTTCGTAACCATTGATTGCTATCATATTCTACATAATTTTTCTTCTCTCTCGCTCTCTCTCTTTTTGTTAACTAGAAATTAGTTGACTTTCTAGAAGGAAAACTCAGAAATCTCCCTTTACCACCTTTCTTATCATCTTTTTGATAAATCAGTATTTAGTATTTACAATGTAACTTTTATTCACAGTGCAGCCCTGTGTAGTACACGAAGATGTATGTCTTCTTTAAAATATCTTTTAAAAAATAAAATAATAAAATATCTTTTAATATTCTTTGGAGTTCATTGTGCCTAACTGCATCATTTTCGCTTTCCATGGATCACTTGCCAATTACTTTCCAAACTCTCTAACAAAATTGATAGTTTTCTCTTAAACCTCAGTTATCTGTTTTATTTTCTACTCAGAAACATGGTTTCTGAAACCATTTCTCCTTGGTATTTCTCTGGTAATTCTATTTTGCAGTTTATTTGTCTTTGTGTGTATGTGTGTGTGTGTGCCTGTGTATGTTCTAGACTAAGTCCTAGAAGCCATACCTGATGCTCTTCTGTTTTCTCTTTCATGTTTGTGGGTCACATTTTTAATTAATGACTATAGATGGTAAAATGTTTTGACACATTGCATGTCTGATATTTCTTTATCTATCTCAAGTGATATTGTGGCTCAATAAAGAATTTGAGATTAAAAAGAAATTTGTTCTGAGAATTAGGGCTTTGTTTCATTGTCTTCTAGCTCTTACTGAAAATCTCCACTCATTCTGATACCAACACGTGAGAATGTAACTTATCTTTCGCTTTGAAAGCTCACCAAGAGGACCTTCATGTTCCACTCAGTGTGTCTAAACTGTGAATTTTCTCTAGCACAGAAATGTCTTTCTCAAGGACTTGGGACCATCTCTTTGAACATAATCATGGCAGGAGATAACATCCCTACCTTTCAGTCTCTGTGGAAGGGTAGGAGTCTAACTTTCAAAAGTATCAGTTAGCAAACTCAGGTGGCCTAATCATACTGATGGTACTCCCTTCCCAAGTCCTCCAGTTCTTTCTCTTAACCCCAGCATTAAAGACACTCCTGCCTTTTATTTCAGTGGACTTGATTGAGTTCCATCTCTCTCCTATAATTGCAATGGTCTTGATGCCAATGCAGTAATAGTGAATAAAATTTTCTTGCACTTTTTATCAAGTGTCTGTTTTTTCTTGACAAAGCATTTTGACTCTCCATTTTATCCCTAGTATTCCAAATGTGTTGTATTGTGACTGACTGTCCTCTCTCCCACACCCGTTACCTCAGTACACTCTGGGACATTTCAATCTACAAATTCATTTCTTTCAACTATAGGAATTTTAATTTTTAAAATAATTCATTTAAGAATCTACTTCCTTTTGTTTTATTTTTTGTTTATAAAATTTGTATTATTAGTTTTTGAACTTTGCTCAATCCTTTCATTTCCCTGAATTTTCTATAGCATGTCTATGACTTTGTCTTTTTGTTTGAGTTCTGGGAAATCTTCTATTTTAATTTCCAAATCTTACAATAGATTTATTGCTGATATAAGTGTCATTTTAGTTTCCAGAGCATTTTTTACTCTGATTTTTATTTTTCTTTCTTTTTTATTTATTTATTTATTTATTTATTTATTTATTTATTTATTTATTTATTTATTTATTTATTTATTTATTTATATTCTTTGCCCCAGGGGTACAGGTCTGAATCATCAGGTTTACATCTTTCACAGCCTTCACCATAGCACAAACCCTCCCCAATATCCATAACCCATCCACCCTATCCCTACCCTCCC
>LNAC01000166.1:2818904-3001117 GCA_002007465.1 Ailurus styani | reverse complement strand
GAAATGCAACTGATTTCTGTGCATTGATTTTATATCCGGACACTTTACCGAATTCCTGTATGAGTGCTAGCAGCTTTGGAGTGGAGTCCTTTGGGTTTTCCACATAAAGTATCATATCATCTGCAAAGAGTGAGAGTTTGACTTCTTCCTTGCCAATTTGGATGCCTTTTATTTCTTTTTGTTGTCTGATTGCTGAGGCTAGGACTAGTACTATGTTGAATAGCAGTGGTGATAGTGGACAGCCCTGCCGTGTTCCTGACTTTAGGGGAAAGGTTCTCAGTTTTTCTCCATTGTGAATGATATTCGCTGTGGGTTTTTCGTAGATGGGGTTGATGATATTGAGGTATGTACCATCTATGCCTACACTATGAAGAGTTTGATGAAGAAAGGGTGCTGCACTTTGTCAAATGCTTTTTCAGCATCTATTGAGAGGATCATATGGTTCTTATTCTTTCTTTTATTAATGTCTTGTATCACATTGATTGATTTGCGAATGTTAAACCAACCTTGCATCCCAGGAATAAATCCCACTTGGTCGTGGTGAATAATCCTTTTAATGTGCTGTTGGATCCTATTGGCTAGTATTTTGTTGAGGATTTTTGCATCCGTGTTCATCAAAGATATTGGTCTGTAATTCTCCTTCTTGATGGGGTCTTTGCCTGGTTTGGGGATCAAGGTAATGCTGGCCTCATAAAAGGAGTTTGGAAGTTTTCCTTCCAATTCTATTTTTTGGAACAGTTTCAGGAGAATAGGTATTAATTCTTCTTTAAATGTTTGGTAGAATTCCCCTGGGAAGCCGTCTGGCCCTGGGCTCTTGTTCGTTGGGAGATTTTTGATGACTGCTTCAATCTCCTTACTGGTGATGGGTCTATTCAGGTCTTCAGTTTCTTCCTGGTTCAGTTTTGGTAGTTTATATTTCTCTAAGAATGCATCCATTTCTTCCAGATTGTCAAATTTGCTGGTGTAGAGTTGCTCATAATACGTTCTTAGAATTGTTTGTATTTCTTTGGTGTTGGTTGTGATCTCTCCTCTTTCATTCATGATTTTATTAATTTGAGTCCTTTCTCTTTTCTTTTGGATAAGTCTGGCCAGGGGTTTATCAATCTTATTAATTCTTTCAAAGAACCAGCTCCTAGTTTCATTGATTTGTTCCACTGTTCTTTTGGTTTCTATTTCATTGATTTCTGCTCTGATCTTTATGATTTCTCTTCTCCTGCTGGGTGTAGCCTTTCTTTGCTGTTCTTTCTCTAGCTTTTGTAGGTGTAGAGTTAGGTTGTGTACTTGAGACCTTTCTTGTTTCTTGAGAAAGGCTTGTATTGCTATATACTTTCCTCTTAGGACTGCTTTTGCTGTGTCCCAAAGATTTTGAACAGTTGTGTTTTCATTTTCATTTGTTTCCATGAATTTTTTTAATTCTTCTTTAATTTCCTGGTTGACCCATTCATTCTTGAGTAGGGTGTTCTTCAGCCTCCATGTATTTGAGGTCTTTCCAACTTTCCTTTTGTGGTTGAGTTCTAGTTTCAGAGCATTATGGTCTGAAAATATGCAGGGAATGATCCCAATCTTTTGGTACCTGTTGAGACCTGATTTGTGACCCAGAATATGGTCTATTCTGGAGAATGTTCCATGTGCACTGGAGAAGAATGTGTATTCTGTTGTTTTGGGATGGAATGTTCTGAATATATCTGTGATGTCCAACTGGTCCAGGGTGTCATTTAAAGCCTTTATTTCCTTGTTGATCTTTTGCTTTGATGATCTGTCCATTTCAGTAAGGGGGGTGTTCAAGTCCCCTACTAATATTGTATTCTTGTCAATGTGTTTCTTTGATTTTGTTATTAATTGGTTTATATAATTGGCTGCTCCCATGTTAGGGGCATAGATATTTATGATTGTTAGATCTTCTTGTTGGACAGATCCTTTTAGTATGATATAGTGTCCTTCTTCATCTCTTATGATATTCTTTGCCTTAAAGTCTAGTTTATCTGATATAAGGATTGCCACTCCAGCTTTCTTTTGCTGTCCATTGGCATGGTAAATTGTTTTCCATCCCCTCACTTTAAATCTGGAGGTGTCTTTGCGTGTAAGATGAGTTTCTTGTAGACAGCATATCGATGGGTCTTGTTTTTTTATCCATTCTGATACCCTGTGTCTTTTAGTTGGGGCATTTAGTCCATTTACATTCAGAGTAACTATTGAGAGATATACATTTAGAGCCATTGTATTGCCTGTAAGGTGACTGTTACTGTATATTGTGTTTCTTCCTTTCTGGTCTATGTTTCTTTAAGGTTCTCTTTGCTTAGAGGACCCCTTTCAATATTTCCTGTAGGGCTGGCTTGGTGTTTGCAAATTCCTTGAGTTTTTGTTTGTCCTGGAAGATTTTTATCTCTCCTTCTATTTTCAGTGAGAGCCTAGCTGGATATAGTATTCTTGGCTGCAGATTTTTCTCATTTAGTGCTCTGAATACATCATGCCAGCTCTTTCTGGCCTGCCAGGTCTCTGTGGATAGGTCTGCTGACAATCTAATATTTCTACCATTGTATGTTATAGACCTCTTGTCCCGAGCTGCTTTCAGGATTTTCTCTTTGTCACTAAGACTTGTAAGTTTTACTATTAGATGACGGGGTGTGGACCTATTTTTATTAATTTTGGGGGGGCTTCTCTGTGCCTCCTGGATTTTGATGCTTGTTCCCTTTGCCAGATTAGGGAAATTCTGTATTAAGATCTGCTCCAATATACCTTCTGGCCCTCTCTCAATCTCGTCCTCTTCTGGGATCCCAATTATTCTAATATTGTTTCGTCTTATGGCATCACTTATCTCTCGAATTCTCTCCTCATGGTCCAGTAGTTGTTTGTCTCTCTTTTCATCCTCTTCTTTTTTCTCTGACATTTTGTCTTCTAAATCACTAATTCTATCTTCTGCTTCATTTATCCTAGCAGTAAGAGCCTCCATTTTCAATTGCACCTCATTAATAGCTTTTTTGATTTCAGCTTGGTTAGATTTTAGTTCTTTTATTTCTCCAGAAAGGTCTTTTATTTCTTTAGAGACAGCTTCTCTATTTTCTTCCATTTTTTTTTCAAGCCCAGCCAGCACCTTAAGAATCGTCATTCTGAACTCTGGTTCTGTCATATTACTAATGTCCGCATTGATTAGGTCCCTAGCCGTCATTACTGGCTCTTGTTCTTTTTTTTGTGTTGATTTTTTCCGCCTTGTCATTTTATGCAGATAGGAATAGATGGATGAGAGAACCAAATACTAAATGGTAGCAATGACCCCAGAGAAATATACACTAACCTACTCAGAAGAGGCCTAGAACTGGGGAGATAAGAAAGAGGGAAAAAAACCAAAAAATAACCCCAAAAAACCAAAATCATACAGAAACAAAACAAAACGAAAATGAATAAAACAAAATCCTATATCAATATTATCTATTTCTGTTTCTATATCTATGTCTATGACTCCATATCTATCTCTATCTCTATCTCTATCTATCTCTATCTATCTCTATTAGATTGGTGAATTGAACAGACCCTATAAGTATCCAAAAAAATAAGGTTAAAAACAATGAAGGGATAAAATATGATTATAACAATGAAAATTTTAAAAAAAGAGAATAAAAAGTGTTGATACGATATAAGAGTTAAGAACGTTAAAATAGGAAAAGGGAAAAATTTTAAAAGAAAAAAGTAAGAAAAAATTTCAAAGAGAAAAAAAAATCAATGAACTTTGAACGACTGAAGAATCATGGGGAAAAAGCCATGAATTCTCTGCGTTGCTTTCCCCTAGCTCTGGAGTTCCACAATTCTCAACAATCTTGAACTTGACTTTGACTGCATGGTTTGTTTGTTTGTTTCTCTTGGTCTTCTGGGGGAGGGGCCTGTTGCTATGATTCTCAAGTGTCTCTGCCCGAGGCGGATTCCCACCGCCCTCGCCAGGGGCCAGGCTAAGTAATCAGCTCGGGTTCGCTCTCAGGAGCTTTTGTTCCCTGAACGCTTTCCGTACCTCGTTGGAGGACGGGACTGAAAATGGCGGCTCCCAGTCTCCGACCCGGAGGAGCCAAGAGCCTAGGGCCTCAGTCCTCAGCGCGCCTCAGAGAAAAGCAGTCCCTCCCGTCTCCTGGTCTCCGGCCGCGCTTCGAGCTCACCCGGCCTGTGACTGAGTGTCTCTGTCTCTGGCGCGGCCCCGTTTAGAATCTCTGAACCTGGCAGATTCCTGCAGCCGCTCCCGCACCGCTCCTCCCGGAGGAAGAAGGTGAGTCTCTCCGGGTCTGCCGCCCGTGGGGTCCCCGCTCACAGATCAGTGGCCCGGCTGAGCTTCAGATCCCAGCCCAAGGTAACCCCGAGCTGAGAGACACCTCAGCTCAGCTCCGTCTCTCCCGCCGGCTTCTCTCTGAGACCTGGGAGCTCGGTCGCGCTCAGACACCCCTGGTCTTTTTGTGTCCCTGTGGGTCCTGAGACCACACTGTCCCTGCAGGGGCTTCACCCCCCGCTTGGTCTCTGGGGCGACGTCCCTCCGTGGAGCCGACTTCTAACAGTCCCGAGTCTGCGCTCCACTGCTCGCTCCCTTGCCGGCAGCCGGCCCTCCCCCAGGGTCTATCTTCCCGTCGCTGCAGATTCACTTCTCCACACGTCCTACCTTCCAGAAGGCGGTCTATTTTCTGTTCCTAGAATTGCTGCTCCTCTTCTCTTCGATCTCCGGTAGAATTTGTAGGTGTTCAGAATAGTTTGATAGCTCTCTGGGTGAATTCCTGGGACCTGATGATAATCGGTCTCCTACTCCTCCGCCATCTTGCCCTGACTCTCTCTTTTTTGATTTTTATTTTTCTATTTAGTTTTATCTTTCACCTGCCATATTTGATTCTTTTATCTAATGTTGTAATAGCAGTTTGTTTGATTTTGTGTTGTTGGTTTTCTGTTACTTTTTCTTTGAATCTGAGATTGTATATTTCATCTGTGGCTTCCCCTCCCATATATTTATCTATATATGTTTTGCCTAATAGAGGACTTCCTTGGATGCCTAGTGGTTAGTGGCAATCACTTTATATTTAAGAGTAAGATATTAAAATTTGGCTGGAGGGGTGCCTGGGTGTCTCAGTCAGTTAAGCGTCTGCCTTGGGCTCAGGTCATGATCTTGGGGTCCTGCGATCCAGCTCCGTATCGGGGTCCCCACTGAGTGGGAAGTCTGCTTCTTTGTGTCCCTCTGCTCCTCCCACCCTGCTCATGCTCTCTGTCAAATAAAAAATATATATATTTTTTTTTAAAAATTTTGACTGGAAGCCCTATGAGTGTGTATAGAGGAGGGATGGAGTTATCAATTTCTGAACATCATTATGTATGATTGGGTGGAAAATCCAGGAATGTAGTTGAGAGAGGCATTTAGTCCCACTGGCCAATACCCTGTAAAATAAAAATAAAAGCTTCGGTTATTGGGCTAGGAAAACAATCTTGCCTGAATGTTACTCTGAGAAAAAAAAAAGTTGAAGAGATGGGTCTGGGCCTGAATTTTTAATGTGCAAATTATTAGATAATTACTCTCTTTCAATGAGAAAGTACTTTTCTATTGCCCTCAACTGGGCCTGGTGCCTCCCAGTACTGCCATTATGTTTTACTCTCTCCAAATAAACCCTCCAACTTCTGTTTGGATAAGACAGAACAAGTGACCAAGATTTAAGCCGTGAGAAGGCATCTTGGCATCTACTTTAAAACTTTCAACTAGTCCACTGGTTAACTAGTCCACTTTGTCCCTTCCCTTCAGGGGTCCTGTTCCGCCCCCTTCAGGAGACATTATTCACAATCCTGGAGGAAACCCGAGCTGGTTTTTATTGCCCTACTTCTCCACAGGCTTCTGCTACCTTCCATATGCTAGGTTTTTCTTTCCTAGCTATTCCATCCTCAAGTATAATTATCTCCATGCAGGACACATACGGTAATCAGTACTTACAACAAGGTTTCTCTGCCTTGCAAGAAATGTGTTAAGGATCTGAGAAATGGCATTCAGTGCACCCCAGACATGCCAAAGGGAATGTGAATTCCATGAAAGATGGAGCCTGATGCCATTCACTTTTATAATGACTTCAGTACCACGTGTAATGGCCTGGGCATATATACACACCAGGAGCCTATAGCATAAGTAGAATACTTAGAAGAATGCATGACCAGCATTATTTTCAGAGTAGATGAGTGAATAAACTCATTCTGTTCTAGGACATTTTTTTCCTAGTAGTATTATTTCTCTGAATGTAAGGTTGCAACCACCTTCAAAAGAATGTCCACAGGAAGGCATGATTGCCTGCAGTTTTAAAACGTATAAAGCGCTTCAGGGCCATTAAGAATTGAATTCCAGTGAAATGAACTGAAGGGAAACCCACAAAGTTTCCACTTCATATCCTCCTTAACTTCAGTTATTTTTCCCAAATGGTGTAACAACTGCCTTGAACTTCTAAATATTTTCTCCTGAGAGTTAGAAGTTCTTACACTTGTAGGAAAAACAAAACAAAACAAAACAAACAAAAACCCCCAAACCAAAATCCTCACTCAGATACCATTTAGAAAGAGAACAAAAATAAGTACCTAAAAGCATATGAACCAAAATCTTGGAGTAGCCTAAAGAGGCGTTATGAGTTTACATACTGATTTACTCATTTATTTATTTCATTTTTGAAAAAAAAATGTTATTTAACTTGCTTCACCTGCAAGCATGGTATTTGAACCGTGACAGCCCATGTGTTTATCTTAAAAGATGTATTAGTTTGCTATAGTGCCTCATGAACTCTTATTCTTTGGGTTAAAATAATCTCATAGATCTTACATTCTAATAAACAGATAAAAACAAAATCGCATAAGGTATCAGTAAGACCTTTGAAGAAAAGAGAAGATGCTAATGTTGTGGAGACCTAGAGAGCTAAGGTAGATTGGGTCGTCAAAGAAAGTCTCCCTGAGGAAGTGACGTTTGAGCAGAGATTTCAATGATGAGGAGAAGCCTAGTTGTAAAAGTCTTCATGGTGGGAAAATGCAAACACCAGGTAAGCGTGAGGGGACGGTGTTTCTTGGGAGAAGAGGTGTAAATGAGCAGAGGATGTTAGGGTAGAAAATAAAGAGTAACTATCCTTCTACCTGCCCCCCCCCCAAGAAAAATTAATCAAGAGAGAGGAAGACAGACTGGGATGGAATAGGGCAGTAACCAAAGAGAATCTGTGAAAACAGGTGGTCACAGAGATTCTAAGGAGGTTAAAGTGTAAGTGGCTGGAAATCGAGACCAAGGTTAAACAAGTCTGTAAAATGATTGACATGAGCTTCGGCATCGATCAGCATGGGCTGTGGTTACAAACAAAATGTTAGTGATGCGGACCTCTATGCTGCGACCGGGGGCAAGTTCTCTATGGAAGACTGAGTTTGCTCATCCATGAAATGGGTAGAACAGTATCCAAGTGATGGGGTTATGACAGTGCAAATTAAAAAGAGAATGCCCTCAAAGTGTGTAACATTTTGTCCCGCTGGTAGTAAAAGCATAATAAATGTTCTACATGCCCTATCACTATTATTTAAAGGTGATAAAGAAAATTTAAGTATGACAGCTACTTTTGTTCCTTTTTCTGTCTACTAAAATCAGATGAAACTGAGGCCTATGTAACTTAATCCTGCTTTGGGAGGGATTTATATTTATTTACTTATTTTTGTGTTCATTGTTTTTCATTTTTTACTTTGCTGAAATCCGATTACTTTTGTAATCTCCTGTTCTACAACCACTTTGCAGCAATTTTATGTGCAAGGTCCTGTGTGGATTTATTCTAATTTGACCAGATTGTACTTGGAAGGCTGCAAAATGCTGCAAGATCCCAGTACCAGTTTTATCCCTCCTGTGGGCATTGGCCAACATGACAGTTCTTTCGCTTCACGGTCACACCTATTTGTGTGCCTCCCAAGTCCCTCAGCTGTAGGAATTACAATCCCTGTCTGTTTTGACCTGCAAATCCTTTCTAATTTTTTGCTGGCTTCGTGCTCAGGAGAGGATGTAACACTGCTACCCCTCTGATTAGAAGTGAGGCCTCCAGAGAAAGACATACTCCAGAGCAGAAATGCACAGACCAAGAAAACAAAGAATTCTTGTAAATGAAGCCTGAGTCTAATCAAATGTTGGTAATATCCGTCTGTAACCTTTTCTCTGATGAGTGAATTTTGTGCAGCTTAATCCCATGTTCCCTGATCACTTTATGTATGTCTTTGCTTTCTGCAGCATAATTACTGGTAAATTTCACATCTTTAATTGGACTTAATTGGAATTTTTATCATTTCTATGTGATTAAAAAAGTATATTTGTTTATTCTACACATCCGAAAAGAACCATTTGTTACAAACAAAGCCAGTACATTCAGGAAAATTTCAGAGATATTGTATTCATCCCTTAAATTTCCCAATATGTAATTGGATAATGCTTTCTATACCCCCCACACCCCAAGTGAACAGGAGGGTGGGGGTAGATGACATTTCATTTACCAGGTATTATTTTCTGTTATTAAACAGAATAGAATGAAACTCCTTCTGTTTGCATTTAACCTTAGTACTTCATGTCTTTTTCAAACTGGTCTTAATTAAATCTAAGAACCCCCTGCAACGAATGATTTCCTTGTTTCATATGAACACTTAACTCATTAAAACTGAAAAAAAATAGGGTGATAACATTTCCTTACTGATATTTATGTTTTTATAAAAAACAAATTAGAATTCTGCAGATAAAATGTCTCATTTAGCATTCTGCCTGTCCATTTAGAAAAATTCAACATTGTTACTAATTGTATTTGACAGTTGGAAAAATAACAAGTCAACGAAGACGGTATATATTAAAATACTGCTGATTTTCATATTTTATATTTCTATGGATTTCCATAAGATTTTCTTACAGGTTACATTTTAAATAATAATTTCATGGTGGTGCAATAATGATAATAGAAAGGGAATAAAATTTGGGGAACATAAAATTATAAACTTCATATGTAAATGACATATCTTTCATTTCACCTACATATTTATGATAAATAGCTATATTCTAAAAATATTTAATTTTTCTCAGGGTACACAAAGTTAAATTGTGTTAAAATTTAATAAAATAAAGCTACTACAAAATGTGACATTTTAAAGTAAAATGTCCAATGGCTTGAATGGATATAAAGACAGTCTTTGAGTGTAAATCCAACATAACTTGCAAGTTCTTGTCTTTATTAGATATACCCTATAGTTTCTATTTCATGGAAACATTTTTTAAAAGACTATACTTAGAACTTTCATGTTGTCACTTAGCATCAAGATTAATCATTTTCCAAAATTAAAATCATACCAACAACTCCTACTTTTCAGATTTTCAACACTGCTTAGCAAAAAGATATAAAACAATATAACAAAGGGACTAAAACTGGGCTCTATTTCTGCTGAGAGAAGGCTGCACTTGGGCAATTAACAAGTAAATAAAGAATAGATCTGGTGAAATTATAATTCAAAAGTTCCAGCTTAGTCTGATCCTAACATGGCAATGTTTTTAATCAAAACATATAATAGAAAGTCTTATTTTCTTCTTCCCTGTACCCTAGCCTCTTTTATAAAAATACAGTCTTCATAGTTACTTCTTGATATTCGGTACAACCAGTTCATCATAGCACATTGCAAATCATCTTGTGCATTTAAAATGATGTAACTTAAATATGTACAAAAAAGGAATATTTGGGCACCTGGGTGGCTCAGTGGGTTAAAGCCTCTGCCTTCGGCTCAGGTCATGATCTCAGGGTCCTGGGATCGAGGCCCGCATCGGGCTCCCTGCTCAGCGGGGAGCCTGCTTCCTCCTCTCTCTCTGCCTGCCTCTCTGCCTACTTGTGATCTCTCTCTCTCTGTCAAATAAATAAAAAAAATCTTAAAAAAAGGAATATTTATTATTTTATCTGACAAGATATTATTATGACGATTCCTTATACTTAACCATATCATGAAGACTAAAATGGAGCATTAAAATATGCTCACAAAAGATTTGATTTCATAATAATAAAATCCAGTTGTCTCACAAATATCCAAGGTTTGCCAAATTTCTGAAAGTAGAGAAATTGTCTTTGATGGTACATGAGAAACCACTGATACCAACATGTCATGACTTTTTCTCTCTTTGGAGACTGATAAATTCAACAGACTGGAATTATTCTTGGGCAAATTATGTCATGACCTGTGACCCTTTGCAATGTATCCTTTTTCTATCATAGGTACACAAGATACAGCAGACGATGGCTTGGGTGATTTTGTTGATGTTCTCTGATACAGTTATGTTGTGCTTAACAACTCTATGCAATAAATCTTATTATATTATTATAAATCCATCATTAATGAGTTGTTAAAGTATGAGATTTATTTACTGAAATTAAGAAGATTCTTGTTCTCCAATGTTCCAAATGTGGTAGAGGAAGAGTTGTGACTGGATGTCAGAGAGGCCCTAAGATCACAGAGTGAAGTGAGAATGTTCCTATAGGAGCTGCATTACATGGTGTGGGGGACATGCTCTGCCATTTTCATCCTTTGCTAAATGTGAAGATTCCACAACATCTCAGGAATGAAGTTGCCAAAATATTTGAAAACTCCCTACTCTAGGCAAAAGGACAAGTAACCATGTGGGCAAAACTAGCACCGGAAAATGAAATAAATGGCCAATGAAATTCATATTGTGATCTGTCTCATTACACTTGATCTTAGCCAAAAGGCCGAGAAGTGATGTGATCTGTCTCATTATTAGCAGAGGATCAAATATGGTGCTGCCCGGAGGTAATGGGGGAATCCTCTACATTTTGGTAGCTAGGATCGTTAACTATGGAACTGAGGAGACAAGGAGAAAAAAATCTTTCATTTCTTCCACTGCTGGAGATTTGTACAGTGAAGGTTTTCTTGTCAGCCGTGAGACATTTGCCCCAGTCAGATGTGATTCTGTCACTGCATATGACAGAAAAGTAGAAAGGGTGGGGGAGGGGTAGTCAAGCAAAAGTCAAACAAAACAAATCTCAGACACATAATGAACTGCCATTTCAACACTGAAATGCACTTCTCATCCTCACCCATAATTTCTCTCACCGAATGTCTCTGGCTCAGTAAATTGTAGTTTGCCCAGTGCTTTGGGGATTTATAAATGGCTCTGATGAACATTACTTCAGATACAGACCCTTATGAAATCAATTCTATGATACCCCAGTATTAATTCGATCTCTCATTTCTTAGAAATTGAAAATCTTGCCACCTACTCAGATGCTTTCAAAAAAGTATGGATATGGCCTAAATCTGACATCAGGGTTTGCATTCTAAGTCCTAAATAAAGACTTCATCCTTACACTGTCAGCAAACCACTTCTTGTTATATATGGTCAAAGGAAGTAACAATACTGACAGAATGATTGACCCGCAGTTTTTCAAGGTAGTAAAGTAGTAAAAGCATAGATCCAATAGACAGATCTTAAATTTTTCACATCAGTTTCTGCATGTATTACATAATGATCTGATTGGAGCTCCCCGTGCTCTGCAGTGTAGGGGCTTTTTGTTAAGGGTTTTTATTAAGTTTTCATCAAAATTAGGGATTTCTATTCTAAAATGTATACCAGAACAACATTCCTATGCAGATGAGAGAATGGAGGGAAATATTTGAAAATATTCCTTATATGACTGAGAAAAGACTCACAGTTGCCCTCCTTGCTTATGTAGGACAAATTTAAACACACATCCTCCAGATTCCTATCTTTTGCCTTGTAAATGATTAGCTGAACTAGTCCTTCTTGCTGACCAAGCTGGACAAAATATCAGACTTTACAAAATTTGGTTTTAACTGGCTCCTTCCACCAGGCCCCTGATCATGGTCCCCACCCCCACACTCACCCTGTGTCAAGATAAAGCCCCCGCTTTGGGTAGCCTCCTGAGAATCGACTGACCCCAGGGGGACCATTTTCCGGTGATCTATCCCACTCCTCTGTAGCTGCCTCTTTCTAGACATGTTTATTCCTCTCTATAAAAGGACATTCCTTTCTACTTAAACTTCGAGTTCTCTTCTCCTGACTACAATGGTCCCCTTCTTGTTAAACCAACTCTTTCAGGTAAAGTCTGCTACCCAAGTTCAGGCTTGTTTTAATTTGATAAAACCTACATCAGATCACATCACTCCTCTGCTCAAAATTACCCCTTTCATTCAGAGTCAAACCAGAGACTTTACAATGGTCAAAACGCGAACATTTCTAAGCAGGATATATAAAGCTTCAAATAACCCAACTGGACAAAATATAGAGGTTTTTTTGTTTGTTCTTTCCACTTTGAGATTCTATATCATGTTTTTGAATTTCTGTTATCACTTATTTTGCTTATAGTCAGTGGAGCTTTTGAGCTATCTTTTTTTTATTTTTCTCTTAGAACAGATGACGTATGAGAGATTTAGTCAAATGAGTTCTTCTTTCTTGATTTATATTTTTCTTTACTTTGGTGAGGACTTCCTGACCATTTGGATGGACTTCTCAAATGTTCACACATTTCTGTAAAATCTAACAGATTTCTAAACTCATGATATGTTTCTGATGCTAATTTGAAACTGTATAAGTTGATGTTTTTCATTATGCTGCAATAAATATTAATGATCAGAACTATTATTGAAAAGGGAAATGTATGTCTCCTTTATCAAAGACAGAACTAAAACTCTTAAAAAAATAATATTCCTGAACCTCACCAAAAAAAGGGGGGGGGGAGTATTAGTTAAGACCACAGGTGCCTTCAGAGTCTTGTTAATTATTTTCAGAGGTAGTATATTAAGATCAGTCTATGCAGAGAAATGACTTGCTATTTTATCTCTCTCATTTATCAGGAAACAGAGAAACACTTCAAATGTAAGACTCACAAATGAGAAAAAAATCTTTTCAGTGATGTTTGTGACCATATATAATCTACATTTTATACATAGGTTATATATGTGATATATCGCTTGTCAACCTGAAAATAAAGAGTTACAGTTAGAGGCAAATGAGCTTTTATTTGGTATTAAAGAATTGCAATTTGGGGAGCACAGATACCCAAATAGTAGTCCCGCTTATAGGGTAAAAACAAGGGGGTTTTATGAAGAAAGGAAGTGGGGGCATCTTTACTTGAGTTTAGCATAGCAAAAAGTTTTCTATGGGTATTTTAACAAACTAACCTACTCTGGATTACACATGAATTGACTACTGATTCTAACATCAGAAAGTTCACAACTATTAGACTTGTGATCAGGATGTCCATTCTTTAAAAGCTGACTTCTCAAACAATTGCTTCTAACAGTTGTTGTTTTGCCCAGTCCAAAAGTGTTGGCGCAGTTAAAACAAGAGCACGTAAGACAGTTTTTCTGCGTAGTGCCTTCTCCGACTCTTAACTTAAAATGGCTCCAGTCATCTCAGTTTTTCACATGCGATTCTACTCATATGACTTTTATAATTAAGTTCACAGAAATTCTTGACAAGAAGAAAACCTCTAGTGGTGGACATTGAGGATAGTGAATTGATTGCTTTGTTATCTAACCTAACACTGGGCACCAAAATGCTACTCAACCTAAGGAGGTTAAAGAATAGGGAGAAGCAAATCGTATATTCTAGTATTTTCCAAATGTAGTCTGCGTAAGTATCACACTTTAATAATGGAAATTTCTAGATCATGCTAGAAATTCTGGAAGGCTTAAGGTCTGAAATGGCTCTTGGAATCTGCATTTTTAAAACCCAGGTTACCCTGATGCAGAGATCTGTAAGATCTACCTATAGACTTTACGGAACACATTTCTGAAAAATAATGGCATAGCAGGTGCTTTGAAAGAAACCATTAATTTCATATACATTCAAAATTACCCCTATAACTCTAGTTGGCAAAATGGTCCTGTTGAAATTGCCAATGGAATTTTATCTCAGCAAATAGGTTTCTCTAGTTAAAGTAGGTATTGCTTAAGTGGCACCCTAGGAAATTTAGCTAGCCATATTCACTGCAGTGCGGTGAATGGTGATCTCCAAAAGTTATGTCTATATCCTAAGTTCCAGAACTTGTGACTGTGACCTTATGTGGAAAAGAAAGTCTGTGAGTGCAATTAAGCGTTTCAAAATGAAATTATCCTGTACCAGCCAATTGGGCCATACATCTAGTGACAAGTGTCTTAATGAAAGATAGAAAAGGAGAGGACACAGATACATGGGAAAGGTCATGTGAACACAGAGTCAGATTAGAGTTATAGAGCACTGGCCAAGGAATGCCTGAAGACATTGGAAGCTGGAAGAGAGAAGGAAGAATCGAGCCTTCAGAGGGAGCACAGGTTTGCTGAAAAATAGCTTGATTTTGGACTTCTGACCTCAAGAACTGTAAGAGAATGAATTTCTGTTGTTGTAAGCCACTCAGTTTTTGGTAATTTGTACAGCAGCCTTAGGAAACTAATATGTGCACAATGTGAAACATCTTGTTTCAATGTTTTACATTGTTTCTACAAAGGTGCCATTCACTGGAAACATATTACTTCTTTCTTACCCATATCTATTACATTATTCTTCACTTATTTGCTTCTACACAATATCCAATGCAACCAAAGGGAGTAGGCATTTTATGAGCTGATCTGACTAGACATAACATTCCATGCATGACAAAGAAAAATGGAAAATGAAAATGTAAGACATACAGATAAAATGACAGATGAAACAGGATCAGAAATATTTCTCCTGTGATAGGAAGTTAAATATAGAGGAAAACATCAAAAAGCATAAAAAAAATAATCTAATGCCTAATCTAAATAAATGGGGATCAATTTTTAAAGGAAGATTACGACATAACTATCAGACCCAACTCACACAAAAGCAGTAAAAATGATTCAGTAACATCTGAATTACTTCTCAGCAATTCTCTTAACCTACAGAGAAGCATACAATTGGGTATCCTTATGTTTTTCACTTGGGAATGAAGAACAGTAGAGAGTTCTTCTGGGAGACACAGATAAAATGGGGGAAAGAAACAATATATTGAGCCCAAACATCCATTGACGGATGAATAGATCAAGAAGATGTGCTATATATGTACAATGGGATATTACTCAGCCATCAAAAAGAATGAAATATTGCCATTTGCAACGATGTAGTTGGAGCTAGAGTGTGATATGCTAAGAGAAACAAGTCACTCAGAGAAAGAAATACCACATGATTTCACTCATATGTGGAATTTAAGAAACAAATTGGATGAACATAGGGGAAGGGGTAGGGAGAGAGGGAAGAAAATCATAAGACACTCTTAACTACAGAGAATAAACTGAGGATTGATGGAGGGGAGGTGGACGGGGGATAGGTGGTGGGTATTAAGAAGGACACTTGCTGGGATGAACACTGGGTATTATATGTAAGTAGTGAATCACTAAATTCTATTCCTGAAATCAATATTACACTATATATTGACTTACTAGAATATAAATGAATAACTGAAACAAACAAACAAACAAAATTATGATTTCCAAGATTAAAGGCCACCTTGGGGAAATTTTTTCTTAAGCCCAAGGAACGCCTGCATTAGCATTCAATACACCCACAAGAAGTAAACTTGAACCCACTGCATTTGACACACAATTAAAGAGGCCAGGTCATCCAACCAAAACCTTATGTGGGCCTTTGATACTTTCCTTCTACCATCTCAGACAAATATACTCAGAGGAAAACAAAACAATTCACAATGCAAATAAAAAAAAGTCAAGGAACATTCACCTGAACTTGTGATCTTTGACCCAGTCTATATGTCCCTAAACTCATGCTCTCCAAATTTCCAACAGACATATAGACACAGATAGTTTTAAGGCCAGATTCTCAAATTCTTCAAGCATTCATTCATAAATGGTTCTGCCTTAGAATAGCTTATTGGCCAGATATCAGGTTGGTTTTCTTTTCCTCTTCGGCTCTACCGGACCAAAAAAAATTATCACAAATCTTATTGTAGTGCATTGCCCTGGGGCCTAAAATTTCCTAAGATGTCAAAGTGGTCATTGTAATCATGGACAATAGGGAGGAACTCCTAATCAAGTATCCATAAACTCTATATTTAGCCTAAGATTTTGGAGACAATTTATAGAAAATGCATCAGATAAAAAAATATCAAAAATCATTGCATTGGGTTAGAGAAGGTGGCTTTAGGTGAAAGAATAGCAGATAGAATAAATATCATTTGATGAGATTCATTCAATTTTTTAAACACTCTTTCCTGTGCTCACTTCAGCAACACATACACTAAAATTGGAACGATAAACACTCTTTCCTAAAATTGAGACAGGAACTGAATCTAAGGACTGGATACCATATGTTCTTTTTTTGTTTTTTAAAGATTTTATTTATTTATTTGACAGAAAGATAGAGAGCACAAGTAGGCAGAGAAGCAGGCAGAGGGAGAAGCAGGCTCTCCACTGAGCAGGGAGCCCAATGCGGGGCTCGATCCCAGGACCCTGGGATCATGACCTGAGCTGAAGGCAGCTGCTTAACTGACTGAGCCACCCAGGTACCTCCAAAGATACCATATGTTCTTGCAAATCAAATGATTTCAAATCCTTTGTCTCCCAAAAATTGTAGGGAGGGGAGTTTTGTTTCCACCAAGATACAGCAGTTCCATTTCTTCCAGTTTCTCTTACTGAAAACTAAAAAATTCTGGAAATCATGTATCACATAAGCATAGGAAGACCCTGGCAGGTGGAAAGAAGAGCGGCCGAATGTCCTCGCAACCTGCGCTGACACTGATGAGTCGCTGGGGTTTGCTCATTGCTCTCTCTGCATGCTGGACAGGGTGCTGCAGGGGCCTCCAGCCAGCTCTACCACCAGGCCCGGACCAAAACACCTCCAAGGAAAATCATGCTCCCGCTGGTCAGAGGAACAGGAAAAGGAGGGCCTTACAACAAAACATTTAAGAAACGTTTTTTAAGATGTTATTTATTTATTTATTTATTCAAGAGAAAGAGAGAGAGGAAGCAGGTTGGGGGGACAGAAGGAGAGGGACAAGAAGATTCCAGATTTAGAACAGAGCCTGATGTGAGACTTGATATCACAAACCTGAGATCATGACCTGGGCCAAAATCAAGAGTCTGATGCTTACTTGACTGAGCCACCCAGGTGTCCCACAAAACAAAACAAAACAAAACAAAACAAAACACCATTTTTAGCAATATACACCTTACCCCATTAATGGAAAAACCTTACCACCATAAACATGCTTTCAGTTAGATAATGCCGGGAGCTGATTTTCTACACCTAGCTCTGGCTCCTTACCCAATCCCTCCCACTGATGGGCAAAGACTGAGCAAGAAGTGGATATTCCATCTTCTATCTGGCAGAAATAGGCAGTGCTCAGAGTTTTATCCCAATAGCAGTGGCATCCATCAGCAGAAGAAACAGAACTCACTAAGGTGGTGCAAGGTGGGGCTGCTAGTCACTAATATGCTTCATGCCATCCCCAGTGTCAGCAGATCCAGAGGAGCCTCCAATTCACCAGGTGTTACCGAGACTGAGCAGGGTGCTGCAAACTGGGGCTGGTAGGCACTCCTCATCCTGCCACCCCTGACATCAGTGAAGGCCTGTGGGGCAAAGGACCCCCACATCTCCCTAGCGTCACCCAGGTGGAGGAGGGGGGAGGTAGGACTGGGTGGCACTGTGCTTCTCCCCCTTCCCTCAGCTGGTGTCAGCAGAGCCAATCCTTCCTACTCACCCTTAGCAGCAGAGCAATAAGAGTTCCCATTTGTTTACTTTTGCTTGTCACATCAAGGTTCAACAAGTACCTGATCTTAAGCCTTCCCCAGTCCTCACTCCCAGGAGACAATGAGATGGAACAGGTCAGAGACAGGAGCTGAATTTCTAAGCCACCCTTCTGCAACAAGGCAGCATGAGTCAGTGAGCTGAACATCCATGCCCACCCAGCTCTTATGTTACACTGCAAAGTAGGACCACTTGCTTAAAAAAAAAAAAAAAAAAAAAAAGAATAGACTCTAGTCTCAGAATGTAATGTCCAAAACACCCAGAAAACAATGGAAAAATCACTCTTCATACCAAGAACCAAGAAAGGTGCAACACAAATGAGAAAAGACAGTGAACAGAGGCCAACACCAAGATGAATCAGATGTTGAAATTAACAGACAAGAAATTTAAAGCACCCATCATAAAAATGCTTCAACAAGCAATAAAGAATTCTCTGAAAACAAAGATATTGAAGAAAAATCTAATCTAGCTGTCTGCTGATAAATTATTAAAAGTAATTTTTGATGATAAATCATTATATGGTTTTGTCACATAGATCATTATGTGATTTTTGGACGGAGTTCAAACAATTAAGTTATACTTCTATAATAAAATTTCTTCCATTCCCATATATATTTGTTTATGTGAACAGATTTTCTCAGAGCTTACACATTTGGGAAAAAGGAATAGAGTTGCTGCTAAACCATTTCTCATTTGTGCACTGGAAACGGTTCATTCTCACATAATAAAGCTAATTAGGAGAAAAAGCCTCTCACATCTTACTAGAATGTTCAATTATAGAATTATTTATTGCTTATGTTTAATAATCATTTTTCAACTTTTATAATGTATTATTTTGATCAGTTGTATACTAATATATTTTGTAATGAAAATTCAAACCAAAACAACTTTTAGCATATAGGTAAAAGGATCATTTCAGTGCATCAGCATACTGTTATAAAGAAGTATGATAGAGTTAAAAAATAAACCATTTCAAGCTTATTAATAGTATATATTGCTATATATTACTTTGGAAATCAAGTTCAAAAAATATGAGGAAAATGGTAGCTTTTCAAAAATCTTAGAAGAACATGAGAATAAGCTTCATGAGCACTGGCCTTTACTTCATAAGTAAAAAGAAAAGGCTTAGAAACTGAGAATACCTTGTGTGAACCTACTTCATGGAAGAAGGGAAGGGAGGAAGGAAGGAAAGAAGGACGGAAGGAAGGAAGGGAGGAAGGGAGGGAGAGAGGGAGGAAGAAAAACACAAGAAAGGGAGAAGAAAGGAAAGTAACTTCAAACCATGTATCTAGTTTGAAACAGGTGCCAAGTGTTATTCTAGGATACCATATAATCATCCACATAAACCTATTAGATAGGTTCCACCATAATCATCATTTTAAACATTAGAAAACTGGGGCACAGCCTTAATTTGTATGATGTTTGGTAGTGGAGCTGGTTTCAAACTTAGGCTATTAGCCTCTAAAATCTGTGCTCTGAATCACCCTTGTATGCCGGGGATTCAGAACAAGAAAAATAACCGAGATTACACACTAGTGGGGAATACATAATAAACAGATAAATGTAGTATATGATGGTAGGTAGTGATAAGTGTTAGAAAGAAAAATAAAGTAGAAGATTGTGTTAGAGAACACGTAGCTGGAAGAAAGCGATATTTTTGATGGTGGATCAGAAAAAAACTTTTTTATTTTAAACCAGAAGGAAATATCTCAAGCAAGCCTCACAAAGATCTATAGAGAAAACTAATTTTAAATGTTTGCAATCCTTTCAAAAATTTTAAGACACAGTGCGGGAAAAGTAAATTATATCACAGGTGTTCCATTTTGGGCTTCTGTTCTGGGAATCTCACTTCCATTTCAAGCCTTTAATCAAGCTACTGTTTTTGAAACAATCCAATGATATCCCAAACATTTGGTGCACTCAATAGTCTTCATCTTATTATGTTTATGTATCAGCAACATAGAAACATATTTTCATATCTCTCATTCAATAGTAAAAGAAGGCAGAAAGAGGAGAAATGGCTTTGCTAATCATTTGGAAAGGTGACATAGAATTTAAGCCTTTAAATTCAGAATTTCCATTTTTGTATTAATCATTTTACAATTAAATTCTGAAAATGAACTGCACAAAGTATCTGAAAGATAAGTGTGTGATGAGTCATAATTTTTGTGCCTATGTGTTTATTTTCTCAGGACGTTTTGTTTTTCCTCAGTTTCCATAATATTAAACTAGTTTTAAAAGACTATCTTGTAATTTTTGTGTGTTTCATAAGTTTTGAACTCCTGAACTCTCAAAAATACATTCACTGATATTATTCATAATAAAAGCAGGATAATAAGTCAAAAAGCATTTAGAGATACAGTATTTTTTCTGTGAATATATTCTGTAATTAATAAAGTGATCGTATACAATTCATCCTTGTTAGTTGTTATTGAACTATAAATAACACAGCTTTACCTATAATTGACTTTATCTATGCTTTAATATAAAATCTTGAAGGGCTGGGATATGAAATACAAAAGTTGAAGGCTTCCAAAAAAATGAAGAGATTCACAGCTGCAAAATTATTTTCATTTATTTATTTATTTTTTTAGATGTCTTTCTTTCCCCTATTCATTTAAAAACATTAAAAACAACAATAGGAGCATTAGCAGCTAATACGAGTCTAAGAACTTATTACTTGTTAATTTATTTAACTCCTACATATGCTTTGTTTTACACATATAGGTTTGACTGAAATGAATGAAGAATGAATGTTTTCTACCCACATTTTGAGGGTTGTATATGCTAGACATCTTAGCTTTAAGGTTCTCCAGGGAACAGTGAACGGCTCATTGTTTTCAAAGATCTGAGCTTCCTGAGGGTAATAAATCAACTTTCTCAAAGGAGGGGCAGAAGCACACAATTAACATAAAAGAGGAGTGTGACCTTTGAGGGGCAATTCATCAGAGACTGAGAAGGACAGGGGCATAGGTTTCCCAGGTGACAAAGCCTGGGCACTCTTGGATAATTTGCAATGGAAGTGGCAAACCCTGTTCGTGGAGTCCGCCTGTGCACCCAGGATGGACAGACCACTAACTATAGCAATCTTAGCACCACTGCCCCTGACCACCATTCCTCAAAGGTCCACATGGCTGAGCACATTTGTCCTTGTGGGTAATTTTAGAATTATTTTGTGGGAGTAGCCAGTCAATATTTCTTTTCAGTGAATTTGGGGATTTTCAAATAGCTATTCTTAAGATGTTACTTCTTTTAATTGAATATTATTTTTTTCATCTCTTTTTAAATGTGTCTTTTAAACATATTGTAGGGCAAATTTAGCATCTTGACCTCATGATGTGAGATGACCCTTGAATGTTTTGTGGGTTTTTTTGTCCAGTTGATTCACATTTTGACACTGTCTTCATTTAGAATGCTCTGTGTTGAAGAATTTTGATGTTTCCTTTTTTAAAAATGAGTTTTGAAGTCATCACAGTTACAGTTTATTTGCGGTCTTAGATTTCTACTTTAAAGAATGTCCTCACAGTTACAAAGTTAATGCTGACTCAGCTCTTTACTTTGTAAAGGTTTGTAATTTCTTGTAAGGTTTGTAAAGACATGTCATCAGAGATGCTGGATTATCTCCAGTCTTGAATTTGCTAATTTAAAAATATCTTAATATTTACTTCTTTAAGGACCCCTTTGGACTTTCTCCAAATTCATGCTGATAAAGAGATTATCAGAGTATAACTGCTGTGAAGGAGGCATAATAGAGGTCTGCATTGATAGCTTAGTAATGGATATATGATAGCAAAATAGCCTAATAATTTGTGTAACTGGAATTTATTTCCAAGTGCATCAGCATTAAAATTTATGCCAAGTTTGTGTTGAGACTAAAAAACAAATCCATAGAGCAGGTTCACAGTTTTCTTGAGATAAGAATATCCAAAAATGAGAAACCAGGACATAACATTCTAAAGTAGGTAGTTAAAGTCACACAGAGTTAATTAAGTACACCAAATACCACCTCAGACCCTCATCTTCTCATTCTCCTTATAGAATGATTCATTTGCCTCCTCACCAATGCTCCAACATAATTATGGAAGTACGACGGTGAACATTTGCTTCAGCATAGAAATGACAAAATACACATGTTCCATACTGATCCCTGGATTTGTTTTATAGTTTTCACATGTAAATCACTATTATCTGAAGATTAAAAAATAAAACAAAGCAAAACCGGAAAGTTCAGTTTCTACCTCCCAGGCATGTTTTAACAATGATTGAAAAAAACACATTAAAAACGTTATAAAAAATGGAATTGGGTAAATATGTGGTAGTTTGAGTAAATGACCTTCCAAACATGCCAATATTCTAATCGTTGGACCCGGTGACTATGTTTATTTATATGGCAAAGGGGACTTTGTGGAACTGATTGTGGTAAAAGATTTTGAGATGGAAAGATCATATTGGGTTATCTATGGGAATCACAGGGTCCTGTTAGTACTGTTCCTTGTACAGAAGAGGCAAAGATGATATAATGATGGAAGGAGAGGTTGGACTGATGTGAGTCCTGTATTGGCTCCCTGCTCAGCAGAGAGTCTGCTTCTCCCTCTGACCCTCCCTGCTCTCATACTCTCTCTCTCTCTTAATCTCTCTCTCTCAAATAAATGGATAAAATATTTTTTAAAATTTTAAAAATACATTGTATCAATTTATATTCTTACCAGTCCTGAGAGTTCCTGTTGCAATGTTCCTTGCCAATAGTAGTTCATGTAAACATTTTAATGTTGTCTATTTTGTAATATCTCATTAAAACTTTAATTTTTCTCCCTTATTTTCAATGTGGTTGATGGTGTAGAATTTTTTTTTAAGATTTTATTTATTTATTTGACACACAGAGAGAGATTACAAGGAGGCAGAGAGGCAGGCAGAGAGACAGGGAGAGGAGGAAGCAGGCTCCCCGCCGAGCAGAGAGCCGGATGCGGGCCTCGATCCCAGGACGCTGAGATCAGGACCTGAGCCGAAATCAGAGGCTTTAACCCACTGAGCCACCCAGGCGCCCAGATTTTCTCATTAATGGCATGTTGATGCAAGTTTTTTCACCATTTCTTTTTTCTTTTTCCAGTTTTATTGAGATATAATTGACATTGACCATTTTTCTATTTGTTTATTTTGTCATTGAGTTTTAGAAATTCTTTACATGTTAAAATTTAGTCCTTTGTCTTTTCTTTCTCTCTTTTTTAATACTTTTCTTTTCTTTGGCTTCACTACTTCTATCTAAAGTTTAATTTTATTTATTCCAGTAAACCATTGAAATAAGCTTCTTAGAATAGCATTTTTCATATGTTTCAGAATAAGTTTTTATCTCTCAAATACTTTCTTTGCCTTATAATTTCTCTCCTCTTCTGTTGGAACTCTGTTTTAATCTTATGTTTGTGAATTTCTGCTACCAGAAATGATGACAGATGGGTTACAGCTACTGTATGTACTTCTTGCTTCTGCTGGATCTCACTAATATTTTTGGCTAAGTGTTGATATTGGTCACTGCCCTCAAAGGTTATTTGTAGAAATTCGTTGGGACTAAGATAAAGAATCTTCATCCAGAGAAGATTTGTGTTTGATTTTTCCATACAATTGTGCACAAAATCAACTGAGTGTCACCTCAACCCAAGTGTGGCTTTAAGACCCCTGAATTTTCCAAGAGGTGGGTGTCTGTTGGAGAGTTGGTGGTCTGGATGTAGCCACAATTTCTCAGGGAGCTCTTTTTTTTTTTTTTAATCTTTACTGTGATATGTCTGGTTCATTTAATGCTAAAGAAAACAATGGCACAGAGCAAAACGAGCAAGCAAAACAGAACTTCCTTGCAGGCTATGACAATCAAGATACCTGGTGGCAGGTATATATCTGGTTCATACCCTGAGTGAGCATAACTTCCTGTGGCATCCTAACTTCAGTATTCTCACATTATGTGTCCAAGAGTTCTGGGAAACTTCTCTCCTGTGCTAACACTGGGCCTTGACCTCTTATCTTTTCACTTTGTGAATCACACACACACTTTCCCTTATCAGTGAACACTGTGAAGGCAAAAGTGATGTCAGTGCCTGATATTTTACTTACTTTGATGGATTTGGGTCTGCCCCGACACTGGGCCTGCAAGTTCCCTACAGTCTTGTCACCTCTTCAACATGATTAATTCGATATTTAAAGAAAATTGTTCTTCTCAGCATTTTTAAATGTTTTCCAGGGAAGAGTTAGATTGATTAACTCAGCTTACTATTATTGAAAATATAACTCTATCCTTTGTTTCTATATTTAATTTGGCTACACGAAGAAAATGTAATAGATCTTTATACAAGAAAATTTTAATTCAGTTGAATAAATAGAGTCCATCTATTTACACATCTCTTTTACTTAAATTTTCCCCAGCTCTTGCCATTTCAATTATATTTATAAAGTGGTATTTTTGTTGTTGTTGATTATATTCCTCATGCTGTGCTTTTCATTTCCATGGCTTATTCTTTCCATAGCTGATCCCCCAGTATTCCCCAGGATTTGTTCTCCATGTCAGCAAATACCACTTAACACAAGAAAATACTAGAGTTATGCCTCATCTGTCTGCTTTTGTTGAAACTCTAACTTGAGTAGAGCCCTTTTGTTGAATTCTCAGCTTTCTCTCGGTCTGCCCCCTCCATCCCCACCCCCACCCCATTACCTACCTCCTTCACGAGCCAGTGCTAATGCTGGCTGGTGAAAAGATTCTTCCTCCGAAATTGTGTTCTCTGGAAATGATCTGTTACCTAGGAACAAAGTAGCCGTTGGCCATTAGTGATAGCAAGGGATTGGCTGACTTGGCTTTGGGTGAGAAATGAAGAATATTTTCCAGTTTGAATGCCAAATGATACTTTTTTCAACCCCATTACCCAGAAAGCATTTATTTTGTTGTCAGTACCTGTGTAATACCTGTACCTTGTTTCCTATCCCTTAACACAAGCCTTCCTTTCCTCTCACTATTTCATCAATTCGTAATAGCATTCTTATTATACTCTTATTATTATACTTATTAGAGAATAATTCAGTGGTTATTTTCATGGTTATTTGGGTTTTTCATCTGAAAGTTTTAAGAATATTAAGAAAAAGCTTGTTCTTACTGGGGCTGTGACATGTCTTCAAATGTGACTAATCTATATATTCATTCAGAGTAAAAAGCTGACATTCTCAATCCATGCGCATGTTGATAACATCCACAGATACCCTTTGAGTATTGACATACTCCTGGTATGTTTATGTTTATTGAATGGAATAGATGTTCTGCAAAGTTTTTCCCCAGTCACTTTGATCAACTGGTATATCACCTATTATAAGAAATAATCTCCTTATTGATCTCTTTGGCGTTGCTGTTTTATTGCTTGAGAAAAGAATCATTCTATAATTGAAACAGGGCTGTTATAAATTGTCTCTCTCTATTGTATTCCACTTTGGTAAACTCATATTTTCTTCATTACTCTTCCCTTTAGCAATAATTATTAAACACACACACACACACACACACACACACACACACACACACACATCCTCTGTTCAATCTTTGATGTCTTTGACAGTTAAATGACTCAGAGAGAGACCCGCATCACTTAGCGGTATTCCACAGTGACACAGGGCTCTCCAGAAAACTCTGTTTGATGAAGGCATGACAGTTTCTCTGCCCCAGACTGTCTGGTGACTATAAAAGAAACAGTATATCTGGAGAAGGGCAATATAAAATAATTGGCTCCAGGCCAACCTAAGCTGCTTCATGACATCAACCTCTTCACATTTGGATCCAAATTAAAATCTAATTTAGAGGAAGCTTAAATTAAAAAAGCACACTTAATTCCTTCAATTTGCAGAACTATTCCATTCCATTAGGCAACTAATTTCTACCTGTCAGATTTGGAATGAAAGTGGTCTCTCTCAGGAGGAAACTTCTCACTTGTAGTAATTAGGTATGAGGAGTCTGTGATGATGCCCATGCTTTGATAGTTGTGTGTGGTTAACTCCCCAAGCTTCGGGACCCTTGGGTAAACTCAACNTCCCCAAGCTTTGGGACCCTTGGGTAAACTCAGTTGAAGTGTCAGCTTCAATACTTGCCTGATAGGAAAGCTGAAATGAGGTTACATATTTCATAATTAAATAACAAAACTACTTTAATTTTTATTAGAGAATCATGAAAGGTTACCTTATGTAAAATCCAAGAGCATAAATTCCTTTGTTGATCTATGATTTTAATAAGCTCCTAAAGAAAATCTGAAAAAGTCTTGATTACAATTAGAGAAAAGCCAGGAGAATGCATGTGTTCAACAATATCAAAGTAATGAATGAAATTAGCAAGCGAGATGAACTGTAGTGCTATGTCAAGCTCCTCTCTTTGATACTATTCTTCACTTGTGGGCATGGTGGCATGTTTTGGTGTGGAAACCTGAGGCTCGTAGGCAGAAGACTGGAGTCCCAAGCCTTGCCACTCACTGGCTGGGAAACACTGGCCAGAACACTTGACCTCACTTAGTTTCATTATTCTGTCATCTACAAAGTGATTTTTTTCTCAGATTCTTCAGAGACTTAACATTTTATAAACGTATGTGGTTGAATGCTTCTCCCNCTGGCCAGAACACTTGACCTCACTTAGTTTCATTATTCTGTCATCTACAAAGTGATTTTTTTTCTCAGATTCTTCAGAGACTTAACATTTTATAAACGTATGTGGTTGAATGCTTCTCCCCAAAAGCATTTATTGTATTCACTGATGAGTATAAAAGTTTTTGCTACTTTAAAGGTACATTTTACCATAAGCTATTTTTATCCAAACTGTATCAGTGAAAAAAACTGTTCTCACCACTACTCAATCTTCATGATAAAACATTTTCTTTTCTTTCTTCCTTTTTTCTCCCTTTCTTCTTTCTTTCTCTCTCTTTCATTATTTTGATATAGGCNTTTTATCCAAACTGTATCAGTGAAAAAAACTGTTCTCACCACTACTCAATCTTCATGATAAAGCATTTTCTTTTCTTTCTTCCTTTTTTTCTCCCTTTCTTCTTTCTTTCTCTCTCTTTCATTATTTTGATATAGGCGTGTGCAAGACATGGGAATTTTCAGGAAGAAATAATAAAAAAATGATCCTCTGTGGAATATTTCAGGGAGTTTAGATATTCACATATTCAGTTACAGAAAATATTATTCCAAAAGGAAAGTACGTTCAGTGGTATTTAAATTCATGCTGGTTGTTGCTTTAGATTAAATGTGTCTTAAAATACAAGTGGGTGTCGATTTACTTTAACTTAAAGAATTTATCAATAGTAAGACAAATATGCATGAAAGATTGGGGACAGAAGGTAAAATTGTAAGTTTAATGGACAGGGACATTTTTAATTGTTTTTATTTTTATTCTTTAAAGATTTTGTTTATTCGAGAGAGAGAGTGAGCATGAGAGAGCAAACATGAGCAGGGGAAGAGGCAGAAGGAAAAGCAGACTCCCTGCTGAGCAGGGAGCCCAATGTTGGGCTCAGTCACAGGACCTGGGGATCCTGACCTGAGCTGAAGGCAGACACTTAGCTGACTGAGCCACCCAGGTGCCCCTTAAGAGGGACATTTTTATATGCAATTTAATGTGTTCATAATTTTAAAATATGTTAAAAAATATTTGAAAATCTACATCAGAGTAGAATGGACTTCGCAATCTTAAGAGTATGAAAGATTGTTCACATGTCAACTATGGTAATTTTGTTGTCAGCAACTTTATATCCTCACTGATTGTCTGAAGGAAGATGAAAAATGAATCATAATGTTCATGCAGAGCTCTTTCATTTCCAAATTATCTTCACATAATTAATTCATAAATAAATGACTATATTAAAAACACAACCCAAAAAATCAATGATAACCTTCAAACATAGAGCAGGAAGTAAAGCTTGTTTTTTTTTTTTTTAAATAGCATTGAATGTATATATATCTCCAAAGAAGATATAAAAATGGCTAACAAGCAAATGAAAAGATCCTCAACATCACTAATCAGCAGGGAAAGGCAAGTCAAAACTACCATGAGATACCACCTCCACCCATAGGATGGCTACCATCAAAAATCACAAAACATGGGCGCCTGGGTGGCTCAGTGGGTTAAAGTTTCTGCCTTTGGCTCAGGTCATGATCTCAGGGTCCTGGGTTTGAGGCCCGCATCGGGCTCTCTGCTCAGCAGGGAGCCTGCTTCCTGCTCTCTCTCTGCCTGCCTCGCTGCCTACTTGTGATCTCTCTCTGTCAAATAAATAAATAAAATCTTTTTAAAAAATCACAAAACAGTAAGTTTTGGTAGGCTGTGGAGTAATTGGACACTGTTTGAGGGAAACATAAAATGGTATAGTCCTTTTGGAAAACAATATGACAGTTCCTAAAAATATTAAAAATAAAATTATATGATCCAGCATTTCCACTTTTGAGTATGTACCCAAAAAGGAATTAAAAGCAGGATCTGGAAGAGATAACTATACACTTATGTTCATAACAGCATTATTCACAACAGATAAAATGTGGAAGCAAACTAAATGTCCATTGATGGATGATGGGTAGGCGAAAGGTGGAGGGACATACAATTGAATATTACTCAGTCTTTAAAAGGAAAGAAATCCCTATACATGCTATGACATAAATGAACCTTGAGGACATTATGCTAAGTGAAATAAGACAGTCACACACACACACACACACACACTGTATGATCCCATTTATATGAAGTACATAGAGTAGTCAAAATTATTGAGTTAGGTAGTAGATTAGTGGTTGCCAGTGTCTGGGGGAGGGAATAGAAAGGAGTTATTTTTCAATGGGTAGAGAATTTCAGTTTTACCAGGTAAAAAGAGTTCTGGAGAGGGCAATGGTTGCACATCATTAATATTTAATACCACTGATCCTATACTTAAAATTGGTTAAGATGGTAAAAAATGTTTGGCACAGAAATGAAATAGTATTACGTAGAAATATTTCAAACTAATTCATAACAAAAAAAAAAAGAAAAAGACATGTACAGATATCCATCTGACCCCAGGAAAACTATACTCTCCTTTCAAAAATAAAAATCCCATATTAAATGTTTATTACATAGAAAAGGAATTGCAGTTTACATAATAGGTATTTTTCTAGTAATCAGAACGAACACAGGTGAAAGAGAGGGAGGTAGGGAAATAAGAGTTGGATGGAGGGAAGATTTTCATAGCAGAACAAGTACCAAAAGCAACAGTTTACATTAACTTAGGTGTGAATTATTGCATCTTTTGAGAAAGCAGCTTGTGGACTTAAAAGTCATAAAATGTTCAGCATAATCGATACTGTATTTTCATGTTTCAAAATCTATTTTGAAGGAAACCATCCTAAACATGTACAAAATTTTCTGCACAGCAAATATCCAATAAAGTGACATTTATCTCACTGAATAACTTTATATTATCTAACATAATAGTGTGATTTTTAAAATTGAAAGATACTGTTAGTTGAATTTTTAATAACACTAGAAGCTGATTATGAAATAAAATACTTTTGGGGTGCCTGGGTGGCTCAGTAGATTAAGGATCTGACTCGGGGTCTCAACTCAGGTCTTGATCTCAAGGTCATGAGTTTGAGTCTCATGTTGGGCTCCATGCTGGGTGTGGAGTCTGCTTAAAAAATTAAAAATAAATAAATTAATAAAATACTTTAAAAGCAGAAAAGTAGAATATCATCTAATATGAGCTAGCATACTCAAATAGAATTCTATAGGTATATGTCAAATATTGATATATCAAAAAACTAACAGTGATTTTCCCAGGGTGTGGAATCATGGATTTTTGTTCTTTATGCCTTGGTATGTTTCCCAAAGTATTAATGAAAGAATTTCAAATTTTTTAAGCCCAAATGATAAAGGCCCCTGAACTAACATATTTATAAATATGATTCAATTAATTGACTTGTGTTACATTTATAAGCATAAGAATTTCAAGATATCAAATTTTGAATAAAATATGTACACCTATATGCACAATTAACATGTATAATTATTTCCTTTGATATTCAATATATTTTTCTAATAAACAGGAGATCATTTACATTGAGAAACTTTGTAAAAAATCTAAATTAGGACACAATCTTGTTATTGTTAAGTGAGCAATGCAAACAACTGTGGATATTCGAGATGATCTCAGCTTCCATTAACCTTGGGGTTTTTTTTGCATTCTGGCTTTGGTGATCACTAAGTGGAAAATTGTTGTTGGATAGGTTGGAATAAAATCAAATAGGAAAAATAACAAAATACTCCAAATCATCAAAAGAAAAACTGAAAATGTCTTTCAAAATAATATATACAAATCTACCAGTATCCATGTGCTAACAGTGTCTTAAACCACCTCTGCATAACATTTTTTGACATTACTGAAAATAGAAAAAGAAAAACTGCAGCACAACAAAAAGTATTTGTCAACTAAAAATCATAAGGAAATATAAAATTATTTTTAGTAAAATAATTAGCTATTATCTTGAAATCACAATTACTTAAAGCAGATTCTCTTTTATAGATGACTTCATCAATTTGAGAGACAACTATATTAAACTACTATCTCTGCTACTGAAAAACAAGTTTTCATAGAATAATGTCATACTAGCTTTTTAACTGGCCCTTAACAATAATGAAATACCAAAGATTATATCAAATCTTTAAAAATAAGCGTCAACAGCCAAGTTCACAACCTTAGCTTAGTTTAATATGTGAATAATCAAAAACCTTAACGAAGAGAATGTGTAAATATATTCTAAGATCACAGTTACTCCTTCTTTTGTATTTGTGAATTTTTTGCCAGTATAAAACATTGGTAAACATAGTAGCAATGTGGATAAGAGTGAAAATTTGTTATTGAGATACATTTTTATTGTTCAATAAGAATGTACACAGACAAGAAAATAATCTGTACTCCTATTTTGTTTTTTCTTTTTTTTTTAAGATTTATTTATTTATTTGACAGGGAGAGAGAAAGATCACAAGTAGGGAGAGAGGCAGGCAGAGAGAGAGGAGGAAGCAGGCTCCCTGCTGAGCTGAGAGCCTGATGTGGGCCTTGATCCCAGGACCCTGAGATCATGACCTGAGCTGAAAGCAGAGGCTTTAACCCACTGAGCCACCCAGGCACCCTATTTTGTTTTTTCAACCTTATGAATTTCTCAGATAAATCTGCCAATTATTCTTAATATAAATACATTTATGGGATTACCTGACCTCGAAGTCAGGCAATCTATTTCTTTCCCCTAAATTTGGTGAAATAGCACAACTATGACTAAACTTCAATTTTGTCTTTTAAATTTATCCAAATATTTTAATTCCTATTTGTCAAACTGGAGAACAATGATTGATGTCAAAATATATTTTAAAGCAATTTAAATTAGTATTCCGATTTATTTCTAATACTTCCATAAAGCCTATGTAAAAAAAGCAGACTTAAAAAGTATTTTAGTGAGGGGCGCCTAGGTGGCTCAGTTGGTTAAGTGTCTGCCTTCAGCTTGGGTCATGATCTCAAGGTCTTGGGATCTAGCCCCATGTCAGGCTCCCTGCTCAGTGGGGAGTCTGCATCTCCCTCTCCCTCTCCTTCTGCCTTCAGCTTCCCCTGCTTGGGCTCTCTTTCTCTTGCTCTCTCTCTGTCAAATAAATAAATAAATCTTCAAAAAAAAAAAGTATTTTAGGGAGTATTTTTTTTCCTATGTCATGTTTGTCTTTTTACTGAATAGTTTTAAATCAATTTTCTGTAGGAGGGAAAATTGAAGAATGACTTTATTAAAGATATATTTACATAGCAGAATATGGCTTATAATTCTGGGAAATCTTAAAAAGAGGAAAGGTTAAAAATTTAAATTCTGTTATGTGTGCATTAAATGGTGAGGGCTTTTTTTTTCTTTTTTGCAAATTTGTAGTGATTGATCTCTCTATTTAATCAAAAACTAAGATAAGTTGCCTCCCCTGCAAAGTGGGTGTTGTTCAAACTGACTAACGTTTTAAAGTGTACAGTTCTCTAAAAATACCTACTTGTCTTTAAGGGTCAGTCTGTGTACCCAGCAGAACCTGGTAAGTAGATTAAATTTTGAGCTCTAGTATAGTTCTATAATATTGAAAACAGTGAACCAACAGAGATTCTGTGCTAACAGGAACTCTATCTAGTCACAACTATGTTTTAGAGTCTGATCCTTGATTTTACTCACAGATTTTTAGAGAAAGTTCACTGGAGACTGTCTTTTAGCATTCAAAGATTAAAAACTGACTTAATTCTTAAAGGGGCCATTTTTACCTCCCAAATAACTTTTATACATAGAATACCTCTCTTTGTCTTGATTCTTAAGTCAAACCCTTATTGAAACTCATGGGATCATCAGCAGAAACTGAGGAATTGTTTGAAAAAACAGACTCACCATTACTAGTGACTACGGTTTTGTTATGTGTTTCATACTTAAAAATAGAACTACCGTCATCATTCTTATACAAAACTCTTTCATATATGAATCAGTTATAAGTAAGTTTAATGCTGACTTTTTGAATGGTAAATTTGGTTCAGCAGATGAAGAAATTTGCTAGAAGAAATGAACAGTTGGTTGAAGAGCACTGCGTTACATGTTCAACCTAATTAATGTATTAAAAGAAAAACAATCTCATATTTCCTGACTGTGACTTCCTCATATTTATTAAATTATGCCATCTGTTACTTGACTTGCAGCGACAGCATGTGATAAATTAGAGTCTCCATCTATGACCAGGCCACCGATACCAGTTAGGAAGCTGAGAGCAACAGCAATGAGAAAAGTAGGACAAACTACTTTGTTGGAGGTTGGTTTCCATCCTCACTTCCCCTCCAACTATCTTTCTCTGTTTAATATTTCTCAAGAGGGCATGTGTGAATGTGTGCTTGATAAGATTGCATGTGTTTGACAGAAAAGGCTCAATGGGAGAGTTAAGTAGGTACTTTTAAATCCAGAATAGTTGGTCTAATAGAACAATGAACTGAGCTGACAGGAGTGAGTCATCTTTATTGCCTTTCTGTAGATTTCACAGATGGTTTCTTGGATCATTAGGAACTATATATTCTATACATATATACATGAACTATATGGTCCTCTTCACTCTTGTCCTTCTACTTGGCTTCCTGAAAACTGCATCGCATGGCCAGTCCATGCCCTTGAGTAACCTCGAGGACTTAACTGCTCATGATACAGAATGTAAATGCTTAATCCTCCAGCTAGTTTCAATAAAGATTCCTCCAGCAAATACTCAAATAAATTAAAAAAAAAAAAAGAAAACGAGCAATAATGGAATAGCACACCTTCGCAATAAAATACAGTTGATTTTTGCATTGAATTTCTGTCAATATCGAGTCACCTGGGGGACCTGGATGGCTCAGTCTGTTAAGTGTCTGCCTTTGGCTCAGGTCACAATATCAGGGTCCTAGGATCCAGTTGCGAGTCGGGCTGTCTGCTCCTCAGGGAGTCTGCTTCTCCCTCTTCCTCTCCCTCTGTGCTCTTGCTCAAATAAATAAATAAAAATCTTAAAGAAATGTCACAAAATAATGGATAAATGAGGTGAGAGACATGAGACGATGAGGCCAAGAAAAATGTTTCCTTTTATTTTTTTTAAAGATTTTTTTCATCATTTACTTTAGAAAGAGAGGAAGAGCACACATGCATGCATGAGCAGGGGGAGGGGCAGAGGGAGAGGGAGAGAATCTTATGTGGACTCAGCACTGAGCACAGAACCCAACAAAGGGCTCCATCTCACAACCCAGATCATGACCTGATCCAAAACCCAGAGTCAGACACTTAACCGATTGAGCTACCCAGGTGCTCCTGCTTCCATTTATGGAAAGCAAAACCTACAGATTGGGTTGAAATAGTCACTCAGTTCATTTGTTGAACACCTGCAGAAACTTATAACTAAAACAATGTGATTTGAATGCTAAAAAACCCATTCTCAATCACATGCTTCACCCTATGTTTGGCTTCAGATTAGAGCCATAGGTACAAGAAAATGGGCGGGGGGGAGAGTCAATTTTTCCCTTTTCACACTGTTGAATTTTAACAACATTTGGGGCTATGTAGATTTTATATAGAAAACTGGCAAATCTGTGTTGCTACAGCTACATCAATCTTTAATATTCTGCATTGAACAAAGAAATATTTCCATGACTATTTCATTAAAGAGATTATCAATTTGATTATTATGATATTTCTGTGATACTTTCCTAGGTATGATATCAATTTGATTGTCATAAGTCAAACTGATTTAGAATTTAGTTGATTTTACTTAATAGACTATTTTAATTTAAAAAAGCTCAGAGTCAAATCAAAAACCATAAATATACATTTTCAGGATTTTTAATTAATCTGACAGCTCAGTTGTGTTATTAAAATTGAATGGTTTTTCACAAAAAGTTAACCCTTCCCTCTCCTTCCATCCCAAGTGGAAGGCAATGGACCTGCCAAAGGAAATGGCCCCAGAATTACTCCTGATCCATGGCTATGTCATAATGAACCACTAACATGAAGTTTAAAAGATGCTTTAAAGTGAAACCAGTTGGTGAGCATTTTGCATTGCTTCCAATGATCTGTTCCTTCACAATTTCATCTCCTCCATCATTCCTCCACCCAACCCTCTTGATTTAGAAGTGTTCAGAGTCCTGCAGAAATCTATTGAACTCTGCTCAGAATCTCTTCTGTACTGATTTTTAATCCATGGGGAACTTTTAAAAATTCTCAATGTCCATGTGGTGCCCCACACTAATTAAAAACTTCCTGGGTGGATACAGACAGAAGCAAATTTTTTAAAACATTCCAGGTTTTTCCAAAATCTGGCCAAGGTTAAAATCCACTGTCATAAAGCAATAATTTGTAAAAATTATCCTTTTTTTAATAATATGCTTCTGTGGAATGTTCTGGCAGGCATAGAACTCTAGATGAAAGAGGTCATTTTGGCAATTTGGGATATACACTTCTGGGTGTGGGTGAAATCAGTTAGTGAGCAGGTAAAGAGTGAAAATGTACTAAAATGGAGAACCAAGTATACAATGCTCAGGGGAAAGATTATGTAGAAGGCACTGGAGTAAGAAATGCCTGAGGTGACTAAGATGCAGAAACATGAAAAGAAAGCAGAGTAAAGGAAGATATGAAAGTATTTCAAAGACAAAATGATCGGGGTGTCTATTGAGCCTGTGACAATTGGTTATCTTCAATCTCACTTCTAGAGATTTTTTATCTGAAGGGTAAGGGGAAGCATAGGGATCTGAATTAAAAAAAAAATCCCCAAGTGCTTTCAGTACAAGTGGTATGTGGTACACATGGTGAGAAACAGCGGCATGTGGGGTTTGTACTTAATCTGCCTTTTAATTTTTTGGTTACCCCTCTCTCACTTGGACTCCCTGTCCACTGACATTTTTATGTATACTTGTTGATTTCTATCACATAAACAAAATTCCTTCTTCCACTGACCTATACATTTTTACCTATTCTCTATTTCTCCCTTAAGAAAAGTTTTAAAACAGAAGTCTTAATCATGCTCTTGCCTACCCTGTTCATTCTTCCACCCTGGACCAGCTTGATGGGCGCTCAATCTGGACAGGGGCAAATAGTCGCAAGTTTGGAAGGGCCTTGCACTTGGTTTAGTGCCCTGCTCTCTGGAAATTCTTAATGCATTATAAGTGAGGGAACTTGCACTTTTATTTTGCACTGAGCCCTGAAAATTATGTAGTCAGTTCTTTCTTCACTACCTTACCCCTGCAAAAAATCTCTGATTTTCAAATTCAATGAACATTTTAAAGTCCTGGTTTCTTATTTTGATCATTTGTAGCATTTAATGCTATTGATCATTTTTTAAAAGACTTATTTATTTATCTTAGAGAGAGAGAGAGCGAGCACGAATGGGGAAGGCCAGAGGGAGAGGGAGAGAAAATCTCAAGCAGACTCTGGGCTGAGCAGGGAGACTGATGAGGGGATTGATGCCATGACCTTAAGATCACAACTTGAGCCTAAACCAATAGTCACAGGCTCAACAGGCACCCTGCTCATTTTGTCTTTGAAATATTTTGGTATCTTCCTTTACTCTGCTTTCTTTTCATGTTTCTGCATCTCAGTAACCTCAGGCTTTTCTTCCTCCAGTACCTTCTACATGATCTTTCCCCTGAGTATTCATTCCATCCTTGGTTCTCCATTTGAGTACATTTTCACTCTTCACCTGCTCACTCACTGATTTCACCCACACCCACAAGTGTGTATCCCAAATTGCCTAAATGACATCTTTCATCCAGAGCTCTATGCCTGAACATTCCACAGAAGCTTATTATCATTTAAAAAGAAAAAAAAAAAAAACCAGGGGCTCAGTCGTTAAGCATCTGCTTTCGGCTCAGGTCATGATCCCAGGATCCTGGGACTGAGCCCCACATCAGGCTCCTTGCTTGGCGGAAAGCCTGCTTCTCTCTCTTCCACTCTCCCTGCTTGTGCTCCCTCTCTCGCTGTGTTTCTCTCTGTCAAATAAATAAATAAAATCTTTAAAAAAATAAAAAATAAAAAAAACCAGATCATTTTATTTTTTTCTAAATCTACTCTGATTCTCTAATACTTATCTGAATTATGGACTCATTGTCCTCTTTGTTATCCAAATAAAAACTTGGAATCACCCTCAGCTCTCTAAGCCAAGTCTGTACTATATTCTTAATATCTCTGGAAAGTCCTCTCTCTTGCCCATTCCCACCATCATTATTTCATTCCAGACCTTTATAATTTCTGACCCACAACTGAAATATTGTTGTAAGTATTCTCTTTGTTTTGGGGCCTTGAATTCCCTATTTTGAATGTGGCTAGAGAGATCTTTCAAGTATACAAATCAAACCATGGAGTCCTTATAATCCTAAATGGTTTAATCCTAAAATCCAAATCCTAAAACAGCCTCTGATAATTGTTCTCAACTCTAACAAATTAAATGCTTTCTTTTCATAGCAAATGACTTATAAAAAACCATTTATTAACACTAAGGAAAATACATAAAAAAATTAAATACCTATTCCAACAATCGTAAAAAGCAATATAATGTCCTTTTGTATATACATATGGAAAAATAAAATAAAAATCTATGCTTATTTCAGCACTTAAGTATTTGAGAATGACTGCTTTGGAAGACATCCCGAAATAATCAAAGACTTACAGTTATTTATAGAACCATAATGAATATTTCTGATATTTATTATTCTTTTTTACTACAGTATAGTTGACATACAGTGTCTAGATTTGCTAATTAATGTTCATGAGCAATGTTACTGCTATGAACCCTGATGGAATTTTGCAAAATAGTAGACAATTCTTTATAAAATTCTAAGCAAACGAAAAGTACAGCCTTCCCTTACTTTTCATGGGAGTTGCAATACTGGAAATTCAGTATATAGTAAAAAAAAACTATTAAAATATTTTTTGTTTTATGATAAATGGATTTGGATCTAGGCGCATGTGATTGTAAATAGATTTGTATCTATAAGGATAGAGGGGACATTGGAAATCATGCAACATGTGGGACTATAATTCATAGGGCAAGACTGTGCTACGCACTATAAGGTGACAAGCATTGCTGGCACCTATTCACCAAATGTCATTCCATAAACCTCCATTGAGAACATAAGCAGACAGACTCTTTATATGTCTAATGCCCATCCCCCCACCCTACACCCTCTCCCTTGTAAAAATGCTCCATTTTTTTGCAGTATGAAGAACCACTTTGTGTCAAGTGTGTTTCACTGGTGACCCCATAATATCCCATAGGAAAAAGTATTTTTCTGATTTCCAAACTACAAACTTTGAAAGAATCTCAAAGATATCCACCCATTCAAATTGCACACTACCATTTAAGTTTTTGGTGGAATCTGTATTCTTTCCAGGATCACTTTCTTGGGTAAGGTCCAGACACTCATACCTCAGGGAATACATATTTATGCAAAAAATCAATTCCAGGATGAGAGATTTTCTGACATGTATAAATTTTAATTCTGTATCTATTCTATGGACTTGAATGTCCGTTGAGAAACTCTTCTTGGACTAAACATCCTCATAAACCTGCAGCACACATTTTTGTTTCAGTAGCACTCGGTATCTATGATTTGAAGCAGTCAAAAGTGGTACAGATTCAATTGAACAATCAAGAATCATCCTTGAAATAAAGAAATTGACAAACCGTGCTGGTATTTTCCTTTCCCTTCTAAATTTCTTACTTTAATACAGAAACATTGCAAGTATCTATAAAAATTATTTTGAGTATTTTAAGTTACCACACTCAAATCCATGCTTTTGCAAATAGATGCTTTTGCAAATAGCTACTTTAAGAGAAACTGGCAAATATTCTAATATATAACATGGACTTCTACTCCCATCATCTTCCATGTTCCCGTCTTACCTCAGTGTTGAGAAGCTTAGGAACTGTATACATTTTCCAGACTTCCTTGTAGCTGTAATTCTGAATGCACAGTTGTTTCTTCTAGTGAATCTCACTTTAATGAGATTTCAAAGGAGAAAGGAAGGAAGAGGTTATCTTCCTTTGCCCATGTTACTGACTAAAAACAAGCTGTGACAGAGGCAAGTGTTTTCGTGGGCATTTCCCTCATTCCAGTATTGAGTTATTAGTCTTCTAGGTATGAGGAAGTGTGATGGTGTTACTCGTAAAAACCACAGAAATAGACACTTTCTGGACTCAGGATCATAACTATTAATTTAAGGTTTAATCTTAAATTCAGTAGAGGTTTGGACTCTTGCTTTTCACTCTTCCAGTCCTTCCAACTTTTTTTGCAATATGATCTCTTTTTTCCCCACATTAAAGTCCATTATGATTGAAATAAACCATAGCTCAGGGCATTGCTGTATGTCAGATCTTAACATCAAAAAAGATTGGCAGGTGAATGAATCACCTATTCTGGGATCCTGCAGAGAGGTAAACTTGTAGCAAGGTACAGATGAACACATCTACAGAATAGAATTCATGAGATTAATTTTTCTCTCTGTTGTTATTTCTTCTTATAGAACAAAAGAGCAGCCTCATAAATAGACACTTTGGATTTAGGTATAATTCATTCAGAATTTAGGTACCTCCTCTATAGGAAACTGTTAGGAGATAAAATTCCCTAGAAATGGGAGATTTTCATCATCCTCAGATCCATGAGGCATGCCCTACAGAGGGAAGAAGAGCCCACGGTATTGAAAGAAGTTGCAGTCCCTTTACTTGGGAGTGAGGGTCTCATGTTCAGCTGTCTTAATACCAGGTAACCCAAAGAAATTTCTGGGATCAATCACTGAACAATCATGATTGTCTTCATAAATATTTAAAATGCTGTCTCTACCTTACAGTGATTGATTTAGCCACAACTTCCAGTAAGTATATTAATAAATATGTTATGNCTCAGATCCATGAGGCATGCCCTACAGAGGGAAGAAGAGCCCACAGTATTGAAAGAAGTTGCAGTCCCTTTACTTGGGAGTGAGGGTCTCATGTTCAGCTGTCTTAATACCAGGTAACCCAAAGAAATTTCTGGGATCAATCACTGAACAATCATGATTGTCTTCATAAATATTTAAAATGCTGTCTCTACCTTACAGTGATTGATTTAGCCACAACTTCCAGTAAGTATATTAATAAATATGTTATGTTATAGGAAAATATTAATAAATATGTTATGTTATAGGAAAATAGTTTAAAAGTAATTCCAAACTTAATTATTAGGAAACTTATGTGAAATGAAAGTTGTAGTATCTAAGCATCATAATTAAAATTCTTCAGAGTAGGATATGAGAGGCTTAAATTAGAACAAAGATGGCATGCCTATTGCTGATTTTCATTCCTCAAATAAAGCTTTTTATCACTTAGATATTATTAGCCACTGCTAAATTAGAAATCCATGCATACACCTGTAATAACCATTTTCCATCAGAAAAGTTATTTGGATTTTTCAGTGATGTATTTTTATGGTCATTTTTATCTGATAAGTTAGAGTTTCACAGAGAGACTGCATGAAAAAAAGAATCTTAAAAATGGGGTTTTCAACTGAAATTTCTTCCCACACACATAAATATGAATGATGTAAACTTTCATTATNCACAGAGAGAGAGATTACAAGTAGGCAGAGAGACAGGGAGAGGAGGAAGCAGGCTCCCTGCTGAGCAGAGAGCCCGATGCGGGCCTCGATCCCAGGACGCTGAGATCATGACCTGAGCCGAAAGCAGAGGCTTTAACCCACTGAGCCACCCAGGCGCCCTTAAAAATGGGGTTTTCAACTGAAATTTCTTCCCACATACATAAATATGAATGATGTAAACTTTCATTATACAGGAAAATTAAAAATAAAGTTTCTATAGTGATAAACTTGAGACCTCGATCTGTAGAAATGGCCAAAAAATTGGAGATAGGAAGATTGACAAATCTAATAAGCAATGGTGAAGTAAAAACTAAAACAAAACAAAAACACAAGCAGCATGACCAGCATATGTATATGCTGCTTAGGTGAAAAATCCCCAGTTTGGAAGCAATTAAATGTTCTGTGCCTCTGCTGTCTTCCCATTATGATTCTTCCATTATTTTCACAAGCTGCATTAGGCTGCCTCAAGATGATTGACATTTTCAGTTCTCCATGCTATTCATTGTGTTCCTGGCATGGAATGAGTAGACCCCCTACCCCCCCCGCCCCCAGAAAATATAGTTATTTTCTCTTCTAATTTTGTCATGAGAATCTATATTCTTCACTGTAGGAAAAATAAAACCAGATAATAAGAAATTTTATAAATTCCAAATACTGCAATTCAAGTTACTTACAACATGTATCACTTATATCTTGATGTCTCTTTAAAATTTAGTCTATTTTATAAATGCTATTTTCAGAAAAGAATATATTGAATGGTGAAAAAAGTCTTCTCATATCAATAAATTTAGCCTACATTCTGTTTTTACAAATGTAGTGATATATAGCACTTATTACAGAGAAAAATATTTTTGGACATTTTATATATTTATTTGGTGTCTTGCCATTTTAAACAATATTGCAATAAATAGTTTTGTATATATATTTTTACCTACATTTCTGATTACTTTTCTTAGAATGACTTCCCAGAAGTTAAAACACTATATCAATTTAAATCAACATTTAAATATGTTTCTCTAATGTGCCATTTGGAGACACTAATGGAACTATGGACTTGACACAGAAAAATGTACATTTGCAGACAAATTTCTGTGATGTTTAGAGGATACATGTCTTTTCAGAAAACTCATTTAAAGACATTCATCCAGGGAATTATTTAGCCTATGTTAAGGGCACTTATGCTATATTATAATCCCGTGTTTATAAAAACATATTCATACAATTATCAGGAAAAAAAATCTATCCTAAAAAGTTACTGATGATTTTGTTGGTGAGGTGGTGATAGAAGAAAATGTAATGTTGTATTGTTTGAGCACCATCTCAGAAACATATCCTACTTTTATAATAAGCATGGGAAAAATTATTTTTGAGGATTTTCATTGTACAAAGAGATCTTACCTTGTCCTTCAAATCCTATTCAGCTTATAATTGTGTTCTTATCAATTCACAGCCAAAATTCTCGGAAGTTTCTTTCATACTAAGTGTTTCTACTTAAAGCCTAGTCACTCTTCAACTGACTGCTATCAGGTTTTTCCTCCTGCTATTCTCTTGAAAATGTTCTTAGCAAGTAAGCTATGACTCTTAATTTTTTAAATCCAATACATAAGTTTTCTGGCTGCTAATAATGGTGAAGTAGCTAGTCATGGACCCACTCACCTGTTAATTATAGTTATAAGCAAAAAATGAGACCTACCTGTTGAAGGAATTTGTAAATCAAAATCAAGAACCAAGCCTTAGGAGTAAAGATTAAGTCCCAGGAATAAGGTTAAGAAAAAAAAAAAAGATGCCTATAAGTAAGCATCTACAAGATTAGGTGATACTAAAATAATTTCTGTTGCTAGGACAAAACACAAAGCTCTACAGAGAAAGATAACAAAATCCAGGACTCTACAATATATCACTCATAATGTCCATTATTCAACTAAAAACTCACTAAACATGCAAAGAAACAGAAAACTTATGACCTAGGGCCAAGAGAAAAATTAATCAATAGATATTGATATTCAGACCACCTGTATGTTGGAATTAGCAAAACAACATGGGGAAAGAACTATAGTAAATATGTTTAAAAGTCTGCAGGAAGTAATAAGCATATGGAGTGAAGAAGAATTTCAAGAGAGATATGGAAACTTCAAGAAAGAAACAATAATGTACATCATAAAATAAAATGCTAATCAATATTTGAAAAAATATGTATTTCTTAGGATAAAAAGAAAAGATGGGTTAACTCAAAGAAAAGTCAGTAAAAATCATTAAAATTTAATATAACTCAATTATATAAAAAATTTTCTAATTTTACTTTACAAAGAAGCCCACATGTCCAGACAGTTCAACAAACCCTGATAGAATAACTACAAAGGAAAACACTCCAGACATATTATATATTCATCAAAAATACATATCTCAAGTGAAACAGAGACATTTCAGAAAAAAACAAAACCTAGTAGAATTTTTAAGAGCAAATCTTCATTACAAAAAATAAATACATAGATATAGAAAAAGACAGAGACATAGATTTGTTCACTTTGAAGAAAATAATACAGATACAAATTTTTGGTCCATAAGAAGGAATGAAGAATGCTGGAAGGGATAAATGTGAATAATTACAAAATACCCATTTATTTTTTAAATGCTTTGAAAATCAATTGACTACTTAAAACAGAAAAGTGATAATAATGCATCATGGGATTAATATCATAAATAGAAATAAGGTTTGTTTAACTAAAGTTATACATTAATGATATATTATTAATTCACAGACTATAATAAATTAAAGGTGAATATAATAATCCCTAGAACAATCAATAAAATATAGTTTAGAATTATAACTAAAATGCCAATAGGTAAGATAGAATAAAATGTTTTGAAATATTCAGTTAATCCAAACAAAAACACAAAAGGTAAAACAAAATACTAGGACCAACCAAAAAACAAATAGCAAGATAGTTGACTTAAAATCAAGCATCTCAGTCATTATAATAAATATAAATAGATTAAAAATTTGAATTAAAAAACAGAAATTGTGAGACTGGAGAAAAATAAGCAAGACCCAAAAATATGCTGTTCATCAGAGACATACTTGAACTGTAAATCCAATAAATATTTTGTAATTCTCATCCTATTTAACATAACTGAATTATATTTTTAAGAACTAATTTTCTCATATGGATCATTTCTAGCCATCTAAATGACTTTTGTGATAGTCATTAGTAGTAGTAATAGCAATAGCTAAAATTTAGGGTATGTTTACTTTGTATTTCTGGTATTAAGATTGTTTATAAGCACTATCTTTTAAAATAATTGCATCAAATTACTACATAGTAGTTAATTATGCCATTGTCATTTCAGAGACAATATAACAGATAGAGAGAAAACCAGTAACTTACATTAGGTTACATCTAGTAACTGAATTCGAACAATGTAACTCAAAGCTCTCTCAATTTTGTCCAGTCGCCTGGGTAACATCTGCCTTTAGCTCAGGTCATGATCCCGGGGTCCTGGGTTTAGGTCCCACATTGGACCCCTGATCAGTGAGGAGCATGCTTCTCCCTCTCCCACTCCCCCTGCTTGTGCTCTGTCTCTGTCAAATAAATGAAATATTTTAAAAAAAGGTTTATTAAAAAAAAAAGCTCTCTCAATTTTGTTATGTCTGTCCAATTCTTCATACATCTGTCTGAACTCAAATTTGATCACACCATTCTGCTGCTTATACCTTCTGAGTGGCTTGGTACTGCTTTTGGTGTAATGACAAATTTTGCAATGTAATTTCTACCTATTCTCTAGCAATCTAAACATCGTCTATTCCCAAAGCTACCTTGCTATAGTTGCACTGTGATTTTTCTGACCTGCTCATAAACCCAGTCTTCCAGGTTTCGGTGTAACTCAAAACTTCAGACTGGATTAGGATCCATTTCATGTTCTATATCTTGCCGGTGTTCTGCTCTCTAGTGCTCACAACTTACTAGGTCATTCTGTGTGGTGACATCAAGCACATGTTTAGCTTACAAGAATTTGGTTGATATTGAATGTAAAACTAATATTAAACAATTTTCTTTTTCTTTGTATAGCCCTAAACAGAAATTATTTTATATTGTATTAACTTTAAAAAGTGCTACATTGAAGGGTAAAGAAAAAGTGCTATAACTGAAGGGAAGAAGAAAAACCCAGCTCTGTTACTCAAAACCACCAAGAGTATGTTGGGTCCAGTTAAAACAAAACAAAACAGAACAAAACAAAACAGAACAAAACAAAACAATCTCTATATCTTTGAAGTGACTGTCCAGGTTTTTAAAAAAATAATCTTTATTGGGATTAGTATTGACTTTTAGCATTGTTGACCTTGGATGACCTTCTATAGCTCCTCACCTCCTCACACTCCAGCCCTTTACTTCTCCCACCTGTCCCTTCTATTTTCTTCTGTAGTCCTAGTTTGTTCACTGAGCAATGATATATTTGCAAACCACATGTTATGAAATTATTACATTTCTCCCCCTTTTTTGGTAAAATTTATGTTTTTTATTTTAGTTCCAGTGTAGTTGATACAGTGTTATATTAGTTTCAGGTGTACAATATAGTGATTCAACAATTACATACATCAACTGTGTTATGTTAGTGAGGTAACTTTTTCATTGCCCCTAAGGATGGGGACTGGTTGCTGAGGGTCCTGACTGTGTAATTATAGAATTGGAATTTCAGTCTTCAAGGTGAGTGTACTCTTGGGGTGCCTGGGTGACTTAGTCTATTAAGCATCAGCCTTTGGCTCAGGTCATGATCTCAGGGTTCTGGGATCAAGCCCTACATTGCCTCTCCCTTTCCCTCTACCTTTCCCTCAGCTCATGCTCTCTTGAGTGCTTTCTCTGTCTCTTAAATAAATAAATAAATAAAATCTTAAAAAAAAAAAGGAATGTACTCTTAATCCCCATCACCTATTTCACCCACCCCTCATCCACCTCCCCTCTGGTAACCATTGGTTTGTTCTCTATGGTCAAGAGTCTATTTTTTGGTTTCTTTCTGTCTCACTGTCTCTCTCTTGCTCTCTCCCTTTTCCCTTTTTTCATTTGTTTTGTTTCTTAAATTCCACATATGAGTGAAATTATATGGTATTTGTCTTTCTCTGGCGTATTTCGGGTAAAATTCATCTTACATGCTCATAGCGATAATACAAGGTTGCATGATGATTTGGGTTGCCTGTTCTGTATTTTCCGCTAGACACTGAGCCACAGGAAGCAGTGAATATTAACATTTGCATCATCTCAGGTTTTCTCACCACTGTGCTCCCCTGCCAATATCACCAACAGAGACGGAAATCTTTATATTCTTGTTTTGAATCTTGAGATTTTGTAATGGAAAACCAGGGCAAGGGATAGGGAAAAGCACACAATGAAAGGACAGGTAGTGTTTTACGGCACAAAATTATAAGTTTAAATTTGGCCAGAGAGCTAAGAACAGTGTCTTATAGAAAGTGCTGAGAGGGGAGAGCAAGAAAATGCATATGTAAATTATGACCCAGAGAGGCTTTGTCTGGGAGTAGAGGGAAGTTTGGGGAAGAAGACTCTGTAACAAAGGATAGGGGAGTAGGTAGGAAGAAAGAGAGTGAGACATTCTGAATTGCATTCAAATGACTCGCCCGTCCTTTCTTTCACTGGTATTGATGTAGGAAAAATGTTATTAGGGCTTAAACCAATGGCCAAGAAAAAAATCTTGAGACATCTTTGGTACAAAAAGGTGATTTTATTAAAGCATGAGACAGGTCCCATGGGCAGAAAGAGTTGCAATGGGGTCATGAGGAGTGGCCCATTATATAGTTTCAAGTTGGGCAGGGGGTTGGGATAGCGTAAGTATAAGGAATTTTGGAAGCAAGGTTTCCAGGACCCTGAGGGAGCTAGCTATTGTTTGGAAAAGGTCATTTATTACTGTCTAATAAAGCCTTAGTTGTGAGACTTTTCTGATGTATATTGGTGGGTCTGATGCTTGGGGGGTGATTGCCAACATGTATCTTGGAGGGCTTAGAGATAAAGGAAGTTTCCAAAGGAATTTTTATACATTAAAGTAGACTTACAGGATCCTGGCTGTTGGGCTAGGATTGTCTTTTGCCCCTAGCAAAGTATTAACATTGAGGCCATTGAGTCCCTAGAGGAAGGTCACTCTGCCTGTTTCAAGGACTTGTCAGTGGGCTGTAGGTAGTAAGGAAATTTGATAATTTTTCTTCTGTCTCTGTTTCCCATATTTGTATGATGGAGACCACTCTCAGTATGCTGTTTGAATCAGCACCAGTTCCCATTGCATCAAATCAGTTCTAATTTTCAATTACTTTGTATTTGGGAAAAAAACCCCACAATTTTCATAGAATATTTTCCACAAAATTAATAACTTGGTTAACATAAATTTTTAAACTTTGGTTGAGACCTCTTTTGAAATGCCCTTATGTGTTTTATATAAAAACAGAAATAGACACTCAGCATAAAACTTCTTGCAAATGTAGAAATTCTTTCTGTTGTGTGACCAACTCTCTGCTCTCAAAGAGTTCTTAATACTTGGGTCTGTCTTCTGTGGGTATTTAAACTGTAACTGATGAGTATACACATTTCACCTACATTTTCATTTTCTGGCTATGGTCCACACAAAAAGACATTAGAGTTAATCATCACAAAGTCCCTGGTCTCAATTGTTTTATCATACCTTTTAATTTTTCAGAAGATTAAAATAGCAAGAGCTCCTTGGAGATTCCTTTATCTAGTTTGGCAGGTGGGTAAATGGTGCTCTAGAGTGACATTCTTTCTTACTGATGAAATTGCTTCTATCATCTAAGCACCTGTTAGATCTCTGGAAGCATGGTTTCAAATGATGGTTTCTGTGATATCTATAAAAAGCCCAAAGATATTCCCCTGGTGGTTTCCCCATCCTATGAGGAAGAAAACACTGGTAGAGAACCGTACAGTTATTTCTTTTTTAAATTGTCATTTATGTCCCAGTATAATCATATCTCATGATCTTAACAAGTCCAGAATACCTTTCCTAACACGGTTTCCTTGGTTCCCTTCCAAACCAGAAAGGCAATCTTAAAGTTTACTCAAGATATAATTAGATCAGAATAAAAAATCATCTTATTACACATTTACTGTTTATGCTTTCTATAATTTCTTGTTAGTTAAAATTTGTACTATGCTTAAAATAATCAAAAGTGCCATAAAAATAGTACTGTGCTTTGAACAAAGCAACAACTTTCAAATTTGTTAGTATAAAGAACTGTTATTTAAACTCTAAATTTCATTTTCTCATATTTTATAAATGTAAGTAAGCCACTGTTCTTGAATCAAATCAATTAGTATAGAGTAAAATATTTAGTATTTTAGCTTTTAGACAAATGGTCTAATAACAAAAATTGGTTAATTTATTTCCCTTTCTCTCCAATGCTAACTTTCAGTGGGAGCTTTGTATGCATTTTAATTTATCTTAAATTTATGCAGAAATAGATTAGCATTTCCTAGCAATCATTTGTTTTGCATTTTTGCTTTCAGTCATTTTTTAAACCACCTGCTGTATTTGCCTTATGCTCAAAATATGCTGTTGACAGTTACTAATAATGCTGATTAAATTTGCGTTTGATGACAGGCAAAACACTAAGTAAAAACAAAACAATATAATCCTGCATTTGTTTTCTCTGTTTAAGTGGTGGCCTAAAAGAAACATCTGATTTGTAAGAGCATTGGTTTATTACCATTTGGCAAGTCTTATTGAATTGAGGTATAGACAGTATGTGAAAGTGAATATAATTACAGAATTTTCAAGTATTGGTTTATTTTATGAAGTTAAAAATATGCATGCAGTCTAAAATAAATATCTTTAGGTTCCTTTCACATTTTCAGAAGTCATTAGAGTTTGCCACTAAGGTATAATATCATTAGAAAATGAAAACATCTAGGCTGAAAGCATCTTTTCTGAAGGTGAAAATTGTCAAGGCAACCATAGATTTTCCATTTTGCATGTGTTTCTACTTTATTCTTCTTGATGTACATATAATAAAAGCAGAACAAAGCAAATACTTTTCAAACTTAAATGTCAGTGATTAAGACCTGACACAAGGGATATTTGTTATACTTTATAGGGTTGTTTTGGAGAGTAGCAAAGATGATGGGTGTGATAGATAATGGTCCCTAAAACCCATGTATTTGGACCTGAAGAATTAGCCTTGCTTTCACAAAACTTCATGGTGAATTGTGGCTATCTCTGAGATTTCCATTTATTTAAAAGAAAAATATATGGATACTCATGATCCCATAGCCCTTGCTACATGATTGCTTCTTGGATGCTTTTAACTCTGGGATTAATTCTTTGAATTTATGGAGGCAAAAGCAATATAAGCAAATTAGATTCAATTTATCTCTGTAAACAATGTAGAAATTATAAATTATTATGCAACATGTTCACCTATAAATGTCAAAAATATGTTTTTCATTTTATATTTAACATATTGAACTAATTTTTGCCCATTTATGCTACCCTGATGTATATCTTATAGGTTTTGTTTTTAAGGCCAGGCATAAATATATGGAAGATTTTGTATGATCAATTCAGTATTCACTCCTACCAGGAATAGGAAAATTAAGTTATATTCAACATGATTATTTCTAACATTTGAGTATTATGTGCCAGACTTTGTGCAAATAATTTCTATTATAATTTATTTAATTATTACATGTGTATAAGGTAGATGATATTATTTATCCCCATTTTGCAGATAAAGAAAACAAGGCACAGAAAGATTTTTTTTTTTTGCAAGGGATGAAATGTGTTGCATTGGAATGAGAAGATGACCACAGTCAAATGATTTCACAGCCTATGCTATAACCACTCCACTGTGCCACCATTTTTATTACCAAAGAGAAGAGAAAGAATTGGAAATCCTCATTACAACTTTGACAGGGCCATTGTGGCAGTTCATTGGCTTAAACGTTTTCCTTCTTTTACCTGTGATATAAGGAGGACAGGAGGCAGAATCTGCAAGAGAAGCTGTATACGTACCCTGCAGCTAAAGATTATGCCTTAAAGCATTTGGTTGATAGCCCTGTGATATTTAACTTTTCTGAGGTTCAGTTGTTCCATCTGTTTTTGGGGAGAATCATTTCTATCCACAAATCTTTCAGCAATGACCGTAAGGGCCAAAAGGCAATGAAATAATAGTTTTAAAATACCAAGAGAAAATAGTGATAAATAGAAAATATAAAAGTAGAGTGTGATAATACTTATGTCATAATAGAAAATAAACATGAAATATGAAAACCAAACTTCTAACACAGAATGAAGCTAAAATAAAATTATTGTTGTGGACTCACAGTCATGCATGAAGTTTCACACTTGTGAGTCCTTGCTGGAGAAAGTCTGGAGAATCCATTTCAGGGAGAAGGAAATGGACAGCATACTGAAGGAATGACATGCAGATAGGAATGGTGTACAAAATTTTTAAACCTGGGTCTGGGCCCTTCCTCACTAAGCTTAAGACCTAGTGGGAGATAAACCTGAAGTGATTCTTTAGGGTAGAAAAATTCTCTAGGGTAGAAAACTTGCCATAGACTATAGAGAAACAAGTAGTATTCTTCTTTCTAAATGCTTATGAGATAATGTAATCTACTATCTGCCCTATGTGTGTAATTTAAAGGCCATTAAAACATTTGAACATTGAGACGGATATTCTTTCATCACAACCTCAACTCCTATCACTAGCTTTCAACTTCTCTCCTTCCAAAGGTTCTGTCTTCTCTCATAGTTTCCCAAACATATCACACTGTTGCTTTCAGTTTTACATGTCTGAGGGAAACCCACACTTGCACCTACTTAATTCATTTACCTCCTTCAGATTCAATTCTGGGATCATCTCCTCCTGAAAACCTTTCCTGCTTGTCCTTACTTGTCCTGACCTGCCCTTTCTAATTTTATTGAATTAAGTTAGACACTCCTCTGCTGTCTTCAGAGTATATTCTGTGTAACACCTACTTAAGTTTTCACAAATCATGTTAAATATATCTGTTTTATATGTTAGTATTCCCAACTAGATGCTAAAACACCCTAAGGAAGATAATGCAGGATTAATATTTTTTTCAATGATCACATTTGGTCCCATTGAAGGTTGTCATAGATAATTACCCAGAATTTAGGACAAAATATCATTGGTATTGAAGATAACAAAAAAAATGCTGAAGCTACGCAAATGGTATGTTGTGTTATTTATCAATAACAACTACATGAAAATACTTAACCAATACTTTAGTCATTGAAGTAGAAACTGTAAAAGCAGTAATGTGTAAACGTTGCTGAAGGGTCTGGCATAATTTTAACAAGTTCCTAAAGATCTGTCTGCTGACAAAGTCCTTAGGATTTAGAATGTTAGGATAGAGACTGTTTTAATTTTAATTTTTGAATTTGTGGTAATTTCCTATTTACAGAGAAGTTCTAAGCATATTGAAAAGTTTTGTCTTTTACCCTTCATCTAGATTCACCAATTGTTAACGTTTGGCCATTTTTTGTTTTTCTCTATGTATAAATTATTATTATTTGTTCTATTATTTTTACTGACCTATCTGAGAGTAATTGGAATATGTGTCTCTTAACAATAAGGACATTTACTTAAATATCATCAGTATAATGATCAAATTCATGAAATGCAAATGTGTATATTTTATTATCTAGTAGACAGTTCATACTAAATTTTGTTGATTGTTTAATAATTTCCTCTATGCTTTGTCTTTTTGCAAGCTAGAATCCAAACCAAGATCATCCATTGCATTTAGTTGTCACCTCTTTAGTCTTCTTTAAGCTGGAAACAGCCTTTGTCTTTCATGATATTCCTGTTTTTGATGATACACATTTGTTCTTTTGTAGACTAGGGTTGTGCGGTGTTTATTCATGATTATACTCAGATTATGTCTTTTTGGTAGGAGTATGGCATGAGAGGTGTTATATTCTCAGAGTATGACATCAGGAGGCACATCACATCAGTTTTCTCAATATTGGAGGCATTAATTTTTTCCATTGTGAAGTTGGTGTCTGCCAAGTTCTTAAATCAGAAAGTTACCACCTTCTCTTTGCAATATCAGAGAAAATGGCTTAGTAAATGTTTCATTCTCCACCAAATTTTCACCCTAGATATTTAGCATCTTATTGATGATTCTTTGCTAAATTAATTGTAACTATAATATTTTCAAGAGATATTTTGTCACTATTTCATTCTTTTTACATTTAGTAATTGTCATTCCACTGTAAGAAAAAGCTTTCCCATCTTTCCTATTAGTTAGGTAATTCATTTATTTATGTACTTACTTATTTTGTAAGCTTGAGCTCAATGATTCTTTTTTTTTTCCTTGGTTTTTCATTGTATCCTTAAGGCAAGCATCTGTTTCTTGGCTCCCTGGTTTATATATTAATCTGTTTCTCTCTATACCATCCATACTGGCTTTGCCATGTGTTGTTATTTGTATTGTAAATTTTTTGATTGAGATGTTCATTAGTAAATTTTTTTTTCAGTTTTTAGTTTGTCTTTGCAATCTGGGTAATTCTATTCCATTTTTTAAAAAAAATGTCAACCTTAAAAAATATTACTGAAATTGGGTAAGAATTATATTGAATTTATGGATTAAAGCAATGATATTGTAAGGATATTAATTCTCTGCCATCATGAATAAGTACTAATAACTTTCAGTATTCATGAATTGCAAGATTTAACATTAAAAGACATTAACTCTAATGAAATTAACCTAAAAATTGAAAGCAGTATTTATTAAAAAAAAAAGGTTTTGGGGAAAATTTTATAAAGTGATTCTAAAATTTATATATGATATAGATTTAAAAAAAACCAAGGGAAGCAAAGGCAAATTTTTTCAAAGAAGAACAAAGTTAGACAGTGGACTTTATCAGAAAAAAAGTGTATTATAAGAGTGAATTAATTAAGACAGTAAAGTTGTAGTGTAAGGGGAGTATTAAATAAACCAATGAAACAGAACAGAGACTGAAAGATGTAGTATGGTCTCCTGATTTATGACAAAGAATACATTGAACTGAAGTAAAAAAAATAACATTTTCATTTTTTTAAGTTTAAATTCATTAGCCAACATATAGTACATCATTGATTTCAGATGTAATGTTCAATAATTTATAGTTTCATATAACACCCAGAGCTCATCATGTGCCTCACTTAATGCCCATCACCCCGTTACCCTATGCCCCCACCCACCTCCCCTCCAGCAATCCTTAGTTTGTTTCTTATAGCTAAGAATCTCTCATGGTTTTTTTCTCTCTCTCTCTGATGACTCCCTTTCAGTTTTCCCTCCATTATCCTATGATCCTCTGAGCTATTTCTTATATTTCTCACACGAGTGAAACCATATGATAATTGTTTTTCTCTGACTTATTTCACTCAGCAAAATACCCTCCAGTTCCATCCACGTTGAAGTAAATGGTAAGCTTCCTTTCTGATGGGAGAGTAATATTCCATTGTATGTATGTATGTATGTATGTGTATGGATGTGTGTGTGTGTATAATATATATATATGTGTATGTGTGTGTATGTATAATATATATATATATATTCACATCTTCTTTATTGTCCATTCATCTGTCAATGGACAATGGACATCTCAGGTCTTTCCACCAGTTTGGGTATTGTGTACATTGCTGCTATAAACATTGGGGTGCAAGTTTCCCTTTGGATCACTACATTTCTATCTTTGGGGTAAATACCTAATAGTGCAATTGCTAGGTGGTAGGATAGCTCTATTTTTAACTTTTTGAGGAACCTCCATACTGTTTTCCAGGGTGGCTATACCAGCTTGCATTCCCACCAACAGTGTAAGAGGTTTCCCTTTCTCCACATCCTCGCCAACATTTGTTTTCTGTTGTGTTAATTTAGCCATTCTGACTGGTGTAAGGTGACATTTCATTGTGGTTTTGATTTGTGTTTTCCTAATTACAAGTGACATGGAGCATTTTTTCACGTGTCTGTTGGCCATTTGTATGTTTTCTTTGGAAAAATGTCTGTTCATGTCTTCTGCCCATTTATTGACTGGATTATTTCTTTTTTTGGGTGTTGAGTTTGATGTTTTTTATAGATATTGGATACTAGCCCTTTATCTGATATGTCATCTACAAATATCTTCTCCCATTCCATAGGTTGCCTTTTTCTTTTGTTGATGGTTTCCTTTCCTGTGCAGAAGCTTTTTATCTGGATGAAGTCCTAATAGTTCATTTTTCTTTTTGTTTCCCTTGCTTTTGGAGATGTGTCTAGCAAGAAGTTGCTGTAGCTGAGGTTGAAGAGGTTGCTTCTTGTGTTCTCCTCTAGGATTTTGATGGATTCCTGTCTCACATTTAGGTCTTTCATCCATTTTGAGTCTATTTGTGTGTGTGGTGTAAGAAAGTAGTCCAGTTTCATTCTTCTACATGTGGCTGTCCAGTTTTCCCAGCACCATTTACTGAAGAGACTGTCCTTTTTCCACTGGATATTCTTTCCTGCTTTGTCAAATATTAGTTGGCCATAGAGTTGAGGGTTCATTCCTGAGTTCTCTCTTCTGTTCCATTGATCTACGTGTCTGTTTTTGTGCCAGTACCACACTGTCTTAATGATTACAGTCGTGTAATAGAGCTTTATGTCCAGAATTGAGATGCCACCAGCTTTGGTTTTATTTTTCAACATTCCTTTGGCTATTTGGAGTCTTTTCTGGTTCCATACAAATTTTAGGATTATTTGTTCCAGCTTTGTGAAAAATGTCAATGGTATTTTGATAGAGATTGCATTCCATGTGTAATTTTTTCTAGGTAGCACAGACATTTTAACAATATTTATTCTTCCAATCCATGAGCAGGGAATATTTTTCCATTTCTTTGTGTCTTCCTCAATTTCTTTCATAAGTGTTCTGTACTTTTTGGAGTACAGATTCTTTACTTTTTGGTTAGGTTTACTCCTAGGTATCTTACGGTTTTTGATGCAATTGTAAATGGGATTGACTCCTTAATTTCTCTCTCTTATATCTTGTTGTTAGTGTATAGAAATACAACTGATTTCTGTGCATTGATTTTATATACTGCCACACTGCTGAATTGCTGTATGAGTTATAGCAATGTTGGAGTAGACTCTTTTGGGTTTCTCCCTTAAAGTATCATGTCATCTATGGTGAGTGAGAGTTTGACTTCTTCTTTGCCAATTTGAATGTCTTTTATTTCTTTTTGTTGTCTGATTGCTGAGGCTAGGACTTCTAGTACTATGTTGACCAACAGTGGTGGGAGTGGGCATCCTTGTCATGTTCCTGATCTTAAGGGAAAATATCTCAGTTTTTCCCCATTGAGAATAATATTTTCTGTTGGGCTTTTTGTAGATGGCTTTTGTGATATTGAGGTATAATTCCTCCAACCCTACACTGTGGAGAGTTTTAATCAAGAAAGGATGCTGTATTTTGTCAAATGCTTTTTCTGCATCAATGCAGAAATTGAGAATTGAGAAGATCATATGCTTCTTGTCCTTTATTAAGATTATGTATCATGTTGATCCATTTGTGAATGTTGAACCTCCCTTGCAACCCAGGAATAAATCTGACTTGGTCGTGGGGAATAATCCTTTTAATGTACTGTTGAATCCTATTGGCTAGTATCTTGGTGAGAATTTTGGCATCCATGTTCATCAGGGATATTTGTCTGTAATTCTCCTTTTTGGTGGGGGCTTTGTCTGATTTGGGGATCAAGGTAATGCTGGCTTCATAGAATGAGTTTGAAAGTTTTCCTTCCATTTTTATTTTTTGAAAAAGCACCAAAAGAATATGTATTGGTTCTTCATTAAATGTTTGGTAGAATTCCTCTGGAAAGGCATCTGGCCTTGGACTCTTGTTTTTTGGGAGATTTTTGATTACTGCTTTAATTTCCTTGCTGGTTATGGATCTGTTCAGGTTTTCTATCTCTTCCTATTTCAATTTTGATAGTTTATAAGTTTCCAAGAATGCATCAATTTCTTCCAGATTACTAATTTGTTGGCATATAGTTGCTTGTAGTATGTTCTTATAATTGTTTGCATTTCCTTGGTGTTAGTCATGATCTCTCCTCTTTCATTCATGATTTTATTAATTTGGATCCTTTCTCTTTTCATTTTGATAAGTCTGGCTAGGGGTTTATCAGTCTTATTAATTCTTTCAAAGAACCACCTTCTTGTTTCATTGATCTGTTCTCCTGTTCTTTTGGTTTGTATTTCATTGATTTACACTCTAATCTTTATTATTTCTCTTCTGCTTGGTTTAGACTTTATTTGCTGTTCTTTCTCCAAGTCCTCTAGGTATAAGGTTAGTTTATGTATTTGAGACTTTTCTAACTTTTTGAGAAAGGCTCTATTGGTATGTACTTCCCTCTTAGGAGCACCTTCATTGTATCCCAAAGATTTCAAACAGTTGTGTTTTCATTTTCATTTGTTTCCACGAATTTTTTAAATTCATCTTCAATTTTCTGGTTGACCCATTCATTCTTAAGTAGGATGCCCTTTAACCTCCAAGTGTTTGAGTTATTTCCAAATTTCCTCTTGTGATTGAGTTCAAATTTTAAAGCATTGTGATCTAGAAATATGCAGGGAATAATCCCAGTCTTTTGGTACCAGTTAAGACCTAATTTATGATGCGGGATGTGACCTATCACGGAGAGTGTTCCATGTGCACTCGAGAAGAATATGTATGCTGTTGGTTTAGGCCCTTGTTTCCTTGTTGATCTTCTGCTTAGATGATCTGTCTATCACTGTGAGTAAAGGGTGTTGAAGTCCCCTACCAGTATTGTATTATTATCAATGTGCTTCTTTAATTTGGTTATTAATTGGTTTATGTAATTGACTACGCCCATGTTAGGAGCATAGGTATTTATAATTGTTGGATCTTCTTGTTGGATAGACCTTTAAGTATGATATGGTGTCCCTCTTCATCTGTTACTATAGTTTCTGGTTTAAAATCTAATTTGTCCGATATGAGGATTGCTACCCCAGCTTTCTTTTGATGTTCATTAGCATGATAAATGGTTTTCCACCCCCTCACTTTCAATCTGGAGCTGTCCTTAGGTCTAAAATGAGTCTCTTGTAGATAGCATAAGGATGGGTCTTGCTTTTTTATCCAATCTGATACCCTGTGTCAAAAAGATAATATTTTCAATAGATCTATAGGGACAATTCGTATCTATATTGGGTAGAATAAAAAGAATGTTGACTTCTGTTTTGTATGGCACATAATAGGCTATTCTTGATGAAATTTGGGGAAAAATATAAATAAATTACCATGAACGTGTGGTAAGCAAATATGTATTTAATAAGATGCAAAAGTATGAGTCACAAAGGAAAAAATGAAAATTTATCGTTTATATAAAATATGAACTATTTTTATGGAATGGCAAAGTTAGGACAATGAAAAGATAAGCTGCAGAGTTAGAGTATGTATATAAATTCTTATGAATCAATAAGAAATGGTGGAAATTAAATGGAAAATTAGTAAGAAATACTTGTGCTCTTAAAAAAATGAGAATCCCAAATGCCCACTACGAATAAGAGAGAAACTCAAATTCACTGATCATCAGAGAGAATAAATTCAAAATATAGTGCTACTATATACCACTAAAATTATTAAAGTGAAAAACACAGATACATGAAATAGTAACATAACATGGAGTTTCTGGAATTGTCTGCAGATATTTCCCTGGGAAACTGTTTGCTGGCATAGATTTAAGCTACCTGTGACCAAGCATCTCTAAACACAACTCCCCAAATATTTGTGCTTGTGTTCACCAAAAGTCACATATGAGTATCTTCATAGAACTATTCCTCAAATCACCCCAAATTCCATCCATGAAGAAATAAATTTGTGGGGGCACCTGGGTGTCTCAGTGGGTTAAACCTCTGCTTTCAGCTCAGGTCATGATCCCAGGGTCCTGGGCTCAAGCCCCGCATCGGAATCCCTGCTCGGCGGAGAGCCTGCTTCCCCCCCTCTCTCTGTCTGCCTCTCTGCCTACTTGTGATCTCTCCCTCTGTAAAATAAATAAATAAATAAAACCTCTAAAAAAAAAAGAAAGAAATTTGTGATACATTCAGATAATAGTGTAGAATATAGTAATAAGGATAAATAAAACAAAACTGTAGTCAGTAACATGGATGAATCTCAAAAACGATATTTAGTAAGAACAGTTACTAAAAAAGAGCACACGCTATGTGATTCTGTGAAGTTAAAAGACAAAATGCATCCATAACATCAGGAGCCCAAGACTGGTTATCTCCATGGTGGAGAATTGAGACAATGGAATGAGACATGAAACATGTGTTGCAATTGATAAAAGTGACTGCTTCTTGTTCTAGGTGCTTCTTAGAGAGGTGTGTTCATGTTGTGGACATTCTTTTGCACTCTTTTTAAATCTTGTCACTTTTCTTGGTGTGTGTTTGTATCACATGCATGGAAAGTCCTGGCAGCAAACAAACAGTAAATCAGGATTGTAGCAGATTTTAGCAGAAACACTTCATTATAACCAATTCTTCGCTACTTACTGATGACCTAAAAAATGCAAAATGAGGAGTCACATCACAAAATCTCTCACTTGGAAGAGGGGCCTGTGGAGCTGTGATGAGACAACGAATGTGGGAACGGCCATGGCTGGTGCCGGTATCTCTGGGAGACAGGATGCAGCTGGTTCTTATGTGTTGCAAAAGGACAGAATCACTAACTGAGGAGCAGAATATTGAGCTAAAGCAGTGAGGTAATAGCTAAATAACTGGCAAAATCTAGTACTTCAACAAAAATCAGCCTCCCCTCAAAAAGGAAAAAAAGTTAAAAAGGCACTATACCAGTATTAAAACAAATAATGAAAGATTATTTTATATCCATATTTTTAATTGAGATACAAAACTCAGGAGACAGAAAATAAAGAATTTATACATCACAGATTGATAAATTATGAGTGCAATAATGAAAATAAGCAAGACTAAAATTTAAGTGATAAACTAAATACAAACAAAAACAAAAACAAAAACAAAAACTTGCTGTTAATATCTCAAAGATCTAATTTTCCTCAATATAAGTGGCTCCTTTCACTAACATGAATAAGACCAATGATCCACTAGGAAAAAAAACATGGGCAAATTATTTGAACTCATGGTTCACAAAAAAGAAAATACATATTTCTCTTAAATACATGCATGATCCCAAATTCATTTAAGATGAAAGTTAAATCAAATTTAAAACCATGTTAAAATTTTATCAGATTGTTAAAAGTTTGACCAAATACTATATTGATAAAGATATGGAGAAACAGCAATTATATATTCCTGGTGGGAGCATAATAGTGTTATTTCTAAAATAATAAATACTCAAGTCATTTGACCATTTCCTCTCCTAGGAGCTGATCTATAGAAAAAATCAAATCTATGCAACATGTCATATTTAAAAGCAATTCATCTTCTCTGAAAAAGAAAATGTTTTAATGACTGTTAAGGAAAAAATTCATTATTGGTAATAAAAATGTTATGCAAAGAACTGTATGTTTATTATTACACCATTTTTTGTTTTCAAAAAGGAAATGCATTAATTAATTTGTTTTGTATAGAATATCCCTTAAATTATATACAAAGAAACCTGCTACTAATAGTTGCCTATGTCGAGAATAAGAGGTTGGATTGGAGGCAAGATAAGAGATATTTCACTGCCTACCTTTCACACTATGTTCATAAAACAAATAAATGCTTTGCATTGACAATACCCATAGATTAACAGTACTTTCAGTCTTCTCACAGGGTCACTTAATTAATTATTTTCTCCTATCCATGCCTTATTCAGTTAGGAGAGTAAGAAAGATATGGGAAATAGAATGACATTATTCTTCAGAAACAAATGTTAATGTCAAGCCATTATACTGTAAAACAGTGATTAACATAATTGTGGGCTGATTTGAAAGAACATAATACTTCTCTATGGGTAAATACTACACGTTTATGTTAATGGTAAGTATTTACTGGATTTCCAAAATCTGACTGTGTTATTGGTGTGTTGGTACATTACATGCTATTGACCTTGGCTCCACATTTTTATTTTTACTTGAAAATTTGATTTTGGTATATTAACATTCTTAAGAATGTGAGTAATAATAATGATGATAATAAATATGACAGTAGTAATTTGAGACTCTGAGAGATTTGTTGAGCTCTGAAAGGAATATCACATTTTTCAAGCCAGTTAGGTTTAGCACAGTTAATATTCAAATCTATAAACCACCCCTTTATTCTCCTAATGACAAATAGAATTGTTATAATTAAGTTAATGATCAGATTTGTAGCTACTTCAACCATCTGTGAATGAGCCAAGAACCCAGAAATGAGCCCCTAGTAGGGATTTATCACATTTCGCTTCACAGGGGAGCCTCACATCAACTGACTGCCTTCAAATACTTCCGCATAACAATAGTTAAAATAGCTATTACTTCTTAAGTATCACATTACAAGCAGTCACTATGCACGTTATACATAAGCAGTGTAGTCCATGAGATGACCTAGAAATCACTTTCTGAATTGCCTATAGATGAGCTGGTTGGAAAAATGGGCCCAGAGGAGAGGCTATTCCTGACCTCAGCTTTGAGGGAGAATGAGCCAGTTTTCAGTCTTGAGGGACTACAGCCAGATCTCCTAACCTTCTCTGAAGAGTTCCTTTCCAAGATTTTTTGGTGCTATAATAGTCTGTTTGTCACTGACTCCTACAAATCCAATCCCATGGTCTTTTCATTAAAAATAACGCAAAACAACAACAACAGAGACGCTTTTATTTGCTGGAGTCGTTCCACCAAATTCCAGACTTACTGTGTGGCCAGCTGTGCCTTGGACCTAGCACATCTCTCCAAAGGATGCCAAGGCAAAGAAAACTTATTTTGTCCCATGAGTGCCTGTTACAAATGCTTGTGTTTGCTCAGAACCTCTTTCATGATACATTAACTCATGTAATCTTCATAGCCATGATATATACAAGAATATAGTAGATATTATAATTCTCACTTTACAAATAAGAAAAGTGAGTCTTACAAAAAAACACACATTATCCAAGATCACACAACCAGCTAATTATTGAGTCCATATTTGACTGAGTCTGTAATTATAGGGTCCATCCATCAGAGCCTGAATACGTAAGTAACTGGCGTAACTGTGTTTTCATTGTTGCTATTTGTCTGTTATAAAATGTCAGTAGATCAGTATAAAATCAGGTGATAAGGAGATCCTCAGAGAGCTACCAAAAATAAATCTTTTTGTAATGGAAATATATATCATAAAGCTTTACTACGTGTTAGCACTTTTAAACGTACTTGTTTAATCATCATAAACTTTTCATGGAATATATATAGAAAAGCTATCACAGGCTTTTCCACAGACCTGGAGAGTAGCCATAGTCTCTTACCAAGCTCATTTTGCTTCTCTCTATGGAATGTTTACTTTCCATATTTTAGGTGATTATTAAATTGTTCTCCTGGAATCACAGATTTCTGCTTTTTTTAGATCCTCTCCAGATCATGACATCCTGTACTATACTTCCAAAATTGAGACATTTCCTGGCATCTACAAAATGTTTCTCCAGTACACAATCCTCACCTACCTAGCACTCACTCCTTCATCCCTAGGAACTCTACCCATCTTTGGCAGAAGAGACCATAGAAGTCTGTGTTTCTGGAAGTGAACACTTTTTTTTTTCTCTTAAAAACCAGAGGTAAACTGAATCTATGAGTTAGTAAATCTTGGTTGTTTTGCATATAATTTTCCTGAATAACAAAAAATTTTATAGTATCACTGGTTCAAAATAATTCTTGATCTTAGAAATAACGACATAGGATTGCTTAATCATGGGAAATCAAACACAATCATAAAGAATCCAAATTTTGTATTAGAAATTTTGTACATGTAGAATGTATTCTCCTTTTTCAACTTATCAAACATCCTATTTCACATTGTGATATTGAACAAATTATAAAACACTGTTGCTCATTGGAAATCACATCTATATATAGTTAAGTAGACAGAGAGATAGCAAATAAGCACATGAAAAGATACTCTATATCATATCTCATCAGGAAATGAAAATTAAAACAACAATGAAATACCACTACACATCTGTTAGAATGGCAAGATCCAAAACACGGACTCCACCCCACACTGACAGTTTCAAAGCACTCTCATACACTGCTGGTGGGCATGCAAAATGGCACAGCTACTTTGGAAGACAGTTTGGAGGTTTCACACAAAACTAAACACATTTTTCCAGCTATCTCACTCTCGGTTATTTACCCAAAGGAGCCAAAAACAATGTCCCCATGAAAACCTGCACACAGATGTTTATAGCAGTGTTTTTTATTCATAATTACCCAAACCTAGAAGCAACTGTGTCCTTCAGTAGGTGAGTAGATACACTGTGGTTGATCCAGACAATGGAATAATATTATTCAAGGCTAAGAAATGAGTTCTCAAGTCATGAAAAGAAGGAAGGAAGTTAAATGCATACTAATAAGTGAAGGAAGCAAATCTGAAAAGACTACATATTGCATAATCTTGACTATATGACATTCTGGAAAAGGCTAAACTGTGGAAACAGTAAAAGGATCAGAGGTAACCAAGCAGTGGGTTGGGGAGAAGGGATGAATAAGAAACACATGGGATTTTGAGGGTAAATATGCTGTAAGAGACCATAATGATGGATACACGTCATTACACATTTGTTCAAACCCACAGTATGTACAATCACAACAGGGAAATTTAAAGTTAACTATGGACTTTGAGGGATTATGATGTGTGAGTGCAGTTTCATTGATTGTAATTAATATCCCACTCTGGTTGGGGTTGGTAATGGAGGAGATTATGTTTGTGTGGGGGTAGGAGGTTTATGGAAAATCTCTGTACCTTCCCCTCAATTTTGCTGCAAACCTAAAACCACTTAAAAAAAATAAGGTCTTAATAAAGAAAAATGTACTTAAGTGTGAACATTTCCAAGAATGTATCATAAGGAAATAAATTTGCATAGCTCTATGTATAAAAACATAGAAAGGCATAATTTAAAATCACAAAATTAGAAAAAAAGGTTAGTTAATGTTATCAAAGATTTATTAAGCAAATTATAATACAGTATTTCCAAGGAATACTACCTAGTCATTAAAGATAATGATATAGATGTGTACATTTGTAACACATGGAATGATGTTAGTGTTATTTTTTCAAACAATAGCTGATACAGGTTTATATATGTTACATATCTTCTTAAAAATGTATAAACATACATATAGACAACTTTAGGAAGTTTGTATAGCAAGACATGGAATTATAGATGTATTTAGCTTTTTAATTTGTGTGAATAACAGTTTTTTCTATTTATTCTTCAAAGGATAAATATATTTTGTATAATTAAGTAAAGGTTTTTTAGAGGAAACATAAGGAATCAAATGTGGTGAAAATAACTTTTTAAAATGACTTTTGGTAAATGTTAATGATGTATTTTCATCTCATATCTGAGCCTCCCAAAGTTATCTATTATATTAAACTTCAACCAATTTGGATGTCATAATTGAAATCAGAGGCATTGGCCTTGATATTTTATCTCTAACATTTTACGGATAAAGTGATATGGAAATACATTGACATGGCATAGTTGAGGTTGTAAATAATATATACTGTGGTACCTTGAAAAAACCAATGTGGTTTTTTCTTTAATTATCACTAAGAAAAAAATTATGGCTTTGGAACAGAAACATTTTATTATTAAGAGTGCTATAATCATCTCTTGCCTCAATATGAGCTCAGAAGCAAAAGAAAACAGATGTGGAACAATAAACAGCTGCCACTCCTGCCCATCAGGACAATATACAGAACTTTTCTGTATAGATTCAAATTGTTGCAAGAAAATAGAACAATGTTTTTCCATACTGATTATGGTTAAAGTGTATCACTACCATTGAGAGCTATATTGAGATATGCTGTAATGTTATTTTTCTTTTACATAACAAACAAAATGAATTTAAAAATAAGAATATCCTTACCATATAATATGAATCACTGAATAATGGATGATTTTATTTTATAAAGTACTAAGTAAAGTCAGAGTGCTGGTATAGACACACAGTGCATCCAAAGACAAATGACGATGATAACCTTTGTTATTTTTCCATTAATACAAGAGGACTGGAAAGGAAAATATGACAATAGCTACTGCATAACTCATTTAGAATTTTTATTCAATTGTCAATGTTTACTTTCTTTTTTGGAGTTCATCCAAAATGTTTAATTTGATGGTTATCAGTTATTGATGGATGTATTTTAGCCTGTGACACAGATTCACAGAAGTGAATAAGATACAGCTATGGCTATAAATATAATCAATTAGGGGAGATGGACCTGTTATCAAATAAATTACAACAGAGTGTGAAGTATAGCAACAGAAGCCCAGTTGAATGACTTACACCCGTTGTTTTGGTTTTCTTTTACTGAATTGTGTAGTAGGTTTTCAAAACTTAGCACGTAGTTGAACAAGAGTATTTGTTATAGCAGAAGATTCTGGGGAATCACCTTCAGAATTTTTGATCCTGGGGGCACCTGGATGGCTCAGTCAGTTAAGGGTACTACTTGGTGTCAGCTCAGGTCATGATCTCAGGATGGTGGGATCAAGCCCCAAGTCAGGCTCCATGCTCAGGAGAGAGTCTGCTTGAGATTCTCTCCCTCTCCCTCTGCCCTTTCTCTCTCTTTCTCTCTCTCTCTCGAGTAAACAAATCTTAAAAAAAAAAATAAAAGAATTTTTGATCCAGTAGGTCTAGGGTGAGGTCTGAGAATCTACATTTGTTGAAAGTTTCCAGGTGATGCTTTTGATGTTAGTCTGGAATCATACTTCGTGAACTAGTTTTTGAGTCTTTAAGTGCAACCATTTCCAATAGGTAATACAATGTTTACTATATAATGTAACTACACTCAGCCTGTCTATAAAATAGTCATAAAACTTCTTTCCTTTTTTTTCTCTTTCACTTCTCTTTCTATTCTTTCATTTATAAAGAACACTGATACACTGTTCAGGAAGACTGTATTTTAACATGAGAGGATAGTTAAAGGAAAACTATTCCAATTTCTCTGCCTTCCTTTTTGTTATCTACACCAAAATTTAGGGAACTCCATTCAAATTAATAGATAAAAACTTGAATCTGCATTGAATCTAACAAGTTTTAATCAGCTTCTATGTTCATAACACCAAAATTAATAAAATAGCTAATTTTCTTAGTAAAAGTTGATTTAAATGAAAGTGGAAACAAGTAAATTAAATAAAATCATGCTTGTATACATATTTTTCAACTTTCTCCTGAATCTCATTCTCAATTTTTCAGACAATTATGAAAAGTTCAGTGAACAACAGAGAGCTATAACACCAGTCATAGAATGTAGGACAAGGTTTTTACAAACAAAATTTCTAATCTTCCTTAAATTTTTAATTTATTATGTATTAAAAACTTTTCTAAAAAAAAAAAACAAACTTTTCTTCTGTAGATGTACTGGGGCTGGCTTCTGATTGCAAGTAATAGAAACCTCCTGTGGCTAACTTAAGCAAAAAGAAACATATAGGAAGGATATCTGAGAGCTTCCAGGGTCTACAAGGCGTAGGCAAGATGGAAAGGCCTGACCAGTGGGCTTTGGACAAAGCTGCTGCCACTGTCCCCCCATACTAGCCCTGGGTTGCCAGACTTTGCTCACTCAATGGCTGTGTTGGGTACTTTCTGACTACCCACAAATTTTGCTTCACTCTAGAAGAATCCAAGTCCTTGTGAAAGGATTCAGTGGTCATGCCCTTGTCATACCTGCTAGAGGCCAGTGAGTGAAAGAGAAAACATCTGACCCTCTTGGGCTGCTGCAAAGAGAGGCTGGACTCTACCTTTCATGTATGTGATTCCTTTCAAACCGAAAAGTGTTGGATGTCTTATAGTCAAAATGATAAATTTCTGCTGTAATAGGGGCAATAGAAAAAAAAAATTCCTGCCATTATTTTTTTCTCCTCATGTGTTCATATTCAATCACTCTTTTCCCTTACTCTCATAGCATTTCAGAACTTAATAAATTTATAAAAACTTTATGTACGATGTTATCATTTGGTTTCATGCCATCAGAGACAGGAATTAAGAAGTTTTTTTATTATTTATTATATTATTTACCTACTTCTTGAAGAATTAGGAAATCAAACTTCACAGAAGATATGCAATTTCTTCTAAAAACACATACACATAAAGTTTCAAACAGAACTAGGCAGCACCTTTTAGCTTCCTTTCTACCTTGTAAACTAGTAAATGTGCAGCTTAAGAAAAATAATCACATGCTTATCTCTTTCAGTAATGGCGCTATATCTGTCAGGATGCTGTTAGTTGCAAGCCACATAAAATGCAACTACCACAACCTATGTAGTAAATATTTATTGTACAACAAGTCTGAAATTGAGGTTATACCAGGATGGGTAATAGAAAAAGTCAATGGTATCACTGTCTTTTCTCTTCCAATACTCTTAGGTTCTTCTCATGGCTGTTATCTTCACACATGGCACTCACAGACAATCCAACCTATAGACAGGAAGTCATAGGACTTACCTTATAAACCCTTTAATTGACAGACCTTCCCCATAGCTCCATAGCACTCTTCCCTTTAAAAGCCTAACACCAAAGACTAGGGAACATCTAAGCCGAAGATACCAAAATATATTTCCTCCTTTCAAAAATTTCTTGTTAATGCCTTGATGAATAGAAAATTAGTTACATTTTTTTCATTGTGGACTTTGTACTACATTTATTGTAAAATTGTTCAAGCCAGTAGATCCCATATAGTCTCATCAGAGTTAGATGCACAGGATCTGTGTGTGAACTTGACATGGGATGTAAGTTGTCTAATAATGACTGAGTGTATAGCACATTGTGCCATGTTAGACATGCTATCAATCCTTTTAAAATTTTTAATTTTGTTTTTGGTAGTATGAATGTTATTCCGTCTGACATTTACATTTATGATTAGGAATGCTGGCAGTTGTTTGATATTGATAGCAATTCACTACTAAAAAAAACTTTCCTAATACTTTCTTTCAAATCTCCGTATTGATTTAATTGACTAGAACATTGAAACAGTAAGACAAATTGCTTTTAAAAACTGTCCATTTGCAGCTTCTAATATGTGAAAATCAGTTTGGGAGGTAGGAGGTGTTGAGGGGGAACAGGGGAAAAAGTATTTGTTTATATGTTTGGTTTGAAAATAAGAGAAAACATGTTTATTTTTTCAATAATAGAGATATGGAATTGCAAGGTCTAGCTATAAATAAGCCTTGTGAAATCCAACATGGTAGGCTCAGATGAGAAGGAAAATATTGGAGAAATTGTCTTTTTCAGTTACCTGAGGAAAAAAACTCTAATAAAGGGAGTGAACTTCTTCTACAATTAAACTACATTTTTTTTCTGTCATGGATACAAAATTTTCTCCCAAATTTTACTCATTAGTGAGAAGACCTGAGACTGACAAATGTAGTAGTTATGATTTAAATATTTAAGCCATATTGTTTTTAGGAGATTTATTCATCTATTCATTAACATTATATATTTTGTAGTATATTAAACATGTTTTTTAAGCTGTTCAGTGATCACATAGGCCTTGTTTTTGTTTGCTGCATATACATGTCGTATGAATATTTTTTTACCCACTACTTAGAAAATTCTCCAACCTTTGGGCTAATGTTCCATTTTGTGAATTTGCAAAATGCAACTGAAGGAAAAAAGTGCCCTTAATGGATTCATGTTCAAGCACAACTTGAAGTCTTGTTATTCTACACTTTTTCTTGTGTTACTGGTGGTAAAGAACTAACCAAAAAAGGAGGCAGATGCTTCATTTTGATAGAAAAAAAATCATCCATTTATTCATCCAATAAGCATTTATTTAGTGCACTCTGTGTGCAAGGAAACAAGTCTTTGTAGTTCAGGCTGTTGTCAGATGGCTTTCAGAGCTTCGAAAGCAACTGAAGAGCTAAGCATCAAATTTTGAACAGAGACTAGCATTATTGTGCCCATTCATGACCAACTCAGCTCTCCCTTGACTTGTCCACATACACTGGCCTTCAGTAGGCCACATCCCCTTCCACTCAGATAGACAATTAATAGGCCGTGGGTTCCAGTAGAATTCATTGGCTATATTAGCTTAGTCTTGACATTTAAAATGGGTATCCGGGACTGTGAGGCCTCACCAAGCAGCTTTACTTTCTGAGATCGGAGCCCGTTGGCTCAGCCATACTTATTTAGAAAAAGGCTAAAGAGAAGACAGTTATGAATGAGGATGGGAAAAGGAGGTAGAATGGTCAAACTACAGTGTCCATAACAATAGTCATAATAGTTTTTATTGTCCCTAACCTATCAATTACTATGAGAAGCTATTCAAATCTGACCCTATGATTGTGGATGTATCAGTTTCTTCAAAGTAATGTCACTTTTTTGCAGTACACAAATTTCAAAATATTTACATTCATCTTATATCATTACTCTCAATGAAGTTTTGTAGGTTGGTTTCTTTTTTTTTGCTTTAATTTTGTTTTTCTGTTATTCATGCCCAATAGCTTCCACTTTGTCTTTTTTTTTTACATATCTGTTTTCTATTCTTTTAATGTCGATTTTTCTTTGCTCTTAAATTATAGTCATGTGTTCTGTAAACAAAATGAAAAAGAAAATTTTGGTTTTGATCAATCTGAAATGCATTAGTTTTCACATTTCTGATGTATTTGGATACCATTTTATTTTTGCTTCTTTACTTTTCTTGGATTCTTTTTTCTTCTTAACAGAGTTCACTCAAATTGTCCAAACAGTCAGTATTCTTTATTTTTGTTCTATCATTTACATATAATTTTCCAAGATTTTAATGAGTACATGGGTATTTGACTTAGTAAGTCTACACTTAATCAGAATCCCTCTCTTCATCTTCACGAAACTAAGATGTTTGTTGCTTTCTAATACCAAATAATCTCAATGCCTTTCAACATACAACTGCTATTTAATATTTTAGTTTTACCTTGAACTTCTTCATTCTAAATTAAACTTAATTTCACCACATAGTCATTATCATTCCCTATTTAAGAATTCCATATTAAGAATTCATCCTCATAGGAATAATTTTATTATTCAGTCTTAAATAGTGAAACCTTGTTTACTTATGCCCACTCATTTGCCAATATTTCTACTCTCATGGCTTCCAGCATCTTATTTCTTGTGGGATAAATCTACTTCTCTCTCAAGTAATTCTTTGGTGGTTTTTTCAATAAAAGTTGCATTAATTTCCCTGAAAATGTGTGTGTGGGGTGTTCACCATTAGTTATGAATGATCAATTAAATAAATTATCTATATTGAGAATTATTTTTTCTCAGTATTTTAAAATATTATTGTAATATCTTCTATTGTTCCTTCTTGTTGCAGTCAGTTTAATTTTCCTCTATTTGAGGGCAATCTTCAAGAAACATTGCCTCTGCAGTTCTAGAATTGCAATACCCAGGCTGGGTAAGGCTTTATTATGATTAGGGGAATTTATGAATCTGAAAAGTCCTCATTTGTAATATCTCAATATTCCTCTCCTTCATTTTCTCTATTCTATACTTCTGGAATTTCTTCTTATTATTTGTTGAAATTTTTCATCCTATTCTTTATGTTCTTAGCCTATTTTTTTATGTCCTTCCATACTACGATCTTCCCATGTGGACTTTTGGTAAACATCCTTTTATTTTTCCCCGTTTATCAATTCTCTTTGCAGTTATCTCAGATCTTCTGTTTAACCCTTTTACCCACTGAGTTTGCATTTCAATAATGCCATTTTTTATTCCTAGAACATCTATTTTGTTATTTTGCAAAACTGCACATCTGGTTTCATAATGTCTTGTTATCATCTCATGTTCTTAATTGTTTTTAATTTTAGACTCAATATCAGAGAGCGTGTTATTTTTTAATTTTTTAAAGATTTTGTTTATTTATTTGCCGGGGTGGGGGGAGGGCAGTGGGTAGGGAAGGGAGGAGCTAAGGGAGAAGCAGACTCCCCACTGAACTGGGAGCCCCACATGGGGCTCAATCTTGCGACCAGGAATTCATGACCTGAGCCGAAGTCGGATGCTAAACCAACTGAGCCACCCAGGTGCCCAGAGAGACAGTTTTATAATCTGAAGTATCTTGGTAGATAGTCCTACATTTTTAATATCTGTTAGTTCTTAATCGTTGAGGGGATTGCTCCCTCATACCTTAAGTAATTCTAGCTCAGTACGAACCTATAGCAGGGCATGAACTCAGGGTGTATTGCCCCACAGCAATCTTGCTGTCATTCTGTGGGGCACCCCAGAGAAATAACAACTGTGAACTAAAAATGCTGTGAATACATTCAGTATGTGGGTTGCCAGATGACACAGATAATCTAAATTTGAACTTCAGATTAACGTGAGGAAAAAGTTAAAGAAAAAAAAAAGTGAGGGAAAAGCTGCTGGCTGTGAACCGTCAAGGCGTCTCTATCCCCCATTGGAACTCACATTAAACATCCTGTCATTTTCATACAGTGGGCCAAAGGAGGAATGTTTTGATCCTCTCATTTTATTGGTGGCTTATCATCTAGGAGATCAAAACTTTGTGTGTTTTCTCCCCTCCAAATCCCACATTTTGAAGAACAGGGTCTCATATCTTACCCATGAATGGATTTTAAAACATCGGCCAGTGGGCAAGATTCACAACCTCCTCTGTGGGCACAGGACCACTTTAACTGTTTGCCATCCATCTCTTTGGGTTTTAAGTGTCTCTTCAGTTGCACCTGGTAATTATTTTATTTCATAAAAACTTTATTTTATAAAAAGCAAATGTGTATATCAAAAACATCTTTTTTACAACCTATTCCATACTTTCCAGTTTCATAGGTAGAATGTTTTTAGTCCTTCGGATGCTCATTGCCATTTCAAGCATTGGTAATATGAACTGTACCATGTCAGTGTGGGAAGTTAAAGCAAATATTTACTTAGTGCTTCCCACCTGATGAAAAGTTATCTTTTGGACTTGAATGAGCCTAAACATATCCAGCTCTCCTGGACTCACTTTTTATTCCAGACTCTCATATAGTCCAGACAAAATTTTTTGCTAAATATCTTTATATTTATATGAAAAGAATGACAGTCTTTAAAAAATGTTATTGTCTATGATTTTAGTGACAGCAAGCCATAATGAGATCAGATATCATGTAGAGTTTATATTTTTCAAAACATAAATGCAACAGCTCATTTAGCAATGTGCTTTAAAATGTGATCATAAATCATTAAAATTGAACAATAGTTGTCAAGAAAAATGAAAAATGTTCATTTTGTGATGTATTTTTTTTCGCTTCAAATGTTTACAAAATATTCACAATTTGGGAAATTTTTAAACAACCACAAATGGTAGGACATTTCTAAAATGAATACTTTGATTTTAAGAGAAAACTGTGATAACAAGTGCATTTTCATTGACTACAGTGATGCGCAAGAATTGAAATGATTTTTGAAGACAGGTCTTGAGAAAAACAATTCAAATTCTGAAAGGTCCAGACTAAGGAGAATTTCTAATCCAGATAAGAGGGAATGTATTAGTCACAAAAGTATTTTCTCAAATAAGCCTTTTACCTACTATCTGTTTAAGAAAAGAAAAAATGATGCCCGCACCTTTTAAAAATATTACTTCCTGGGTGCCTGGGTTGTTTGGTCAGTTGGGCATCTGACTCGATTTTCGTTTAGGCCATGATCTCAGTGTTGTGAGAACAAGCCCCGTGTTTGGCTCTGTGCTCTGCTTGGAGTTTGCTTGAGACTCTCTCTTTCTCCCTCGGCCCCTCCCCTCACTCACCCTCTCTCTCTGTCTCTCAAAATAAATAAATAAAAAAAATCTTTTTAAAAAGTTACTTCCCTATTTGTACTTAAGTACCCTTTTTTTTAACTAAAATAGTATAGATCTTCTGGCTCCTGAGTGGCTCAGTTGGTTAAGCGCCTGACTTTGGTTCTGAGCCCTGCATCTGGCTCCTTGCTCAGCGGGGAGTCTGCTTCTCCCTCTCCCTCTGCCCCTCCTCCCTGATCATTCTCTCTCTCTCTCTCTCTCTCAAATAAATTTTAAAAATCTTTTAAAAATTAAAATATTATAAATCATTTTACAGTGAAAAAAGAGGCTCATTCTGAGTTAAGTGTTCCAAAGATTTGCAACATTATCATACAATTAAAAAATAAAATATTCTTGGAGTGCCTGGGTGTCTCAGTCAGTTAAGCATCCAACTCTTGATTTCAGCTCAAGTCATGACCTTGGGGTCATAAGATTGAGCCCTGCTTAAGATTCTCTCTGTCCCTTTCCCTCTACCTGTGCCTCTCACCTCTCTCTTTCCCCCATCTAAAACAAAATAAAGATAAAAAATAAAAATAAATAATATCCTTTAAAGTCAACACAATCTTTTTCTCAAAATCTGAATCAACTTATATTGCTGAAACATCTGTCTCTGTCCCAGTACAAATAAAAGACCTAAACAAAATTAAAATAATAATAAGCCCAAGATCTTTGGCTTAGAATTCTCTTAAAATCTGGAAATTCAGAAGGCAATTACCTAGGCTAATTATAAGACATAATTCTTATCAAGAACAGATTTTTTTTCCCATGCCATCCCAAGTTATCTTCATTATGACAAATCAGAGCTATTACCATTTACAAAACACTTGCATATACATGATTTCACTTGGTATTTATTACTATATGATGTAGGTAGAGGGATTGTTACACTGACACAGCTTGCTGGTCCTAGCTCAAATAATTTTTTGATTAAGTGTTCCCCAACCTTCCAAAATTCACAAGTTCCTTCCTCTGTGCTCCATAGTATGTTAAAAATATTTTGCCATTTTAACCACATGTCTAAAAGTGGTAAAATGTATTAAAAGAATTATCAAAACAAATCAAAGCAAACCCATTGCCCTGCCTAGATTCTTTGCTCTGGGACTGTGCACCATTTCCTAGCTGCTGTGAGTACAACTGCCCTTGGTCAATGGAAGCAGCCTCATCCCAGAAGTTATGTCACCAAGAAATGATGGACTTCTATAGCAGGGCAAAGCCTTGGCTCAAGGGAAGCTATCTTTAGCTATAACTCTTGTTCCAGACCTCCTCTGGGTCAGGCTGATGTTGATCTCTCTGCTTAACCTTCTTTCCCTGCCCTACTCGACTTCCCCTCACTTCTGTTTCCTCTGTGTTCTTGTTTCTATTGGTTTATTTTGTTTTTTTTTTCTTAATTTCTCTGTTTTCCTCAAATATCCTTGAAGGTTCATTAATATTTAAGAGGGAGCCTTTAAAATCCTAGTTCTGTCTCTGTATGTTTGGTTAGGTTTTGTTGACTAGGGAGTGGACTTTTTTTCTGGGCCTTAGAATATATATGTCTTTTATCTCTGGCTACCATTTCTCCAGAGAAGTTTCTAATCTATTGTCTGGACATTTTAGATTGGTTTCCAGTATTCTAGAAACTAAGAGAGAGAGGAAAGCTTGGAGGTATTTATATTTACTATGTAGACTTTCGTTTAAGTTTCTTTATTTTTAGTCCATGGCCTCAGTCCTGCCCTCAACCTTGCGAACACATGGAGCATTTTTCAAAGAATGAAACTTTTAACTTGAGGTGGTAGGGAAGTTGTAATTGAATTGTTTTTCTCAGCAGGAGTGGGGCCTAGAGTCATTAACTAATCCTAAAACAAAATCTCAACAGCCCAGTCCTTTCTACATCCTACCTCATTCTTATCTTCTATTGTATCACATACCTCAAATTCCTAATAGATGGAAAGATTCTTGGGATGAGTTGCTTGATTTCTTGTTACCTCTGTAGACACACAGTTTATGTTTCATCCACTAGACAAAGTTACTTTCATTCATTTAACAGGTGTGTATTCAACAGCTATTATTAGCCAGATGCCATTTGAACTTACAAAAAAAAGATTTATTTATTTATTTTAGAGATAGAGAGGGTGAGTACTGCAAGTGGTAAGGAGGGGTAGAGAGAGAGGGAGAGAGAGAATCTCAAGCAGACTGCCTGGTGAACTGCTGAGCACAGAGTCCAATATGGGACTCGATCCCAGGACCCTATGATCATTACCTGAGCCAAAAACAAGAGTCAGATGCTTAGTTGACTGAGCCATCCAGGCACCCCTGTACTGTTCAATACATTTTGGGACAGAAATAAAAATTGCCATCACCATGAAACCTGTATTTAAAGAGGAATATAAAAATAGTCAAATAAATAAATTATAATGCAGTGTTCCAGAACATGCAAGTGTTACAAAGAAAATTGAAGCAAGGAGTGTGGATGAAGAGGGCTGGAATTTTTAACGGGATACAGAGAAGTCCTACAGTGATGAAAATAGACTGTAGGTGGAAAAGGAAGAAACAAATAGATCTGTTTGTTTCTGTTAGGAGCCTAGGATAGTTATTTAAGAAAGAGATTGACAGAGTCTTAGACAAGATGATAGGGGACACCTGGGTGGCTCAGTCAGTTAAGCATCCAATTCTTGATTTTGTCTCAGGTCATGATCTTAGGCTGGTGAGATGGAGCCCTGATTTGGGCTCAGTGTTCAGCATGGAGTCTGCTTGAGATTCTTTCTCTCCCTCTGCCTCCTACCCCAAATAAATGAATAAATTCTTTCCAAAAGAAAAGAAAATGTGTTAGGGACTTGGCAACAGTGACTGGGAAAAATGATGGTGGCTTGGTATTAAAGGAGATAAAGATAAATAATTTTATTTTGTATGAATGTGAGGACAAAAATTCATTAACAGATCCAATATGCAAGGAAGAGGAAATAGAAATGTGAAGGGTTAACCCTAAGATTTATATATTGTTGAACTAAGTTTTCAGGCCTAAAATGGAGATGCTTCTGCCCAGAACACCATGTCAGCAAAAACTTAGATAACTTTGGTATCCTGACAAATGTTCCACTTGACCAGAAAGGCAGTATATGCAGTCAGCCAATGGCAAGCCACCTCTGAGCTTTATAGTTATTTTCTTGTTTCTCGATATTTCTAAATAAGGTCAGATATGCAATCCTAGTCAATCAACTTGAGCTGAGTACTTCTTCGTAGTCTCCCACTTGCTTCTTTCTATGAAAGCTTGCAGTCCTTTCCCCTACTCTCCAAATTCTTGAGAGTAAAGATGGCCTGCTTCATGAAGTGTTCAGTAAAGTTTTTTTGTATCCCCTAAATTGTCTCCTTTAATCATTTTATACATACATATGCATGTATGTATGAGGTTCACAGATGGATCTAGGAGTCTGAATTTCAGGAAAGAGGTCTGCACTAAAGATACGAACTTGGGAGTAGTTGAGATAGAAATGAGATTTATGTGAGGCTCTGTGATCTCACTGGATAACATTTTAGATTAAAAATTAAAAGAAAATCAGACTTAGCTCTGGGTCACACCTCCTTTGAATGGTTGAAGAGAAAAAAGAAGCCATCCAAAGAAATAGAGCAAAAACAGCCAATGGGGGTTAGGAAGAAATCTAAGAAAGCATGGTACCCTTGAAGACATGTGAAGAAAGTGTGCCAAAGAGGAGGGATGATCAACCATGTTGACTGTTATTGATAAGAAAGTTGAATTAAAAAACATAGAGGTAATTGATAATTTTGAGCAGAGCGCTTTTGGAGAGTAGTGGAATGAAATTCTGACTGGAGTAAATTTGAGAGAGAAAAGGAGAACAACTGGGTACAGGGCCTATGGCTGGCTTTCTTGCAGACTTTAAGTTTATTTTTTTTTTTAAAGTATTTTTTTTAAAGATTTTATTTATTTATTTGACACACAGAGAGAGAGATTACAAGTAGGCAGAGAAGCAGGCAGAGAGAGAGGAGGAAGCAGGCTCCCTGCTGAGCAGAGAGCCCGACGCGGGCCTCGATCCCAGGACCCTGAGATCATGACCTGAGCCGAAGGCAGAGGCTTTAACCCACTGAGCCACCCAGGCGCCCAGACTTTAAGTTTAAAAAGAAAACAAATAAATAGAATAATGTTCAGTGGAAACAGTGGCATCTAGGGATTGTTGCTGTTTATTAATGTTACCAAACCCAAGTTCAGTTGCCCATCACCTAAAAGATCATCACTCAAGACATGAGTTTGGATTGGAAAGGAACATGAGCTTTATTCAGGAGGCCGACAACCTGGGGAAAAGGTGGACTCTTGTCCAAAAGCCAACTCTGAGCTTTCTGCCGGGCCCAGAGGTTTTTAAAGGGGGTTAAGGTAGTTAACCAGGAAAGCGAGTGCAGTGATCTACAGCATGTCTTCGTCAGGTGCAGACTCCATAATGCCAACTACGAACATGATCTCAGTGCTCGGTGGCTGTATGAGGGCATCAGGTTCTTGTTCCGTGACATTTAGAGACACTCTGTTCTTTCTGCAAAGGAGGGTAAAGTCTACAGATCCACAGAGCGAGGTCAGTCAAATCATTCATGTGACCTAAGAGAAAGAAAAACATTTTGCTAAAACAATTGCTAGGCGAATCAGAAAGCCCAAGCAGTTCTGGTTCTTCAGTCCTCAAGGCCAGTGGTCTACAAATCTCAAAGTAAATTAGTTCTATTACAGATAAGGGGCCTTAGGTCAGCAAGTAACTTGAATCAAGTTAACCCTCAAGACCAGCTGGGGTGCTGTTACATTAATAGGAAGTAGTAATGGCTTCTTTAGGTGCTAACGGGAATGGAAATTGGGTGCTAATAAGGAGTTATAAATAATGAGGAGGCACAGCTTCAAGTGAGAAGGTTGTATTTGAGTCAAGTTTCTTAAACAGGCTAGAAGAAATGGAAAACAGTGATACAGTGTGGAAACGAATCATTTTAGACAGGAGAATGAAAAGTCAATGTTATTTAGAGAGAAAGGAAGTATAATTGTCCCAAGAAAAGACTCCTAGTAGCCCATAAATATAATAGATTTTATCTTTTTTTTAAGATTTTATTTATTTACTTGACAGAGAGAGACACAGTGGGAGAGGGAATACAAACGGGGCAGTGGGGGAAGGAGAAGCAGGCTTCTTGCTGAGCAGGGATCCCCAAGTGGGGCTCGATCCCAGGATCCTGGAATCATGACCTGAGCCGAAGGCAGACGCTTAATGACTGAGCCACCCGGGTGCCCCTAGATTTTATCTTTTTTTAAAAGATTTTGTTTATTTGAGCCAGAGAGAAAGAGAGAGGGGGAGAGAGAATGAGTGAGGGAGGGTCAGAGGGAAAAACAGACTCCCCACTGAGCAGGGAACCCAACATGGGACTCGATCCCAGGATCTTGGGATCATGACCTGAAGTGAAGGCAGTTGCTTAACTGACTGAGCCACCCACATGTCCCTAGATTTTATCTTTGATTATGATATGACTTCAATTTTTATGTTAAACACTCCATTTGTTCTTATGTTAACCCAACCATGAATTACTATAATAATACACTAGATTTTTTAAATGTGCCCAGTTTGAAATTAAAATCTGTCATTTCTCACCCTTAGACTTTGAATTTTTGAAAGCAGAGTATTTTGCTAGCAGACTGTCTGGCAGTTAGAAATTGCTCAACAGATGTCTTATGAAAGACAAAAAGAATACCAACGGTACTTTTTTTTTTTTTTTTTTTTTTTTTTTTTTACAACATAGTGAAGTTGAGCCTATCCATTCATGTAGTAGGAGATTTTTCTTTAAGGCATATGGTTGGATTTCCTACTGTATCCTTGTGTTACATATACTAGTAGTGAATTGGTTCATAATTGTTTTTTTAGGAGTTCCTAACTTGAGATCTGATTAGAATGAATGGTCCTCTTCACAAAGTTTCCTGATGAGGGTGCCTAGGTGGCTCCATCGGTTAAGCATCTAACTCATGATTTCAGCTCAGGTCATGAATTCCGGGTCCTGAGATTGAGCCCCACATGGGCTCTGCACTCAGTGGGGAGTCTGCTTGAGATTCTCAGGCTCTCCCTCTGCCCCTCTCCCCCTCCCCTCCCTTGCTAGAGTTGCTGTGCATGCTTGCACTCTTTTTCTCTCAAAAAAACCAAAGTTTTCTGGTGCATACATAGGTTATCTGATCCAACATCTTTTAACTGATTTTATTCTTCTCTGTTGTATGTAATTAAAGCATTATTTTTAGTAAAATTAATTTCTTTTACATTAACACAAAATGCATTATATATGTATGTGCCATATATATGTAATGTATAACCAAAAAATACAAGCTTTTAAATAGAAGTCCATATTTTAATAAAAGAACACATAGATGTATAATTTTATCGTGTTAAAGCAGTGCCTAAATTTAGTAATACAGTAAGGATGCCCTTTAAGATATGTGGCAACCATTATTTTGTGGGTTAAAATGCATACAGTAATTGCTTACTAAAAGAGGGAAACAAACTTGCATTTTTTTATTTATGACTTTATTTAATGACTTTAAGTATTTCTCATTTTTAGGAATAATGTACTTGTGATAAAAGTCTTCATATGTCCCACAATGTGTTTACATTTTAGTGAAGAAGAAGAAAAAAAAATAAAGCACAAAGACAACCACAAAGAAATGATTTGTGTAGTATTTCAGTATAATAATAAAGGCTGGACAAATGAAAAACATACCTTAAAAACACATATACTCAAAAACAAAAGCAAAAAAACCACACTGAACTAAGAAGAAACATGAAAAAGTAGTAAATAATAAAACTGGTGTTTTCTACTTCACAAAGAGAAATGGCTGCCTTTTCATTCATCTTGGTCAATTACTCCCATTATAGTTTCTAGGTTAGTCTGCCTTTTCTCATTTTAAGCCATCGAGAAGAATCGATGACCTACTAGCTGTCTTTATGAGAACTGAAGTTCGTTTACATTAAGGAAAGTTTTCTAAGAGTGTTTCTGTTACTGCTAAAGCTTGTCTACCCTGCTTCACTTTTATAAAGTAAAACTACAATATATTTTGTAGCATTTCAAACAATTTTATTTACCATTACATTATGTGGCAGCAGCATTATCTAACAAGTCAATGTACATTTATCAAGCCTCTACTCAATACATTATTCCAAGCATGTTTTTGAAATGTGTACTGACAATGACACTGACACTTTCTACTATCAGCAAGTGATTTATTTTAATTCAAAATGACATAATCAATTGGGAGAGAAATTCTTTCACAGAGAAAATGTTACTCCTTTTCTAGTAGAATGTGTTTTTGCATATCTTATAAGTTTAAGTGTATTCTGATAGTTTATATTCAGGTTTCATTAACCTTAATTTCTAAAATTCTACTGAAGGTTAAATTTTCTAGAAACAGACTCAGTGGTAGAGTTTAGCATGCAAGACATTTATTAGGGAGCGATCTTGGTTGAAATCAAGGGGGAAGGGAGAGGAAGGGAACAGGAGTGAGCAAAAGAACAAGTTCAGTTGTGAGGCAAGTCTGGCAACTCAGCCTTGACTGAACAGTGGGAGCTGGTACTAAATGACCCACCAGTGTTGTCCCAAATGGCCATGATAGTATACCTCACTGCCATCAGACACTGGCTTTCGACATGCTGGAAAAGGCATGATTCTCAGAATAGATCAACAACTGAAGGTTATCAGCCTCAGAAGCTGGTCATTGCTATGCCTACCATGGATTCCACATACTTGTAGTTGGCAATGTACTTAAATCATGTGGAATCTGTTGTCTAGAAAATTATGTACTTGTCCTTATACCAACCTTGGGGATAAATTTTAAAGAATTAAATATTAGGGACTTTACTGAAGAAATAGAGATAAATATAATTAATACAGTTGGCTGTCAGTATTTACATTCCAAATTGGGTGTGAAACACTTGAAAAGGTCTTTTGTAGTCATTATAGTCTCTTTTAACAAACTGTGAGAGGAGTCAGGGTACTTTTTATAATTGACCTGGATAATAATAAAGAACTTTACTAAAATCCCAGCAATTAGCTCCCATCTTCTCCAATCATAAGGATGAAAGCTTAATTTTATGTACTACTTATAGCTTCTCTGTCCAGGATAGTCTTGGGCATGCATTTGAAATTTAATTTCATTCCCCTTCACCAAATACAGCATAAGATAGGTTCTAAAATTTACTGCCATAGAATTTAAGTATAAAGGATGCTTGGTTCTGGTTACTTCAGTCTTGTCTTTTCACTTCTCTAGGTACCCAGTAGACTTTTACCTCTGGCCACAGACATCTTCTCCTTTAGTGATTATAAAAGTGCTTCTCTTTCCTTCACTCGTTTCCTTCCATAACGTCAGTTTATTTTTCTTCCTGATGTACATTCCCACTCAAAATAATCACTATTACATTATTTCCACTTTACTACCCTTTTGGTCTTTCTCCATTCATTACTTGTAATGAATGCATAAACCCATACATGTGACATGGGTCATGTATAACACGAAAAACAAGTGATATGATATGAGACATAGCTTATCATCCTGGTCCTTGAACACATATTAATTTTCAAAGGGAAGGGCAATAGAAAATAAAACCTCTGTATCTTTGGAGATCTTAATCGTTTCTATTGCCATTACAAATTATGAATTGGTTTATTTGAAAGATTTCATTGTCTATAAAACTCTTCATGGGACTATTACATTTTGAAAGGTTAGAATTGAAAGACAAATTACCAGCCAAAAAACTTCTCTGAAAGAGAAGATGCTGGCAAGATACCAAGAAGCTTCTTTTACAATTCCAGAGTGTTCCACCTATGAGACCTAGTAATGAGAATGAGCTTCTTCCCATGTTGTGCTCTTCACTTCAAGTAATTTAGGCATGAGATCAGATCATGATCTCAACACTTTTCAGTAAGTCTAAATGTACATATATGTTTAACTTCAGTTAAATAAAAATATATTCATTGGGAATCAATGAATAGACAATGGGACTAAATAAAATCATAATTTCTTAAATACTATAAGGTGCTGTTTTGAAAAAAATTTTTGACAATCACTTTTTGACAATCATATCATTGCAGGAGGGCCCCTCCCCCTTTATCTGAGCTGGTTTATAATTGTTTTGACCAACATAATATGGCGGAAATGACTCTGTGAGATTTCAAGGTTAAGTTCATGTATCCTTTGCTTTGTTCTATGGAACACTTGCTCTTAGACTCTGGGGACATGACATAAGAAGTTTGATTATCCTCAGGCCATCATACTTGGAGGAAGCCTGAGCCACGTGGAAAAGACTTGGACAGAAGCTCAGGTCAACAGACCCATCTGAGCCAAGTTTTGAGGCACATGACCCGTGTGCCAAATATGCAAGTAATATAGCCTCCATCTCATTCCAGTTCCTGGTTCTTTGAGGAACCCCTCAGTAGCTGAGATTTCCAAGCTGAGGCCCCAGACCTAGAGATAAGACATCCCCCTAGTACATAGTCAGACTCCTGACCCACAGGTTTCTGAGCATAGTGAAAGGTTTACGGTTTTATGCCACTAAGTTCTGAGGTGATTGTTAAACAGCAGTAAGTACCTGGGAATGTTCAGGTACTGTCATTGTATGAGCAATCTTACCCCAATAAGAAAATAAAGAAAACCCTTGAAAAATTTCCAGCAAACTTCTCTAATTATTAGATGTTTACAGAGTCAGACCTACAGTAAAAGCAGAAATTTTTGTATGAAAATCAATGCTTAAACTTATAAGATTTTTTTGGAAGATTTTATTTATTTATTTTAGAGAAAGAGATAGCAAATGCAGGCAAGTGAGGTAGGGAGAAAGCAGAGAAGAGGGGGAGGGAGAGAATTTCAGGCAGACTCCCTGCTGAGTGCGGAGTCCCACTCTGGCTTGATCCCATGACCATGAGATCATGACTGCAGCTGAATCCAAGAGTCAGTTATCCAACTGACTAAGCCACCCAGGACCCACACTTATAAGCTATTTTTACTTTTAAAAATGTATGTACCGAGGTTAACTTGAAGCAAAAAACTTTCTATTCTTTTAAATGATTTTCTCTACTAAATATACACACAATGATTTTCATACATGTACAATAAAAATCAGATAGAAAAATTTAAACCTTTTACTAGCAGTGATTCACCCAAGATTGTTTGATAACTTTATTCAAAAGTAGCGAGAAGTACGTTACCCAGAAGGATAATATAGCTACTTGATAAATTTGAATATGCACATAGGTATTTCAATAGGCTTTAGATTGAATGAAAATAGACAGTAAAACCATTTTCAGGGTAAAAATATTCAATAGCTTTTCTTATTCTTCTAAGTAAGAGCATTTCAACTCGTGTTAAAAAAAATCCTTCCTGATTTAGCAGTTTTTGTAGGCTTTTCCTCAGATTTAGAGTTTACTGGCTAATCAGCAAAACTCCCATAAGTACTTAAGAAAAGAGAGAGAATAAAAAGACTATAAAATGACTACATACATTCAAGCCCTTAGTGATTCGGAACTTTTATTAAAAGTTTACTGAGAGTTCCAATTATTTACAAGCCTGAAGTAACACCAAGCTACTGATATGTTCCCTGTTCAATTCTCAAAAGACATTAGCTTTGGCCTCTGTTAGTGGTGTTTCATGAGATGCCCTGGATTGTGTGTAATATTATGACCAGACCCATGTGTTATCAGAGCTAGAATTAAACTTAGTGGTCTAGTTCAAACCACCATTTAATACCAGAATTGAACTGCTCCCATGACTGTTACTGCCTTAACTATCTGGAAACGAAGTTGGTTGTAAGAAAGAAGAAAGAGGAGGAGGAGGAGGAGGAGGAGAAGTAGTAGTTGTTATATCCCTTTTACTGGATCAGGTTCCAGGAATTTCACTACGAAACTCATCAGTCAAGTACAGCTTGGATTCCTACTATAGGGAGTCTGACAGATTCTAGAATAACTGCAGCAGAGCCAGAATACTGATACTTCATTTCCCCATAGTTTTTGAATTAAGTATCAAAAGAACTTGCAAGATATTAAATATAAAGAAACATTTACATCTATGCAGAAAGGGCACATTTCATAGTGTTATCATACAGAGATTTATTATCCTTTATGGTTATTTATATTTGCGAGTCATTGATGATCTCTGCTCTATTCTGACATCATAGAAATTCCTTTGTCTAAATCTTATCACTAAGAAAAGAATATTGACCACAAAGCCAATCTTTACTAGTCCATTTTATTTCCCTTCTTAAATCTCTAGGTTAGTAAAATTTTTAAAGAGAGGTTTGGCATGAAAATGGCAAGGAGCCCTGAAGGTAAAATGTTATATAGTACCATGAAGAGAAAATAAAAAATGGATCCGATGGGACATTTCAGAAATCTGAGACATAAAGCAAACATACATTCCCCTTTTCAGATTTTATTGACATTCTGGACCTGAGTACCCCATAATGCTATATGGGAGTCCTATATGGGTTATGGAGTATTAGGGGCCAATCCTTCAGGGACAGAACCATAAGTAGACTTCATTACAGCATCTGAGGATATCGTATTTTATCAGCCACAACTTAAAGTGCTTAGCCAAAAAAAAAAAAAAAAAAGTCATATTATTCCCTGGAACTTGTCATTAATAGGGTAAATGAGTAAACAAATATCATTACATCAAGCAGAAGAAATGGAGATGATACAATATGCAGATATGCTGGACACCAGAAAACCAGTAGGTACTAATTTGCATTATACTGTTAGGCAGTTATGCTTCCCTATTAAAAGCATGTGGTTTGAAAGAAGATACGTAGAATTTACTTCTTTTTCATGTTAATAAACATCAATTTTAATGACTAAATTTCCACTTTTCGAGTCCCGAGTATAAAAGCATTAAAAGTTCTTTATTCTATGCCCAATGGAGTGATGGGTTTGAGTGAGAGCTCAAACTCTGGCAATAATAAGTAAACATCAGAAAGCATCTAATGCTTCCCTATTAGCCAACCTAAACACATGTCAATGTTTTTAAAAAGGATATTCTAAAATCTTTTTTTCTACATAAAGAGCATTAGTAGCCTCTCCATATACAGCCCATTTTTTACATGTAAAGGAAAGTAGTATTCAATCAGTACAAAATATATGTCATATATCATGAAATTTGTAGTAAGTACAGGCTATTAATTAAGTTTACAATTTTGATCTCAAGTCATATGTAAGATAGAAGCAATCTATATATGATACTTTTTTTAAAAAAAAATTCTATTCATTTACTTGACAGAGAGAGCACAAATAGGCAGAGGGGTAGACAGAGAGAGGGAGAAGCAGATTCCCTGCTGAGTAGAGAGCCCGATAAGGGGCTGGATCCCATGACCCTGAGATCATGACCTGAGCTGAAGGCAAATGCTTAGTGGACTGAGCCACCCAGGTGGCCCCATATATATGATGTTTAAAGAGAACACACAGACTCTTTACACTGTGGAAATTTGGCAGGAAAGACAAACAGCATTCTTCCTTATGGGGAGTTCATAACTTAGTAGGGGAGAGAAAACCTTCAGTAAGTAATACTTTAAATATTTAAAAATTTAAATGGGTAAACAGTTAACTCTTACAAATATACAATTTATTTATTTATTTTAGGTGATACTCTAATCTTTTATAAAGTAACAGGGTGGCAAGGAGCTAAAGGATGGGTGGTGAGTTTTCTCTGAAAGGTAATATTTGAGCTATAACCTGAATAGAGAGTAGGGTCACTTATTCAAAGATCTTGAGTAAAACAACTCCAGGGGAAGAAGGTATGAGCAAATGCAAAGGTACTGAGGTAGCTGAAGTGGGCAAGTGGGAGCAAGAAAAGAAGAAAAACAGGACCCATTGTGGTTGAGAGATTAGTGAGTCATCTTTTTTAGTGCTCTTTGAGAAGTAATTTCTAGCAAAGGGTCTTAAAGATTCTTGATCTCTCATAGCTTAGTGATTAAAAGAAGATACTGTTTTATTTTATAATTACAGAGTAGTGAGGTCTTTGACATCTGGGTTATAGAGTATGTGGGTGAACACATTTATCTTAGTTTGGGACAGTGTAATGGTAGCACAGCACTGAGATATGTGTGATAATTTCCTTCTAAAGGTGCTGTCTTTGAAACAGCTTTATGAACCACAGATTTAAACCAACAAGTGAGTCAAGTTGGCTTATTCACTATCCATTCATTCATTTATTCAATCAATTATTTCAGAAACAGTTATTGTTCACCTGCTTATTTGCCAGACCCCCTTCTGCCTTCCAACAGAGAGACAGGCAAAGAGACCACTATCAGGAGAATTTAGGAGGCATCGTATTTAGAAGGAAACCCTGAATTGGTCAATAAAGCTCAGAATTGTATCATGGAGCCTTGTTTATGACATGATCACAGTCTGTAACCGATAAATGGCAGGACTGAAAGCCCAATCTTTGTCTAGATAATCTCTCTTTTCTTTCCTCTTTCATTCTTTCTTATTGAATTCTTGTTTGCTTGTTTGCTGCCTTTTCCATTTCCCTTTTGTTTTTTATTTGATTTTTTCTCAGGTTATTTCACCATTTTTCCTGTAACTGTCTTCCCTTATGTAAGTTGTCCTTTCATCAAAGTCTCTCCCTTATGAACCACAGGGGTGATAATATTTCCTATACAGACTCCAATTGGTAGACTGATCAAAACACTGAGATGTCAAGATGTCAAAAGGAACACCTCCATGGGGCAGAGTCACAGACAAAACAGTGGGGCAGAAGCTAAGATCTTCAGTGAATAAAGCTGTGGGACCAGGATGTAGGTTGATGATGGGGAATTTGTCAGATGTCAAAGGATCTAAGAGTTTTGGAAAGAGAAATGAAGAGAAATGACTTGAAAGTGACAATGGGGAGCGAGGAGAGCATCTATTCCATTTCCTGACCCTGTGTTACTTGAGAGGCATGCAGACAAGGAAGTTTGCTCAAGAAGCAGCCAGATTTATGTCAGAGCTGAAAGAGACCAGAAAAACAATAGAAGAAACCAGGACCCCAGACACATCTCCCAGTTTATACATAAGTTTCCTAGGACTCAGGAAAAGAAGTGGTAGGAAGGAATATTTGGCTGTTATTAAAATAGACCAAGTTATTCAAAGCCTGTGAAATTTAAAAACTGAGGAAAGGCACGTTTGTGGAAAGGATTACATAAAGGCTGGGGCAGGCATTCTGGAGATACTAAGAGCAACGCCACTGCAGATTTCTATGAATAATTCAAAGGAAGAGATGAGACAAGGGGAAACTTTCAGCACTTGGCATTATTTAAGGGTTTAAGTAGCAGTTGCCTTTCAAGTATAGAACTAAAAAAAAAAAAAAAAAAGTCCCGAGTTTAGAAATTCTGGGGGAAATCAGAATATTTGCACTCTGTGGTCAACGTGGGTATACAGTACTTTCTTAGAGACCATAGAGGACAGCTCATTCTCCTCTTCCGTCTGGGTGAGGAGCTGGATTCAAGGCTGTTCAGCCAGGCTACATCTCCCCCAGCACTTAGGTGCGGCCGGCCGTGTGACCGAGTTCAAAACACTGGGTGGGGAAACGATTATTGAATTTTTAAGTGTTTTAATGCATTTCTAAAGCTTCTGTATGAAAATGAAAACAACTATGAATGAGGCTTTTCTTTTTCTACATTTTATACACATCTAGCATACTATACCACTCTGCATCTTTTTTTTCTTTTTTGTCATTTAACATATGCCTTATAGATAGATATGCCACAGAACAAAGAAATCATAATCATTATTTGGTTTTTTTTTTTGGAGTGCATAGTATTCTGTTTTATGTTTTACTATATTTTACCTAAACACTCAGCTTTAATGGAGATGTAGGTTTATTCATTAATTCAACAAGCATTTATTAAGTGCCTCCTATGGACCAGGATCAATTCAGACTTTTATCAATGAACAAAACTTGTAAAGATTAAAACTTTATATGGACTTTATATAATAGTTGCAAGAGGCAGGCAATATGGAAACAGTGTTCCAGTCAAAGGGAAGGGCTTTTTTCCTGTACGTCGTGCCTGACATGTTGGAAAAACAGCAAGAAAGTCAACAACATGCCTGGAGCATTATAGGTGAAGGGAGAACAGTAGACTAAGAGAAAAGATCAAAGAGAAGCTACTGGAAATGCTTGGATATATTCTTTAAGTGAAATGTGGATCCATCTCATACTTTGAGCGGTGAGTTGATTTGACTTGCATTTTTTATCACTAACAATATTGCAATAAATAAACTTGTGCATATCCCATTTATGTATGTACGAATATCTTTATAGGATAATTCTCAGATTTAGGATTATAGGAAAAAACGTGAGAGATATTGACAAAAATGTCTCCCAGTGGAGGCTGAATCATTTCACACTTCTACCAGCAATAAATGAGTATCAGTTTCTGTTTTATATTTATCTCTGTTCACTTTTGCTTCTGTTCATGTATGTGTAGTATCATTGCCGTTTTTGTAACATGAAAGAACTTGCTTTTTTCCTTTTTCTATTTGCTATGTTTTTTGGGGATTGGAGAAACTCATATGAAAATAGAAAATAGAAAATGTTCCTGAATAACAGAGACAATTTGATACTCTAGAAGAACATGAGCTAATAAATAATATCGGGTCCTGAATAGTTAGGGCAAAACACAGCTTAAAACACAGGAGCAAATATAGACCTGACAGTGGTGAAAGAAATTCCTTTTAATGAAAGAAACTGGTGTGTGTAGATGCAGACAGACTGCTGGTTTGTTGGAAGCCAGAATTGGAGTTTACTTCTCTACAAGGTCTACCTTCTTCATGAAATAGGGAGTTAGACCATCTAGTGAGAATAAAGGGGATTGTGGAAGAAAAGGAACCAAGTGCAGAAGATAAAATATTTCTTGTCAGAAATGAGAAGGAACATTGCCAGGTGAAACATAATTCAATTGAAATCACTGTCAGAACACTGATCAAAGAGGTGACCATGAATGTGCAGTGTCACCAGTCGGCTCAGGTGTGTGATTTTCCCTAGCAGCCTGAAAAGTTTGTGTACAGACAAAGCGAACACAGGCAGCAGGATTTACCCAAGGCTAGATGCTTGAAGGACAGGTGGATGAAAAGACATTAGGTCAAGGTTGTTTAGAAAGTCTTCACGAAGAGCTTCAAGCATTGAGCTGTGAAACTGAAGCTAGAAAGTCAGAAAATTCATTGAAAAACTTCAGAGAAAATTTTAATTTCCTCCTCCCATGTACCACTACTACGTACCATGACTTTTACTATGCTGTATATCATCATAGCACAACCTTTGCTCTATTACATAAAGCATATTTTGACTGACATCCTTAATTAACAGAACTCATGGAATACAACCAGAAGGAACTCATTTCCCCACCACACACACTCTTTAGCTATTCTCATGAAGAACAGTCTGCCTCTTGCTACATGAGGACACCAGGAAGCCTCCCAATGTTGCTGATCACCATGAGATTTATTTAAGTTTTTTTTTAACTCTCATTTTAGGTTGCAAACAGTCTCAACTCAGCAAATAATGAACAATATGAAGATGCCTTGTTTTCCCCCTTCACCGAGATGTGGTTTGATGTGTGTGAAGACATTGTTGATTTTCCTTTTCCAGGCTTATTTCCCCTTTCCTACAAAATGCCATTTTCACATTACTGTAAAAGCCTGGGGAGGGAGCAGAGGTAGGGATACAAGAGAGTTCTTTATTGTCTGCTGTTTTTAAATCTCACTTGTGATCTCAGGGCCTGATCAAAACTTAAATCTCATTGTCTCCCAAGGAGCATTTATTCTAAGGTCTTCAGAGAACTTAACAATACTGCTGGTCTTGTCACTGTAACTACCTTACAACAGGATGTATGTGGTTTTCAATGTTTGTTTGTTAGTGTCTCTCAGGGTCAGATGATCAAGAGTCAACCTCCAGCTTCTCTTCTGTTAAGACCTGAAAGGTTTAAGACATTCCCAAGTAGCGCCTTCCTCTCCCCTAGAGGTTGTCTTTGGGCCATAGGAAATTCTAATGTAAACTTTACCCTACATTCAGCAGCTCAGTTAATTCACAACAAAGCCTTGTCCCCCTCCCACCCTTTTTCTCTGTCTATCTTAACTGCTGCCTGAGGCCAATGCCAACAGCCACTCGCCTTCAGGCTCCTCAGCCATAGGTCGGATAGAGTATGCCTCCCCCAAATCCAAAGGTTATTTATTAAGCTCATCTATTTATCCCCCGGTAACCCAACCTCTTATCTTGAAGAGAAGAGCATCCTACCCATTCCCTTTGTTTTTGTTGGAAGGTTGGATAAGCAAGTATTAGAGAACACACTTTTTCAGACAATCCTCTTTACAAATTCTCTTTCCCCCTAGTTTCTAATATTTAATACGGGTGTGGCTGGACCATCCCCTAGGCTCTGTGGGTCCTTGAGTCAATAATTTCTGTTGTGATTTTGTCTATAAGACCCATTTGATTATAAATATATTATTAAAATCTGGGCGTGTGGGTGGCTCAGTCAATTAAGCATCTGACTTCAGTTCAGGTCATGATCTCAGGGTCCTGGGATTGAGACCCAGGATGGGCTCCACTCAGTGGGGAGTCTGCTTTTCCCTCTCCTTCTGCCCCTGCCTGTGCATTCTCTCTCTCTCAAATAAATAAATAAAATCTCTTTAAAAAATAAAAAATATCTATGACACGGGCCCATGTGATATATAAACATTCATCAATGAAGACGTAGAATAAAGAGTACAAAAAGAGAATTTACATTTTCGTTAATTGTACAATCACAGAATGTGAATACTAAATGTAATATTCAGGTACCATCTTTTCCTCTTCAGATCCTTCATTTTCTTATCATATAATTTTTTGCCAAATACCATTATGGGTTAGCTTCATATCTTCCATCAAAAGAAAAAGGCAGCAGTACTATTATTTACAGAATGTTCTGACTTTTTGGAAAATGTTCATTTAAAAACAATACATACCTTCTTACCTCTAAATTTCCCTAATACCAAGTATTTGATTCTAGTTTTATCACTTATACATGATACTGTATCAACCATCCTGCTTCAGCAGAGGGGAAATGAAAAAATGTGAGGACGTTATCCCAAGTGTTGAGACTCTGTTGTTCCCTGGGGCCACTATAAAAAAAGTACCACAAAATGTGTGGCTTGAAATACCAGAATTTTATTCTATCAGTTCTACAACCTGGAAACCTGAAATTGAAGGGTCGGCAGGGCCACGCTCCCTCTGAAGGCTCTAGGGTGGATTCTGGCCTCTTTGAGCTTACAGTGGTTGCTGGCAATCTTTGATGTTCCTTGTCTGGTAGATAAACCACACCAACCTCTGCCTTTGTCTTCACATGGCCTTTTCTTTGTCTCTGTTCAAATCTGCCTCTTGTTATAAGACCGCCGGATATACTGGATTTAGGGCCCACCCTATTTCAGTATGACATCATCATAACTTGATGACATTAGCAAGGACCCTATTTACAAATAAGATTACATTCTGAGGTTCGGAGTAGACAAATTTATTTCGGCGTGTGGGGGGGGAACTATTCAAACCAGTGCAATCTTTGAGGCATAGAGACCTAGATAAAAACCCCACCTGCCAGGGTCTAAGGACAATATCTGGACATGAGACAATGAGTTGCATAAAGGAATTTGGGGTATTTCCCTTATTAACGTGATCTGACACATATTCATTTTGAAGTTTCACATCTATTTTACCTTGTCGCTATACTCGAAACATCCAATTAAATATTGTGTTAAAAGCATATATGTTCAGCCAATAGTGAACTTGCGATCACGTCAAGAAAATAATTAATGTCTGTATAAAACAACTAGGAAATAAATATATAAGCTATAGTAAGTAACATAGTCAAGTAACATTAAAAAATGTTGTAACAACAACGTATGACAATACATGCCTTGCAGTTAAGATAGCAGCTGATGGTTGCACCACTGCAAATATGAAAAACTACTTTTATTTTAAAAGGGTGAATTTTATGATACATGAATTTTATTTTCTTCTCAATAAAGCTGTTTCTAAAAATGCTGCAAGAATCATTCTGAGATGAGGTTAATTGAAGCCCACCTTTTCGAGTAAATACACTTCAAGATGTCTTCAAGAAATTGAAAAGTGTAAATTGGAAATTTATAAATTAGTTATTAAAATATATATATCCTAAGGACTGTGTGTGTGTGAATTCTTTTTTTATAAGTAAGTTTCATATCTAAAAGGCTATTATTTGATTTCATACAAATACTGTCATAAATTATTATCAATTAATTAAAATAACAACTTTCATCTTATATAATATCATAGGCTGCTTGAAGACCACGAATCTTCATGTTATCAAAGTTCAGCAGCCTAATTCTTCACAGGACACTGGACTGAAACCATATTTTGCTTCCATCAAGAAAACATATTGCTAACTAGTTGAGGAGAGATACAGGCAGGGTAGAGAGGGCATTGTTATTAGGTTGTAATCATATTTAACATCTCTATTAATCATTGAGTGGGGAAAAAGATGCAAGCTAATGAAACTTAAATCACAATAAATTGTCAAGTGTTTTAACACCAATTAGTACAGAAATGATAAAAAGGGACTTTCAATGATTAAAGGGCAGCCACAAAATGAGATCCAACTTGGAAAGCATAATACGGTTGGCAAGTAGCCCTTGGGAATAAAAACAAAAATGTGTAACTGTTTTTAAGGTCACCATTCTAATGATACAAGAAGAATATTTAGTGAAAGTGAAACTCAGTGGAGTCCTTACTTTTTGCATTATTGATTTCAATGTCAGGTTTTGTATTTTAATTTGGTTTCACTTTCAGTTTTTAAGCAGAATATCTTTTCTTACTGGATAGACTTTGAAACTCATGGTCAAAAAATTTGCCTCTGGATTCATATTTTTCTTGCATCGGCTAAAAATTTGAGGATGGTAGGAAAGAAAATGAAAAGGTTAAAAAAAAGAAGAAGAAAAGAAATTTAAGAAGGATGCAGAGTAAGTCCTTCATTAACCCTTGTGTAGAAATTAAACTAAAATATGTATAAAAATTCAATAAAATCCTTGGAGTCAATTTGTCCTACAATGGGTTAAGAGAAGTTTTTTTTTAATCAGAGGTATCTCAGGAAATGAGCTTTCATTAGTTTGCTAACCAATTCCTAATGATTTTGCCATCTACTCAGAGTGGAACGAGATGTGAAATTTTAATATAATATCTTCAGTTAATAAAAACAATGCTAATTATTTGACATAGAGAGCATAATAAATGTAAGCCAAAACAGGAACATTTGAGCAAACAGTATCTTACTAGACGTAAAAAACAAAACAGCTGGCCTACAGTGGAGTCACTTATGCTAAGCCCCCCAGTCCCCAAACCAAGACTTAATTTAATTTATAGTTTCGGCTCTCCCAGAAATGAAATCTTATACCAGTCAGTTAGAAGCTGCGTAATCAGCACTAGTGAGGTAATCTGTCTGATGGATCCCTCCCTGAGTGCCCTACAAGAAAGTGACCTTGCCACAGCCAGTCCGCTTTTTGTTGGTATAACTGACTAGTCCGGCTCCCTTCTGCCTGTACAAGTATTATTTTACACAGCTCTTCAGAGTTCTTTTCTAGAGTTCTTTTCTAGTGCTAGATGGGATGCTGCCAGATTCATAAATTGTTTCATAAAGCCAATAAGATCTTTAAAATTTACTCAGTTGAATTATTTTTTACACAGATAACTCCTATAATATGTGAAGAATGAGTACCTTTTCCTATAGTCATTTCATTGTGATTTTAATCATTAGCCTTTGGAAGGGCTTCAAATATTAAACTTTATACTTTTATCACATATTTTGCCATAAACATATAAAGAAAAAAAGCTAGTTCCAAGACAGAACTTGCATTTGCATGCCAAAAATCTTATCTCTATAGTTAACAATTTCATGCCTTACATGTCTGAGATGACAACCATCAAGAATAACTTTTAAATACACAATGATAAAACTTAACACATATATGATTGCCATATTTTCACATCTGAGTATCTTATATTTGGTAGTTATGGAAAACTAGCATCTTTGTAAAATTATAAAGGCATTATGTCATCTTCAGAGTATAGACTCCTTTTAGAAATCTTTTTTTTTTAAGATTTTATTTATTTATTTGACAGAGAGAGAGAGAGAGAGATCACAGGAGGCAGAGAGGCAGGCAGAGAGAGAGGAGGAAGCAGGCTCCTTGCTGAGCAGGGAGCCCGATGCGGGGCTCGATCCCAGGACCCTGAGATCATGACCTGAGCCAAAGGCAGAGGCTTTAGCACACTGAGCCACCCAGGTGCCCCCTCCTTTTAGAAATCTTAAAATATTTTTATAGGAAAAAAATTACAAACAATAAAGAATAAAATAAAGTTTTCTTATACTAATCAATTTCAAGAATATTCATATTTGACTGCTTTGCACAGAACATTAATTACTTTTAAAAGTAAGAATAATTTCACTAGCATCAAATATGTTCCAGTAAAATATTCAAATGGTTGAAAGAGAAGATATTTTGAACAGTCTTACAGGAATCAGTTAAATTACTGACTTTTGTAATTTAGAAAAACACAAAAGTACAGTGAACGTATGTTGTAAAATTGAGTAACAGCTGCATCCAAAATCAGTCCACAGTGGGCCTGATTTACATCAACTTCTGTATCCCCTGCATATCTTTACTCTGTATGGTCCTCACTTTGAAGCTAACGACAGCATGAGAGCAAAGGAGAAATAAAATGAGAATAAGAAGCTGTGATTTTTCAAAGACAACAGCAGATGGGTAATCTGTATTTATAGCCATTTACCCAAAAATACACCTGGCTACACAATGAATTATAAACAGAAATTATTTTTGAATAATAATTTAACTTTGGAAAATGTCTATTCTGCACTTTTGGAAGTTTAGAATTTAATTTACACTTTTGCCCTAAGAATGGATGGGTCCCTTAGACAGTGTCAATTATATTAAAAAAAAAAAAAGGAGAAGAATGGCCATGAAATAAAACAAAACAAAAAGAAGGGACCATAGGCAGTCAGAATTATGCTTTGGCCCTAAATTCTCATTTTGTCCTACTCATTCTATTTCCACGAGCATTCATTCAGTTTTGTCCATAATGACATCAAAATGTGTCCTAGCTTAATCTTTTTTTTTTAACTTGTAAGTTTATTTCAGCTAATACTAGAATTTGACTCCACTTTAGTTTCATGTGTGGTAGGATATTTATTAGTCTCACCTCTTTCCATAAACATGGTTTGGCATGAATCCGGGCAACTCTCTACATTATATCTGAAATGAGAAGCCTGTCCTAGGCTCCTAAAAATGCAGTGCTGGCCCCACAGTGAAAGTGGAGGGCTATTACCATGGAGACAAGGTATATTCAAGCCCCAATCTATGGGCATCTTTTTGGAGCTAATTCATTATTTTCTCACAAGTCCCAAAAACTTTAGTAAAGTCTGAGATTAGAATAAATTCTCTGGAGTCACCGAGGACTGAACTTTTGTCAATTTGTGTCCAAACTAATTTAAACACCAGAACTCTCACACAACCCTAGGTGGAGAGGTTACAATTGCTGGCCTTCTTCCTGTCATCTAAAACCAGATCACCTTAGTGTACTATCATATGAAGGGCTCCAAGCACATACATTTTTTTCTTCCAAGTTTTTATTTAAATTCCAGTTAGTAACATACATCGCCCTATTAGTTTCAGTGATTCATCATCTACACACAACACCCAGCGCTCACCACAAGAACCCTCCCCAATAGCCATCACCCATTCAACCCATCCCCTTTCCCACCTCCCCTCCAGCAACCTCCAGCTTGTTCTCCATAGTCTTTTCCAATGGTTTGCCTCTCTCTCTTTTCTCCCCCTATGCTCGTCTGTTTTGTTTCTGTAACAAGGGATTTATTTTTTTCAGTGAATTTAAAAGATGAAGTAATCTAAGTAAAAACCAGTTTGCAAGTATAATGTGAGGATAATTATTTAAACATTTATGCATGATGTAAGTAAAGTCAGAATAAAGATTCCACATTCAAAAGTTGGTAATGATTTTATAAAAATAAGAATAATAAATTTTATTTATGGATTAGCTGTTGTATGCCAGACACTGTACTCGGTATTGGATGCATTAAAATAATTAATGCTAAACTCTTGCACACAGCAAGCCCACTGTGGATCTGGGTATCTCTTTAGGAGAGGTGCCCTTGAGATTTTGCCTCCACAATCCACTCAAACCAAAGGGAGCTGGGAAACAGGATTGTGTGTGTCTGTGAGTAGAGAGAACCATGAACACTGGAAAGCACATGAGTCTAACTGGGCAGGTATCAGTAGAGCTTGACTCTGCACCAAACTCAATTCCTTTTCTTTGTGCGCAGACAGCTTAGGAAAATGTGCCAGCTTGTTTGGTGGCGTTGGGACTCCCTTCTAACCATGAAATGGGAGTACTAGTGACAAATTTCATTCCCGGCCTGGTTTATACAGTTTTCAGGCATAAACCCCCAGGTTTTTTTTCCTATTACCATCTTTATGCAGATGAGCACAGGGACCCTAGATGTCATATGTTAAAGATGGACCAGACCCAAGATGGAAAGAATCTGGATCCTTGAGTCAGTTCTCAGAGGGAAGCAGCCACCGTGAGGAACACCCAGTATGTACATTAGTGAAAATCACATTTTTTTTTGTTTCAGCCACCATAACATTTTTAGTTTATATAACATAGCTTCCTCATGTCATCAAATCTATATTTTTTTTCAAAATTTAAAACCTCTGAAGTCAAGATGTATCATACAATCAAAAGTGTCTTAAAATTATTTAGCAGCACTTCTTCCTTCATTATAAAGTATTATTAGTTCTCACAGTCAATAATGTCTTCGATTTCATGATGTATGGTAATCCACGGGTTACGTTGATTTTGAAATCCACGATCTTAATCACTACCTGTATTCTCTCTCCCTTTAAGTGACAGACTGCATTGTGTAAGAGAACTATCTGGTTCATGATATTATGCTTTGTTATTAGATTTTATCTCAGAGTGTTTCTTCCTTCCTGTTCAGCAAATCACCTGGAAAACATGGACATTATCGTACACATCTTTTCGAACTGCATTCCAGGTGTGTAGGTACAAATTGATTTTTAAATGTATTTTCTACCATTTAGAAAACTCAGAACCCATGATATAAACTGAAAATATTCCATACATCTTCCAGAAAAGAAGCTGCCATGTGCTCATGAATGCATTAAGATTTGGTGTGAATTAAGATGATGTATACCACAAATTAGAGTTCAGATACTCATAGTGGTAAAGTCTGCATGGTTAGCATGATAAGGATATGGACCTTTTTTTCCCTGTGATGTACTAGTTGTGTGAACTCGGGATGGTTGCCCACTGACCCTAGCTTACTGATCTATAAAATCATGATAATATTTATTTTATAGGATCACTGTGAGGATTAAATATACTATATTAATAATAGGTGCCCAGTAAATGCTAAATCCTCCGCCCCATCCTTTCTGACTTAGGGGATTTTCAGTTGAACTTTTACATTTATCTGATTTATGACTTAAATAGATGAAAGTGAATGCAAAATTAGCTGCAATCTCACATTGCTTGCTTCAATGAAAAAGTGAGAAAGCAAAACTAAACCTTTTCCTGTGTGCCTCATTAGCTCAGTAAAATCTAATTTTCTCTAATTTCTTTCACTTCCTATGGGAAAGCCCAAGTGATTATTAGAATTCATAGTCACATTTCATGATCTTTTCATACCTCTATAGATTTTTACTTTGTGAGAGAGAACCTGAATTTGAGTTCAATTTCAGACCGCATAGGTGAGGGGAAGGTGAGGGTATATTTTGAGGACAAATGACAGAAACTTCATCACTCACTTGTGAAATTTTCTCAAAGTTGCTAAAATCTCACAAAGGAATTGGACACACTCTCATAGCTCTGGACAAAGAAATAGGCCATTTCCAAAAGCTGAGGCTGTAACAATTCCTCTGGGGTAGCTATACTTCTATCTTTCTACATGGGGAAAAAGAAACTGTTAGTTGGTTGGCAACATATTGGTGAGAATGCCTCCTACTTACTGTGGGCTAGCAGATATAACTAGAAAATCCATTTTTACAAATAGTTATGACTCTGTTTTCCCATAGTGCCAGCAGTTTACAACCACCTCAGATCTTATAATATACTGGTGTTAAGAAATTCGGTAGTGGCAACACTCTTTCAGAATTCATTAATGGAAGAGCAGCCACAGAAAGTTTTTCCACTGCGGATCTGGATGGAGATGTCGTTGTAAGCTGCGTCTGATTTAAGAACAAAACAATCATTATAATGAGTTCCTCCTTTTAGAAGTACTGCTGATTTAAGGAACTATGTAGTTTCAATAATACTGGAATCAAGAAACATTAGTAAAAGATGGCAATACATACAATTTCATTAGATGAAGATTTGGGAGGCTTATCATTTGGGTATTAAGAGAAATGAGACAAAGACTGAAGAGGCTAGTTGGGCTATTTTTTAAGTAAAATTTTTATCAAAGAATAATATATATATATAACATATAACATTATACATAATACAGAAAGTGCAAAAATACCTGTACAGACCAATTACTTTTCATGACTGAATAGATTCATAATCAACAGTCAGATCAAAAATAGAACATTATCAAATATCCTTCATTGTCCCTTTTAAAGTCACTATCTCCCCTCAAAGAAAAAACACCATTGTGACTTTTGTTATCACTTAGTTTTTGCTAGTTTTCAACTTCATGAAAATGGACTTACTTATAGAGTATACAATTTTTGGTGATGACCTTACGTTCAGTATTATATTTTGAGATTAATCCATTCAGTAGCTTATTCATGCTCATTGATTTCTTATATTCCATAGATTGAATACATAATGTCATTGCACATTGTACTATTAATAGGTATTAAGGTTGTTTCCATTTGAGGTCCTTTCCAATAGCATTGTCATAAATATTCTTATGCATGCCTTTTGGTGAACATATATGCACAATTTGGGGGTGTGTGCCTAGGAGTAGACTACTAAGTCATTATATATGTGAATGTTTAATAATCTAGCTACAATTAAACAAATTTTCAAAGTGGTTATATTAATTTGTACTTCTACCAGCAGCATATAATAGCTCTTACCAACAACTGGTGATACCATTAAAAACAAACAAACAAAAAACAAACAAAACAAAACACCCAAACTTATCCAGTTTAACAGAAATGTGATAATATATTTAAATAGGTTTTTACTCTACTTTTCCTTTAGTACTACTACTACTGAGGATATTTGACACATTTTCATATGTTTATTGACACTGAATATACTATTTTGCAAAGTTCCTATCCAAATCTTTCACCTAGTTTCCTATTTTGTTGCTGGCCATTTACTAACTGATCTGTAGTTCTTACATGTTCCGGATATAAAATGAAGTTTGGGATGGTTGAATTCACTGATTTCTTTAGGGAGATTGATATCTTTACAACGTTGAATCTTTCACATTCTGATTGCAGTCTATGCTTTCACTTATTTAGAACTTGTAAAACTTCTCTAATGAAAATGTGCAGGTTCCTAGGACAAGACTTTGCACATTTTTCGTTGGATATATTCTTAAGTATTTGTGCTCTTTTTATACTATTGTAAGTCATAATTCTGTATTTGATTTTCTTGTCTTCTTTTTCTCTGTTGTCTTTGTATCCAAATACTTTGCCAAGTTTACTGATAAATACCTACAGGTGGTTTGTATTTTATAGTCTATTATCAAAGGACATATTCATGTCATTTGTGAATAATGATAATTTTACTTTTTCCTTTTCAGTTCTTGTGCCTTATATTTTTTTCTGCTTATATTGCCCTAAATAGAACTTCTATGAAATGTTGAAAAATGTAAGGAGGGCCTATTTCTTTTTTGCCTAGTCTTTGAGAAAAAGTCTTCAAATTTCACTAGAAATTGTATTTTTGTTAATTTTTGCAGATATAGTAATCAAGTCAAGGAAATTTCTCATAATTCTTGTATGCTAAGTTTAATTTTTAAAATATAAATGGTACATTTTATCAAATATTCTCCTATCTATTGAGATGATCATATTTTTTTCCTCCAAAATGTTATGCTTAATTATGTTGGTAGATTTTTGACCCCAACCCCAAATTTTGATGTATGAAATGCAAAATAGTTACGGTATATAATCATGTTTTATATATTACTAGATTCTATTTGCTTATATTTAGGATTTTGCATTTATATTCATTAGAGAACTTGGCCTGTAATTTTATATCTTTCAATGCTTTCAAAATTATGCTGGCCTCATAAAATGAGGTAAGAAGTATTCTCCATTTTCCCACTCTCCAAAATAACTTTCTAAAATATTGGCTTTATTTTTATCTTAGATGTTTGACTAAATCACCACTAAAACTGTATAGGGCTGGTAATGTTTTCTAAGAATATATTAAAACACAAATTCAATACCCTTAATGGAAACAGGACAATTATGGGGAGTTATTTACTCCTGTTGTTTTTTGTTTTGTTTTGTTTTTTCTTGAAATTCATCTTTTTTGCTCCTCACTCTCTGTTCCTGACTGAGATCATGTTTTTTCTGCCTGAGAATTCCCTTTAGTATTTCATTCTTTAAGTATAGTTCTGCTTCTTTGCTTTCATTTTTTAAGATTTTCTTTTCCTGGACATAAAATTATAGTTTGGAGATTATTTTTACTTAGCATGCTAATGGTTGCATTATATTTTTCTCTTGTTTGGATGATTTTTGCTTAAAAATTAGTTGGTGGTCTTATATGTTGACATTTTAAGGTTAACATATCCTTTTTCACTTGCTGCTTTAAAATATTATTTGTCTATCTTTGGCTATCAGCAGTTGGACTACAATATGCCTAATCATGATTTTCTTTTATTCATTAAAGGCTGGAATTTGCAGATTTCTTGGATTTATGAGTTGAAATTTGTCATCAGTTTTGGAAAATCCTAAGTTGCTATCATATCTTGAAAAATCGCTACTGCCCAATTTTCTGTGTCTTTCTAGGAACCCCATTACATATATGTTAGATAATTTATTTTATTACATGTGCATATGCACATATACACACTCTTTGGTATATTCAATTTTCCTTTCTGTATTTTATTCTGTATATTTTTCTATTGATTTATATTCTAGATCAAGAACTTTCTCAGGGTGCCTAGGTGGCTCAGTGGGTTAAGTCTCTGCCTTTGGCTCAGGTCATGATCTCAGGGTCCTGGGATCGAGTCCCACATCAGGCTCTCTGATCAGCAGGGAACCTGCTGCCTCCTCTCTCTCTGCCTGTCTCTCTGCCTACTTGTGATTTCTCTCTCTGTCAAATAAATAAAAAATCTTTAAAGAAAAGAACTTTCTCTTCCACCAATTTGTTGTTAAATCTATCCACAGAGTTCTCTAAACCTGTTATTGAGTTTTTCTATACCACTATTTTTATTTGATAAGTTTATATAAATGCCAATTATTTGGGAAACTCTCCATATTTCATCTCTTTTCCCTATAAGATGCCTCCATTTTTCTATTTACTATCCTTGTCTGATAACTCCAAAATCTGTTTTACCAATGGGTCTGTTTTTTTTCTCATTTATTGACTTTCAATCATTCAGTCTTTCTCTTGGCATGTTTTGTTAATATTTTGAGTGGTACCCGACATTATACAAAAAGCATTTTTATAGCATCTAGATCAGGTTACTTTTTCCCAAGGAGGTTTACTTTCTCCTTTGCTAAGCAGGTAAGGAAGAAGTTGACCACCTTAATCCAATTACGCACTGACTTGGCTTGAGTCTAGGTTGTAGCTTTGTTAAAGACTTCCAACTCTGGTCTGCTCAACCTGCTACTAGCTCAACCTGTTACTAGGTCAAAGCCTTTGAGAGATTCTACCTTAGATGCTTAGTCTTTCAAAGTGCCCTCTTTCTCTATTGATCTCTGAACTATAACCTCTTAACTCTTCACAGCTAAGGAACTGCTGAAAACTCCATTTACCTTGCTCAGCCATGCTTGGTCTACTAATAAGCCCATCGAAGTTATTCTTCATTTCTGTTACAATGTTGTTTGTTTGGTTTTTTAATCTCTAGGATTTCTTTTTGATTCTTTCTTATGATTTCCATCTTTCTGCTTACATTGCCCATCTGCTCCTGCATGCTGTCTGCTGTTGCCATTAGAGCCCTTAGCATATGAATCATAGTTGTTTTAGATTCCCAGTCTGATAATTCTAGCCTCCCTGTCAGGTCTGGTTCTGCTGCTGCTCTCCAAATTGTGGTTTGGTTTTTTGTTGCCTTTTGGTGTACCTTGTAATTTTTTTCTTGATAGATATACTGTGAAAAAGGAACTGATTTTTAAATAAATAAATAGACCTTTAGAAATATGGTGGTGAGGTATGGGGGAGGGGCGAGTTCCACAGTCCTAGGATTAGGCCTTAGTCTGTTAGTGAGCCTGGGCCTCTAGACTCTGAATTTCACAAGTCTTTCTCCTGTTTTGTTTTGTTTTGTTTTTCTCTCTGATTAGGTAGGAAAGTATGGCTAGCGTGGGTAGAGGTTAGATCAATCAATCATTCTCTAGATCAATTCGTCTCTGATAATGCCCTAGTAGGTTAGATTCTGGTTAACTAGTTTCCCTGTGGACAGGCCTTGTTAAAGAAGAATGCTCTGGCATATTTGAAAATGATTCCTTCTTCCTGTCTGCCTGCCTGAAGCCTGAGGGGACTTTTCTCTGATATTTACTCTGGGAATCTGCTCAAGCCCCTGGAGGAAAATCTCGTGGGAGCCATCCTATGACAGGATCCCCCTGGAGTTTTTAATTGTCAAAATTGTCCACACGAAGCGTCCAACAGCTTGTCAGTTACAGGTCAGCTTTTCCTTCCGCTGCCCAGGCTCCCACTTTCAGGAGGCTCTGACTCCCGGCCATTTGCCTGTCTCTCTCCAATCTTGGGGGCACTGGATTGCCTGTGTCCCCTCTCTTTTATGGATCCAAGAGGAGCTGTTGACATTTCAGTCTGTGCAGCTTTTGACTTGTCAGGATGGGGAGTGGTGATTTCCACACTCCTTCCATGCAGAACCAGAGACCGGAAGAGTTCAGTTTGCATAGGATTCCATCTTGGCTGTCTAGAGCTGTCTCTGACTTCAGAGAGCAGCAAATATCACATATGGAAAAGCTGGAGTGTCGACTCTGTTCTCCGTGTCTCCTTTTTTACTGGGAACCTGATCTCCAGTACTCTAATGTGTTTGCTTTCTGTCATTCTGTTCCTATGAGACTCGTTAACACTCTGTTGTTTTCCAGACTCTTGGGCACTATATCTCACTTTGAGTGTAACTTACACCCCACACTCAGATCGGAGAAAAAAGAAACTGCAGAATGTTCTCACACATCTCCAAAAGTTTTGCCTTCTTGGGAACTTTTCTCTCTTTTTTTTTTTTTTTAAGATTTTTTTTTTATTTCTTTATTTGACACAGAGAGAGAGAGATCACAAGTAGGCAGAGAGGCAGGCAGAGAGAGAGGAGGAAGCAGGCTCCCCACCAAGAGCCCGATGTGGGCCTCGATCCCAGGACCCTGAGAACATGACCTGAGCTGAAAGCAGAGGCTTTAACCCACTGAGCCACCCAGGCGCCCGGGAACTTTTTTCTCTTAAGTTGAGGAGTGCTTCATCTGCCCTCTAATATTTTAAAATACACCCACATACATTTAAGTGCATTTAATATTTTCTTTGTCTTTCTAATCTTTGGTAGAAACAGGAAATTGCTACAGTATTTTTAAAAGTTTTAGAGGTGGCTACTTAGATTGTTTTTTATTTTATTTTATTTTATTTATTTGACACACAGAGAGAGAGATCACAAGTAGGCAGAGAGAGGAGGAGCAGGGTCCCCGCTGAGCAGAGAGCCCGATGCGGGCCTCGATCCCAGGACCCTGAGATCATGACCTGAGCTGAAGGCAGAGGCTTTAACCCAGTGAGCCACCCAGGCATCCCTACTTAGGTTGTTTTTAACATGCTCACTGGCACATTACATTTTTTCCTCAAATTATGTTCATCCTATCCAAAACATTTACCAGTCTCACTTTCATTACACAGTTCAAAAAAATTTACAATTTCCATTATGATTTCTTTTAGACTCGGGTTTTTAAGAATGTTTGCTATTTTTAAGGCATTTGAGGATTTTCCAGTTATCTCTTTGCTATTGGTTCTTAGTGTAGTTCCACTGTAATCAATTTTTTCTGTATTATGTCAGATCTTTTAAATTTGTTGATACCTGCTTTATTGTTCTGCCTATAATCAATTTTGGTAAATGTTCCAAGCATACTTGGAAAGAACATATATTCTTTGGTTGTTCTTGGTGATACTCTATTGTCAATTAGGTTCAATTTTTTAAAAAAAACTATGCTGTATCGTATTCTATGCCTTTACTGTTTTTTTTTAATCTCTATGTTCTATTATTAAGAGAAATATTTGAAGAGTTTTCCCAGATCTGTGGTACTGTCATTTTTTTTATTTCTATCAATTTCTGCTTTACATAGCATGAACCAGCTATTATATGCATAGAAATCTAGAATTGATGATTCAGACAGATTGACCGCATCATTATGGTGAGGTGTCTCTCTTCAGCTCTAGTAATTCTATTTGCCTTAAAGTCATCTCTGAAGTTAGCAAAGCTATACCAGCTGTCTTATTGCTGTTTTGTTTAATTCGGTGTATTTCCCATACTTTTGCCATACACCATGTGCTTTTAAAAAAAAATGTTTTAATTTAAACTGCAGTTAGTTAACATACAGTCTGATGTTAGTTTCAGTTGTACAGTACCATAATTCAGTGCTTCCATAGAACACCCATTGCATATTACAATGGGTGGAGCTAGAATCATGCTAAGTGAAATAAGGCAGTCAGAGAAAGAATGACTCCATATGATTTCACTCATATGTGGAATTTAAGAAACAAAGCAAACTAGCATAAGTGAAAAAAAGGGAGAGAAGTAAACCAAGAAACAGACACTTAACTATAGAGAACAAACATTGTGTGCTTTTTAGTTTCAGATATGTCTTTTTAAAGCCACTTATATTTAGATTCTTTTTTTTTTAATCCGGAGTGACTGTTTTTGGTTGATTATTTTCCTTAGAATTACTTGAGTTATTTATATATTTCGATCTATGTATATTTATTGCACTATAATTTTTTTCTCTTTTTTCTTAATTACTTTATTATTGATCAAATTATTTTAAATTTATTTTTCTTCTCTGTGAGATTGTTTCAGATGTTTTTTACTCCTTTATTACTCAAGAGACAACAACATGAATCTTTGACTTAGTAAGATTTACTATAAGTGAGTACTTTTGCTACTGCCCTCAAGATGCTAAAATTTTAAAATAATGGGACATCATAGACCCCCCCTACCTTTTGTGTCATTGTTGCCAAACATTTTAATTTAATTGTACATATAATTCAAACAACAAACATCATTGTTAATATTTTGTATATTTAGGCTTTTTATCGTTCTTTGTATTTTCTTGCATTTCCATGATTCTTCCAGGGCAAGTGAGAGAAACTAACACGGATAAATCAAAGAAATTGAAAAGGAAAAGAAAGAGTATTAAAACCCATCGATTTACTACTACATGTCAGGGAGTGCATGCTGTGTTAGTAGCAATAAAATTAATCATTCATTTCCTGCATACCATAAGCCAGGCGCTATCCTAACTCTCTCTATTCCGTACGTTTTTAAAGCTTTAGAAAAAACCTGGAATTTGGTTTAGCCCCTTATGGAAATAGGGAAAGTTCACCTTTCAGTTATTAGGTGTATAGTATGTCCTTCCTTTTATGTGCTAGCAACCGTTGTGCTGGAGATAAAGCAAAGAAGTAAACGGGCAAAATCCTGGTCGTTCCGGTGGCTACCTTCTGGCCTGAGGAGACAGGCAGTAAAAATAAGCTAATATACGAATGATTATATGATGTGAGAAATGATGGTAAGTGCTATGGAAAAAAATAAGCTCTACATTTGGTTGACTATTTTATATAGGATTATGAGATCACCTCAAAGACAAAGCTTTATTTGATCAAATTCCTGAAGAAAATATCAGGCTTTAAAAATAAGTTAGGGCTCAAAAAAGTTAAAAATTACAAAAATTCATAAACAAATAAAATGCGGAGTCAGTCTCCTCAATTACAAAGGGCAGGCTTATTCCATGGCTCCATAGAGTGAGGGAAGACTAAAGGTAGGGAATACTGGGGGGGAAAAAAATCAGGCCAGGAGCTAATTTTAGCTTTTTCCATAGTAATACTTTCTAAGCCTATCAGTTTGGTTTTCTTTATTTCATCTATCCTGCTTCCTTGCTTAATGGCAAGGGAAATTCTTATTTCTCAAAATCAATATATATATAAGATATCCCAAAAATTTTAATGAAACTGTAAACCTAAATAGATAAATAGATATATTTTCCTGCCTATTCATATAAATAACCAATCTTTTCATGTTGTACATGAAGAAACAAGGATACACACATTTTAAATTTAGTCGAAGCCCACTTAAGAATCTTTCTCTGTTTCCTTGTACTCAGAGTCAATCAATACCAATTTAAAATACATACGTTGATGACAAAGACCAGTGAAAATTGCTTTTATGTAAGGAAGTGTCAACCAACAAAAGCCCAAACTGTAAGCTTTAAGACATAATATGTATGTTTCCTTGGGATCTTAGGGATTGCAGTCGGGGAGACAGATGCCAAACTTGAAAGTATGCTCCAGAGACACAGGAGGCTAGAGATTTTGAAGAGGAAAGGAGGGAATTTGTGGGTGTTGCTTTGAATGAAATGCAGTTGGTGCTTGTGTAGCTACAGTTAACACAAATCTATGTGTAATTGGTTGCTATGGCTAGCATTAGGCAGAAAGTCCATTTACGTCCATTTTCACATATAGCAGGTGGCTTGGCTTTGAGCCGCATTGAGTACAAATTCTGAGAATTTGTGACAGAAAACATGCATAAGGGCGCCTGGGTGGCTCAGTGGGTTAAAGCCTCTGCCTTCGGCTCAGATCATGATCTCAGGGTCCTGGGATGGATGCGGCATCGGGCTCTCTGCTCAGCAGGGAGCCTGCTTCCTCCTCCTTTCTCTGTGCCTGCCTCTCTGCCTACTTGTGATCTCTCTCTGTCAAATAAATAAATAAAATCTTTAAAAAAAGAAAACATGCATAAGCCCCACTTCCTCATTGTCTTCCTGGCTCCATTTTCTATGATCCCCTTAGCAGTGCTTATTCCATTTTATTCTCTCTGGTATCAGAGGAAATATAAATTGCGTTTTAAAGCATCGCCTATTGTTTGTATGTTTGTCTTCTATCTCTCCCAAAACTTCACTGGACATTATTTCACATGGAAAGGATCTCATTGTGGTGGGGATGTGAGAGCATGTCGAACTAATGAAAAGAACCTGAATTCCATGGAAGAGTAATCTCGTATGCACTAGGTAGGATTGTCAGATAAAATACAGAACCCCCAGCGAAATGTATCAATAAATGATGTGATGGACAACAAATAAGTTCTTTGTTTAGATGTATCCCAAATACGGCATGGGACACTCTTATACAAAATAAATAATAAATAATAAATAAATAAAAATAAAGTTTTTATCTGAAATACAAATTTAACTTAAAATTTTGTATTTTCATTTGTTAAATGTGATGATCCTAGCATTAGGGACAGCTCATAAGATGACCCAGAAACTGAACCAATTCAGCAGAAACAGAACTTGGACTCAGAAGGAAAACAGACTCTCATGAAACAGTCCATCTCACTCCTTTCTGTGACTTCAAGAGTTTTGGATGTCCAAAAGTAATAGACTATTGGAGGCTTTGGGGAAGAAGTGGTTGAGATCATCTAATCTAGTTATTGGGGGACAGGAAATTTCACTTGAGAGTTAAATCTTGTTATATAAAAAAATACCTTTATAATAACATTCTTTTCTCTGAAAGCAGTATGTTGAGTGAATTTCCTAGGTTCAATTAATTGATTGAGCTTTATTTTTTTTAAAGATTTTTTTTTTATTTATTCATTTGACACAGAGAGAGAGATTACAAGTAGGCAGAGGCAGGCAGAGAGAGAGGAGAGAGGAGGAAGCAGGCTCCCTGCTGAGCAGAGAGCCGGATGTGGGCCTCGATCCCACAATCCTGGGATCATGACCTGAGCCGAAGGCAGCGGCTTTAACCCACTGAGCCACCCAGGCGCCCTTGATTGAGCTTTAATATCTCTCTTGTGTTAAACTCTTTTAATAACTACTTTGGAAGAAGTTTGGAAGATCCTTCCAAAGTAGTTAAATGCCACCTAACTACCTGATGTCCAGAAGATTCTAAAGAGAACAGTTTTAATGATGATTGTTAATTGTTATGGTGATTCTTTCAGAATTTAATTATGGTATATTTTAGTTACATGGCATATTTCAGAAAACATTCCATGTATTTATCAATTGGTATTTTCAAATGTAAATAAATATATATGTGTAAAACCATGCTGAAGTCATTCACATACAGTAAACATAACTTAATGATATTTGTGGGCAAACTAATACATACTTGAAACCATATTGTATGGTATGTTATACTGATAAGAGATTTCAAGTTAAAAAGTGTTTATTAACATTGCTAAAGATGTAAAAACAATACAGCAATAAGGAAACAGAAACGATTTTACAAAATTATAATTTATATTGATATCATGTTGAAATGATTAACACATCGATATAAATTACTATGACATGCAGTATTATTTGCTAGTTAACTATTCATTGGATATATTCATTGATTGTGTTTATCAGTCAGTTTTAGTGAGAATAGCTGACATGGGTGATCTAAATCTATAATTAAAATTAGTTATTCATTTTTATTTTGCAGTGTCATAATGAATTTCCCCTTTATATAAAGTTTCATTTGAGTAAAACATTTAAAATTTTCACAAATGGGCACCTGGGTGGCTCAGTGGGTTAAAGCCTCTGCCCTCAGCTCAGGTCATGATCTCAGGGTCCTGGGATCGAGGCCCGCATCAGGCTCCCTGCTCAGTGGAGAGCCTGCTTCCTCCTCTCTCCCTGCCTGCCTCTCTGCCTACTTGTGATATGATCTCTCTCTCTCTCTGTCAAATAAATAAGTAAAATCTTTAATAAATAAATAAATAAATAAAATTTTCACAACTAAAATAAAAATACACAAGATGATGGAAACCCAAACTGTATGAAAGTAACTACAATTACTAGTAACTGTCAAATAGAAATTAACAAACTGTTTTTACATAGCAATAGAGGCTTTGGGTGCACCAAGCTTGTCAAAAATGTTTAAAGGATGTTTGCATTTATATTCCAGTGCACTGCTTCTAAAGGTCATTTTTCTAAAGAATGCACAAAAAGACAAAGAAGATCCATTTATTCTCATATTACCCTCTCATCAAAACTAGGACTGAATTGCCATAGGGGAATGTGATATTGGCGACATTTTCTAAGACAGTGACATCTATTTTACCTGGAACTTTTAATGTTTCAGACTTAAGAGGTAGAAGAAAAAATAATATCTAACATTTAATACTTTGCCTACTCTGTGCTTGTATCCTTCAGGTTTTCTACAGGAAATAGACTCCGCATTTAAACAGGGTATATTTGAAATATATCTGAGGAAATATTAAGGAAAGAACTATTTACAAAATGTGGGCAGTTAAGGAAAACCAGAAACGTTGGGTAAAGCATGACAGGGCTAGCAAGAGCTATAAGCTAATAATGCTCAGCTTTGAAGAGGCAAGAGGATGAAGCAATCACTAGAACCTGGAAATATATAGTGGTAAGCAGGGGCTCTGAGGTAGGAGCTTCGGTGTCTAACAGACTTCCTCAAGTCTGTTAGACTTCGGTGTCTAATCTCAACTTCCTCCCACCACCGTGTCCTTTGCAGCTGCTTCCCACTGGTCACACCCAGCCCTCGAGTAAAGGAGCTCTTTGATACAGTTTATCAAGTTAACTTCCCAGGAAACACAATAGGGTGGGAGGGAAGAAGAGGAGATCTGGAGAAGCAAATAAAAATATCCAATACCGCCCACCTCTTTTGCTTTTCAGTATCTATTCCTGTTCTTTTTCATGATGAAAAAATTTGTGTACCCATACAAAATATTTCATTTTATCATAGTTCACTTAATCATGGGATGAGAGTATTATAGATATACTCCCACCTAAAACATTAAATTTTAGCCACCCCATTTCTTAATAAAAGGAGGAGGGAAAGAAACAATTCGCATAAAATTTGCCTTTAACAGTCCCATGTCCATAACTTCTATCTTCCAACATCCATTTAAGGCCCCTCTTACTCTCTGCAATTACCTAAAATAGACAAGATTCTTTACCAACTGGGGTGGCCCAAGCCTTTATTCTTGAGATCTGAATCTTTCCTGTCTCGGTCTTTATTTGCTGCTTCGGTCGAGTAAGAGACAGGTGGGGCTAGGTAGGGAGACATAGATAGGAGGCTTTGTGTTCAGGCTCACAGAAATCCCCAAAATGTGAGGGTGTCGAGAAACCAGAGATAAGGGGACGATTTGGACCACTCTACCCGAGGCATGTGGGGTGGAGGACCACCCTGCCCTAGGCATGTGGGATGGGTGTCTTTTTTTTTTTTATAATAATCACCTGTGACCAACAGGACTAGCCAGACCCTAAAAAGGAAGTAAGCCATTGAAGGTGTTATCACTAGTCTTTGCTCAATGGTGATATCAGTAGAAATGTTAAAAGGATTTAAGTTCCCTGATTAGCTTTCTATAAAAGACCAACCCTAAAGACCATCATTGGCAACCCCTTCGCTCTTGAGAGCTTTTTCTGTATCTTCACTTCATAAACTTCTATTGCTTTACTCACTTTCCTTTGTCTGCGAGATTCATTCTCTGACTCCATGAGACCAGAAACTAGCTCTCCTGCATCACAGTGTTCCATTGACTATCCCTGAGTAAGGGGTGCTAAAAGGTACCAAAAGCCAGTGAGTCCTTTGGTTCCAGACATTGTCTTCCTTGTCGCATTGTGTAGCAGCTGTCAATTTTTTCCTTGATAATAAAGATCAATCACTTAGCCAGGAGAGTGACTCTCTTTGCTGCATGGCATGAAAAGCAGAGAGCAATGTCAGTTTATTTACAGGAGTGTCACTGTGTTCCCCGGTAGAAGCATTTCTTCCTTGGACATTAGGACTTCGAAAGCCACTAAAATCAAAGGCACAGAGACAAGAAGCAAAAAACTTTCCAGTGATTTACTTTTTTTCCAGTGATCTACTTTGTGTCATAGTAAGAACAGTCTCACTTTCAACCCATTAGTTTCGACATTCTATGTATCTAGTTTTTTAGTGAAGATAACATCATATAATGGCTTTTGGTTTATGACATATGCTACATGATGAATGGGGAATACCATCACTTCTCTCCCAGCGGTGCTGAAACTGAACTTTTAGCAGGTTGTTCCACCATTCTAAAAGCTAGCTGTCAATGAATCATAAGCATATACTAAGTAAGTGAATTCCGTGGTTGTCGACTCATTGCTTTACCTTTTTGCCATAGAAATGCGTAACACAGACTGACCAGTGGCGATGGTATGTGACGGATAATAGAAATGGATTATCTGGCAGTCCCTGAAGAGTCACTGGCAGAATGTTACAGCAGGAAGGCATATTTGCATCCCAGAAATATATCTAGCCCTGTGTGGGGGATATATATAATAAGGGTCCATGTAATCCAGTGTGCAACCAGGCAGAATGCTATTCTTTTGGAAAATGATATTATATCAGGTGATCAGAATTAGACTCTGGGGTCTGGCAACAGCTAGATCACCCTTGGTAAAGATAATTTCAGCCATCACTGAAAATTACACATGGCTTTTATGCTAACTTTCATGATCTACCTGATATATGAATCTGTCAAGCAAACTGAAAAATATCTGGGAAAGAATCAATGACATCCATCTGAAGGGTCATGGACTTCACCCTTTTATTTTAAGCTAAAAGCTTCACCCTTTTATTTTCCCTAAAATGGATCCTTTCTGGTGCTCATCGACAGAGAATACAATTATCTTCAATATCGATGCCTATACTCAGAAGTCCATGCAATTACTTATTGGCCAGACTTAATCACCAATCTGGCAAATTATGTTCACTGCAAAGCCTTGATCCACCTTCTAACTCATTAATCAACTGGGTATTTTTCTTAGTCTCTCCTTCCACATGAAGTGCACAAATAGATCTACTGCCCCAAGTTCTTCCACTGGGAAGATTTCCCTTTATTTGTAACTTTCAGGCCTCCCTTCAGTGGAGCTATAATACAGCAGCTTGCCACTTTAAGTAATGTCAATGTACTGTGCAGGTGTATGTTTTTCCTCCAACATAAGATGATCACAGAAACTCCTGGGAAGCAGAGTCAGTAAAGCAGAAGGAAAAGCTACTGTGCATTTCTAAGGTATTTGCTTATGCCATGTACTTCGTTCTCCTGGTCTGGCTTTGTTATGTTCTTACACACTTCACCCCTGGTTTTCAGTAGATGTTGGAAATATATACCTGATTTTATAGTTTAGTAAATTAGATAATTCCCAAATCACCATGGGCATTTTTAGGTCACATTTTTACCTGGTGCTTTATTATTAGGAGTTTGAATTCTAGAAACATTCCAAGAGCGACTTTTTTTTTTTTTTTAAAGATTTTATTTATTTATTTGACACACAGAGAGAGATTACAAGTAGGCAGAGAGGCAGGCAGAGAGATAGGGAGAGGAGGAAGCAGGCTCCCTGCTGAGCAGAGAGCCCGATGTGGGCCTCGATCCCAGGACGCTGAGATCATGACCTGAGCCGAAAGCAGAGGCTTTAACCCACTGAGCCACCCAGGCGCCCCAAGAGCGACTTTTCAAATGGCCCCTGAGGTCGGCAGGTGGGACATTTTACAGAGGCAATATGTAGATTACCTGGGTAAGGGGACTTCTTGATGTTGAACCCACGAAAACTTTTATTCCTGGAGAAAGAGAGCATGGCCTTGGTATAAAACTCTGAGTCTGAGCTTTGGTTCTTCTTGAGGCCTTTAGAGACCCCGCTGCAAGCTCCTGTTTTTTTTTTTTCTACTTCAGATAGGGGTGACTTTTTCTACGAAGGGACAGACAGTAAATATTTCAGGCTTCATGGCCTATCCAATCTCTGTCACAACTGTCCATCTTAGCCATAGCATGAAAGTATCCAGAGACAATAAATAAAGTGTGGCTATATGCCAATAAAAGCTGCTTTATGGACATGGGAATTTGGATTGTATATAATTTTCCTATGTCATAAAATGCTCTTCTTATTTTGATATTTTTCAACTATTTAATAATAGAAAAACTATCCTTGGTTCATAGACTGTACAAAAGCAGAGGGGCCAGATTTGGCCTGGGGACTGTAGTTTGGTACCCCTGATCTAGTGAGCTGTGAGGCCCAAGTGGCAGGGCACTTGAACGGCAGGCTAGACCTGCTGACTAAGTTGCTCTTGCCTCCGAAACTGACAGTTTTATGGGTTACCCATAAAAGTATTGAAGTAGCATACCAAACTGCCATGTGAATTGCCTTTAAAATCCAAAGACACCATGAAGTGCGGTGACTTCCCTATTAGTGGTAGGTGATGGGACAACATACCTCTCACTTGAGGAAGCATATTCTGCTATTATAAAGAACCGTAGGCTCCGAGCAACACTACCAGTGTGGCAGGCCCCTAAACATTTATAGAATTTATCTCCCATTGTCTGGCACACATGAATCCTACTGGGGCAACTAGAATGTTTACGGCTCCCTGAACACCATATCTGTCTGGCATAGTATTTTCAATATAAGTGAGTAGCACAGAAGATGTTCTGTATCAAGAAGATCAAGGTCCCTCTAGACCATGGGATAATAGAGAGCTGAAGAGCTCTGTGACAGCACAGTAAATGTGTGCTGCTGCCTGTGACACAGAAATCCAAATTGCTTCTTATTGTCTGTGCTTATAGAAGAAAAAATTTTAAATGCTCTTTCATTAGGCGTACATCTGGTGATTCGTTTCAGTAATAATCTATCTGGAACTGCAGCAATATGACAGAACTTGTTTATCTTTCTCTGGGTAATACATTATATAAACAGTCCAGGCATGATACAGTGATTAAATAGGGTTAGGATCCCAGGTCTTCCCATGTGTTGATGAACTCTTCCTGGGTGTTGGGTGTTTATGTCTGCATAACTCACCACTGTGTCTGTATCTTACCTAGCAAGAAGGCGTAAAAAGAAAGTGAAAGACATGTCCATTCCTTTTAGTGGCACATCTTGGGAAATAAACATATTGCTTCCATTAATATCCCATTGGCCAGTAACAGGAAGGAAGGCTGGGTAACATATCTTTAGCTGGCTCCCTATGCACCAGATTTAGGGATTCTAGCATTAATGAAAGATGAGTGAATGAGTGTTGGGCTAGTGTTTATTTTTATTTAGAAACAATTTTTAAAAAGAATTCTAAGTTCTTGTCCAAATAACCAGGACTTATTTATAGCTATGACTAGATTTAACATAACAATTAAGTGTCTTATTGGATAATAGATGATTAAAACTAGAGAAAAATTTGAGATGATTTAATCCTAAACCTTTTCACATAAGGATAAAGTGAATCCTGGAAAAAAGGAAAGTTATTTAATGCAGCAGAACTACGTCCAAGCAGGACTGGGACTGCATCCCAGTTTTCCAACTTTGTAGTCTCTCCCCTTTCCACTGGCCCCTACTGCTGATCATGTTACATCTCCATTTTGTGTACGGATAAAAAGAAGCATGGTACATAGTCTGGCTGCTAGAGTCTAACCCACCGGAAACAATAATCTGATAAGAAAACATGTAGGCAAATAATTAGGAACAAAGTAAAACATAAGAGAATAAGTGACCGCATAAAATATTGAAACAAAGAAAGTATCTTTTTTTTAAAGATTTTATTTATTTATTTGACACACAGAGAGATCAGATCACAAGTAGGCAGAGAGGCAGGCAGAGAGAGAGAGGGAAGCAGGCTCCCTGCTGAGCAGAGACACCAATGCGGGGCTCGATCCCAGGACCCTGAGATCATGACCTGAGCTGAAGGCAGAGGCTTTAACCCACTGAGCCACCTAGGCACTCCATGAAGTATCTTTTGTATTAAGCATATCTTTGTAATAAGACTATATTAATTTTAACTTTAAAAATAATAAATGAAGGACTACCTCTGTTCTCTAAAGAATTTCAAAGTACTTCAAACTGGGTACATTGGACAAAAAAGGTAAGCACCAAACTTAATAAGGTAAGATTTAATTTATAATAATGTATTGAAGACTTAATTGGCAGCATACCTTTATATTCCTCCAAAAATGCTAATAGAGTTTATTTACATGATCAGCATCTACCATCAAGATGCACTACTCAAAGTACTGAGTCTAAAATCATGAACACCACAGAATTTTATCTCTAAGGAGCTAAATGGAGTTTAGAGACCTCATGAGTCAATACAAGTAAAGTGCTTATATTGTGCCTGGCATATTGGAAATGCTATTTGAGTGTTGATGTTTCATTATTGTTCTTCAGTATTATTTAGTAGTATTGCTTTTTCTCATAACAAATATTCACATCTACAATTTTGTTGATATTTGATTGGCCACATGCTGATCATCAAGACATCCACGATGTTCCACTGGGTGATGGTTATGCCTCATGTAAATTTTCTTATATGAATAAATATATTCATTCATCGGTCATTTTTAACTAACTTCCATGTGATGGTAACTGTGAATATGTTAGGATGTTATATCATATACTTATAGCAGTCATATGGGATAGGAAATGAATTACAAAATTATAAATTATAAAATGTTATATATGCAGTGTATGTTAGATTTATAGAGAAAGTTATGGCTAATTATCTTTTGGGAATAAAATTCATTCTATGCTTTTCTGGAGTGAGGCATATGAACTGAAACTTAGGTTTCTTGCCAGACACATAGGTCAGGAAGGGGAGGAGAGTATGGGGGTGAGAGCAGAGTTGGTACATTCCACAGAAGGAGGCAACAGTGAGGAAAAGCATTTGGACTTTGGAAGCTGTAAGTAATTAGAGCATGAGATACTGTTCTGAACAGGGTGAGCAGTGAGGAGTAAAAGGAATGCAAAAGCTGGTCTTGAAATACCTTAGATGCCGAGTTAGAGAGTTTGACTTCTCCTCTAATCAAATGGAAACCATTTAATGGGGAGTGAAATGACAAGACTTGTCTTTTAGAAAAATTCTATATCTCTGTAAGGTAAAGGTCAGAGAGTGGCAAAACCGGAGCAAGGAAACTCATTATATGACATTATTGAAGTTTAAAAGATGAAAAGTGTATGAACCAAGAGAATAGGCCATGGAGAAGATGATGTTCTTGAAGAAATATATTACCTAGTCTCAGGTTGAATTTAAGATGCATTTCCAGTCCTCTTGGGAATAAAATTTAAAGTGTAGGATATCTTATAGATAAACTTTGGCAGTAATTGGAGGAAAAAGTAAACAAACAAATGTGTGTGTGTGTGTGTGTGTGTGTGTGTGTGTGTGGTTTGTGTATGTATGAATTGCAGTATCTTAAGGGGTGCTATTATATTTTCTTTTAATCTATTGAGGACATGGAATATCTTTCAGTTTTGCCAAAAGAATTTTTAGTATAATGGGCTGGCAATATTTGATCTGAAACGTGTTTCAGCTGACTTTCCTCTAGATTTCATGATTCAAAACAAAGTCATTTGGGGTGTACTGTTACTGCCACTGGTATTTCATTTAACATATTATTAATGAATCTACTCTGAAAGCTAAATACTTGGGTTTTGCCATGGAATTGATAAGACATGGCAGAGCAGGTCACACTTGCCGTCAATGTCATTGATCTTTAATGGTGACCTGAAGACTCTCCCCTTGGAGAAGAGTGATGTTCATCCTGAATGTTCATCTGAGGTTGGCTTTTGTACAGAGACCAGTAACCACTTTGTCAATTACAGTCCACATTCCAAATTTCTAAGAAATGCTCCTACTATCATTCCCCCCAATTCATCGTTACTTTTTGATTCAAACATATAAGGAATTATACTGAATTATCTAATGAGGAATCACATTTTCTGAAATCTAATGTGGAAGTTGGGGCCAAGGGTCCAAGTTTATGTGTAAGAATTTACTCAAAAATCATCAAAATTGAATATAAAAATAGAAACACGTCATTTTCACCTGGGATATTCAAGGAAAGCTTCATTGGATTCGATAAAATTTGAAATGGATTTTGGAGGAAGGAAGGAATTTCTCTAAGACACATCTTGTGTATAAATCATCCTAGAAGCTGAATCAATATGTAATAAACACAAGATGAAGTTAGTGGGCAAAAATTTAATAAATTATAATTTTACTGTATTAGACTACTCAAAAGGGAAAATTTAGATAACATTGAAAGGACTGTGGAGATTAGTTTATAGAAGCTTTTCAATTGCAGACCTAAGAATTTTAATATTATTTAGACAATAAGAAGTCTGAGTAGTTTTGTGAGCAAGGAGGCAACATGATTAAAGAGGCTTTTTAACAATATTATACTGGTGGTATATATGCAGAATAAATTGATAGGAGCAGATGACAGAATTTGACACAGCTCTCCAGAACTTTTCAAATTTCCAGGTATGAAGACATAGGGCCTAAAGATAACACTTGCAGGAAATAATGTTAAAAATAATTCAAAGTAGTCAAATGATATTGTGATTGTTTGTTTACTGAGAATAAAAGAAAGAGTATGTTTCTGAATATGACTTTAAGGTATTAAACCTGCAAGACAGTAGACTTAGTGCTTATGAATAATGGTAAGAAATGAGAAGATTATTTAAATATATTAGGACTGAGTTACTCACAAGAAATAAAAGTTAAAATGTCTTTAAGAAATGTATGTTTCAAACACAAATAAATGGTACTGGAGATATTAAGATGAGAAAGTCCTATGACATATTTGTTGGGGAAAGAAAAGGTGTGAATATGCTGGAAAGAAAAAAATAATCAAAGAAAGAGGTAGGCTGTAATTCTGATCATTTTCCACCCCTTCGGGCTACTAAAATAGTCTATGTATAGACTATGTATATAGTCTATAAATCAACAAAGTTCTTTTTGTTTGTTTTTGTTTTTATTTTTCAAATTCTTGTCTTTCAACTCAGATATAGTTATAATTCTCACAAGTCATGACCTCCAGAAGAATAAAGAAAAATGCAAGGATTCCTAGTAGTTAATGAGGTAATATGAGGTGAAGAAATAATCTGAAAAATAAGAAAATTAATTTGAAGTAAATAAATTACTATGTCAAAAGGCACAGACATAAGTAACTTATTCAGGAAATTCAGCGATGTCAAGAAAGAAATCCCTCATTACAGTAAATTTTCACATTCTAATATACTCTGTGATTGATTTATTTTAGAAAGAGGTGTCTAAGTATGTTCATTTAATGGCAATTACTGAAAACTAAGAAAATAACGAATCCTTTTTATTCACCTTTAGGAGAAATGCAAAACCACTTTTCACAAATGTCATAAGGAATACACGATATGATGTCAACTGGAAAGGTAATAATCAGAGAATCAGTCTTCTCAACAAAATACCAAATGATGAAACGTTTGTGGAGTGTGTTAGTTTTTTTATCAAAATTCAGCAGCTTAAAATAATATCTATTAATTATCCCCACAGTTCTGTAGGTCAAAAGTCCAGGCCGACTTGACTAGTTTTTCTGCTGAGGTTCTCACGAGGCTGAAGCCAAGCGAGGTAAGCTCATATTTGGAGGCTCTGAGGAAGAATCTATATTAAAGTTTATCCGAGGTATCTTCAGAATCTAGTTCCTTGTGGCTATAGGCCTGAGGTCCCCATTTCCTGTCTACTGATGGCCTGTATAAGCCCCCAAAATCAACTTTCTAATCCTTTCCACATAGGCTCCTACCTATTCAAGCTACCAATAATGCCTTGAGCCTTCTTCAAGCTTCACATTCCTCTGACTTGCTCTGCTGACTGCAGCTGGGAAAAGGACTCTTTATTTAAAGGGTTCACGTGGTTAAATTGCAACCACAGGATAATCTTCTTTTTGGTTAACTCCAAACTAACTGCATGGTTACCTTAATTGCATTGACAAATTCTCTTTGCCATACGATAGAACATAATCAACAGTCCCTGAAGTTAGAGAGAGAAACCAGGAGCAGGAGGCTCATTTTGGAATTCTGCCTGCCACATGGAATGTTTGTTTTACTTTTATAATAGATTATTTAAGTTTTCAAGATCTCTTGAATGTAAGATTTCTTCCATTTTTATGACTTTGCTATTCATATTTGTCCTACTGGCTTTATGAATCCCATTGTCTCAGATGTTAATTTTTCCTTTTTCTGTTTTGTTTCGTTGTGTTTGCTTGTTTGGCATCTCACTTTCCTGGTATTTTGATATAACACAGAGATGTATTGGCTATTTATTTTTGTTTTTGAAAATATCTGTTCAGCAGGTGAGAGTCTATGGTGGATGGAGGTGGTGCTGGTTTTCTGGATGCTGACAGACCCACCTCAGGGTGTTTAGCAGTTCCTTGGAGCACTGCCTTCCAGCTTAGTCCAAGCATCTCACTCACTGCTTTAGTCTTTGGCCAAATGCTCTGGTGAGCTAAGCCTAAGGAAGGGCAAACTAAGCTGCTCCAAGTGGCTCAGGTTGACTCTCCCTCTAGTTTAGGGCTCTCCCAAACTTTCTCTACTAAAATACTTCCTTCTCTTGCTTTTGATCTTTTCCAGAATTGTTTCTCAATATATCCAACTTTACCTGCTTTCTAGCTTTCAAGAATGCCTTGACATGACATCCTTTCTTGTTTTATTGGAATATGAGTATATTCTGTCATTTCATGGGATTTTAAGAGTAAGAGGATTATCATATTGATCCTATTATAAAGCATTCGCTTAGTAAAAAAAATCACCTTAATGTAGCAAGAGCTACAAAGATGTATAAGACATGATTCTTTGCTTTTGAGAACAAGATATATTAGATAAATAATGAATTCACTCCTTTGAGTCTTACATTTAGTAAATACATATTCAATTTCAAGTTACCAAACATTGTGGCACTTAGATAAAATGACAATAAACATGGGCATAGTCCCTGCCTCAACAGAAGTTACAAACTAAATATGATATGCAAAAAGAGACAAGTATTTACAGTAGGCATCATGAGTATCCTGATAGGTGGAGAATAACAAACAGCAGAAACACATCGTAGGCTAAAACAAACTGGATGCGGTGGGGAGGGGATGATTGGGAAAAAATCGCCCTCCTAGTCTGAGATTTGAAAACAAACAAGAAAATAATTTGTCTTATAAGACTATATTGTCTCTCTAGTCTATATTCTAGAGAGAGATGTTTTCTCTAGTTTGAAGTGCCATTCTTATAGTTACATAAGTTTCTTTGGCTCTGGCCTTATCATTTCCAAAGGACTGCAGTCTTTGGGTAGATTTTCAGCTAACTGTTGGATGAGAACTATATTCCCATTCATTTAGTTAGGTCCCCAAGGTGATGCTATTATGCATGATATCGACATCTTCATCATAGTAGTTCCCATACAGAAAATCAACCCCTATATTCTTTCAATAAATTATTAGGTACATGAGAACAATTATCTAAGTTTTGTGTAATTATATGAATATCTCTGCTTATATAAATAGCACATTTGAACTTAAGAAAAAATAGAAACAAAAAAGAAACTTTACCCTTAAAAATTTATTATAATACCTTAATTAATTCTTTTGCTTTGCCTTCAGTTTTTAAAGAAAATAAAATTTTTGAAGATATTATAGAATTCACTGAGAAGATCCCAATAGTTCTCAAAGGAATCAAATTACATCCTAACTATATGACTGAAAAATAAAATCACAATTCCTTAGTAATCCAAGAAAGGAAATACCTTTATAGAAGAATTTCATCAAGTGAAGTTTTTCTTTCCTTATTGAATCTGAACTGTATTTAATCAAGGCCTGAGAAGACTGCCAAGTTCCTTTTCTTATGTTTAACAAGGAAAAAGGCCTCCAAAAATAGACTCTGTTTCTTAGTATACTCTCAGTCACTGATGTTTCAAATCTCAACTAAATTTGTACTTTAACAGACGCCTAAACAGACATACACCTAAAAAAAATAACATTAATTTATTTTTTTAAAGATTTTATTTATTTATTTGACACACAGAGAGAGATCAGATCACAAGTCGGCAGAGAGGCAGGCAGAGAGAGAGGAGCAAGCGGGCTCCCCGCTGAGCAGAGAGCCTGATGCGGGCCTCGATCCCAGGACCCTGAGATCATGACCCGAGCGGAAAGCAGAGGCTTTAACCCACTGAGCCAGCCAGGCGCCCAAAAAAATAACATTAATTTAACAAAAGTGATAAGTTTGTGTTCCCTGTATATTAAAAAAGGATAAGAGATACTTTTAAATAGCTTTATTGATGTACAATCAATATACAAAGAACTGCACATATTTAATGTGTATAATTTGATGAGTTTGGACATATGCAAGCATCTGTGATATCATTGCAATAATCGAGGTCATCGATATATCCAGCAGAGCTTTCTTGTGTCTCTGGCTGTGTGTGTGTGTGTGTGTGTGTGTATGTATTAGTGTGGTTATAATACTTAACACAATGTCTGCCCTCTATACACATTTTGAAATTAAATATGTCTGTCCTTTTACCTTTTTTTGTAGAAATAGAAGCTCTATCTATGGTCCAATATCCCCTGCTAAGAGTGTAAGCTAAGCAACAAATCGGACTATCTCTTGCTTACCTTTCACTGACAAGTAAAACTTTGCTTCCAGTCACCCCACTAAAAGTATACTGGAATGATTGTAAGAATGAACCTAAATGAACACATGGCTGAATGAATCTACAACACAGATAGATTCGATATTGAGCCTTGCACAACAATAAATTGCAGGCTTAACTCCCTGAAGCAGTAGTGCATATGACCTATTTGATGGCAATTATATTTATGGAACAAACTCAAACACAAAATTATCCAAGATATCTTTTTGAATGAAGAAATTGCAAGAATAAACTGCACTTGTCCTCAGGATTTGGTTTAACCTTGCAAAAAGTTACTGACTGTTCACAGGTTTTTTTTTTCCATATGAGGACTATATGTGGGAAAATAGGTGTCAAATTTAATAAGCAAAAACCATGCCATGGCTCTTCCCAAGAAGAATATTATCTCTCAACAAGATAAAAAAACTTCTATTCACCAGTAACACTACAGCAAGCCATCACAAAGAGAGTAACATCGGAACCACATAATGCTTTGGTAGGGTTTTATTTCACTGTATTCCAAGTATCTTAAACCATTCATTGTAAGATGGACCATTATTTTACCATTTATACCATCATTAAGGAAAAAAATGCTGCCAATTAAATGATGACTCAATGTTAACAATAGCCTTAGTTGATGCACAAAATAGGCACATTAATTTTTCATCTATTCTGGGCTTTTGGCAATGACCTCTGCCCTCAGCTGCACTGTGGTGAGCAAAATTCTACTACCAATCTCAACAACAAGAGTTAAACAGCTTCTCAAGGGCATCTTTCTTTCTAAGATCCTATAAACATCTGGTTGTTGTCTGCAGAAACGTGAGGAATTATACTCATTTCACTAATGGTTAATGTTTCACAAATATCAAATTTACTCTCCACTGATCACTTTTCATGCTGTACTGAATATATAGTAACTTTTCATTTAATGCCAAATCATGGAGTCATTCTTTAAAGACATTTCGTATGGCAATTAAACTTAACAACATTGCAGACGATTCTGTTGAAGAGAAGAATATACAGCTATGGCTAGACCTGTCCACATCCGAGCAGAAAACATAACTGCTACCTGGTCAAAGTGATTGTAAGCAATTGTAATTCACATCTCAACTTCACATCAATACACACACACACACACACACACACACACACACACACAGGTAGAAAAATTAAAATATGATGAAAAAATGTACCCTGAGTTTCTTGATTTGGTTTGTCTGAATTTCTTTATAATAAATTTTCACTCTCACTCCTAGTATTTGTTGTTATACTATTATGAATAAAACTTTTACCTCAAATTTCCATCTTTCATTAAACAAGCACTGAGTTGAGGAAGAAAACATTTCAAACACTTCCCAGGCAGTGAAAGCTATTGGACAGAAATTTTTGTTTTATTTTGGGTTTTGTGTGTGTGTGTGTGTGTGTGTGTGTGTGTGTGTGTGTGTTTGTGTTTTGGGTTGTTTTTTGTTTTGTTTTGTTTTTTGGGGTTTGTTTGAGAATATAGTCCCAATATTACATTAGAAATATAATAGAATTTTGGGGCACCTGGGTGGCTCCGTTGTTAAGCCTCTGCCTTCAACTCAGGTCATGATCCCAGAGTCCTGGGATCGAGCCCGGCATAGGACTCCCTGCTCAGCGGGAAGCCTGCTTCTCCTACCCCTCCCACTGCCCCTGCTTGTGTTCCCTCTTTCACTGTCTCTCTCCATCAAATGAATAAAATCTTTAAAAAAAGGAATATAATAGAATTTTAAGTAGGCATCATATTTGAAAAGATGCCACAAGATCTTACTTATCAAGTAAATCACCCCTTCTCCAACACTGAAGACTCTGATAACCTCCACTGAGCCTTTCAGAAGAGATTTGCAGCCCCACCCCTAGTGGCCTAAGGCTTTTGCCCACGGTCTTACTCCCTTTGGGCTACCATAACAAAATACCAATGACTGGATGGCTTAAAGAACAGAAATGCATTTTCTCACAGTTTTGGAGGCTTGAAATCCCAAATCACAGTTTGGCAGGTCTGGTGTCTGGTGAAGATTCTTCTTGTGGCTTACAGATGGTGCTTCCTCTTTATGAACTCACTCGCCTTCCCTGGGGTCATGTGCATGGAGAGAGGGGGCGAGAAAGAGGCTCTTCTTATAAGGATACCAATCCTATCGGATCATTGCCTCAACCTTATGATCTCCTTTAAGTTCAGTTCCTTCCAAGAAGCCTCACCTCCAAATATGGCCACAATGAGGGTTAGAGCTTCAATATATGAATTTGAGAGGAAAGAGCACAAAAATCCAATACATAATACCACTGTCAGTTTAAAATTTCTACTTCCCATGGAACTGCAGTGTAACTTAACAGCAACCAATATTGATATGCTTCTCATGTTTAATAGGATTAGTAATAGGAAAACTTTCTCCCAAAGCCAATTATGTATCTCAGCCGCTTCTGCTCAGGGAAAGTAGAGCTTGCATTGTTCAAGATCAAATTGAAAGAGATTTTATTATAAGACCCCACATGTTGACAAGGGCCACAAACTGACATTTGCTTCTCTTGGAACGTGCATGTGGCTAAGACCCACCAAGACCCGTGCTTTTGTTAAGGTCTGGGTAGCACAGGGGCCTGGCTCTGAAAAACTTGTGGCAAGAAGAAGATAAGAATGCTTTTTTCCTACAGACAGCTCACTCCATAGAAAAAAAGGGAAGAAAAAATAACTGATGTACACATGCCAATTTCTCTTTCTGGCTTCATATATCAGATAAAGGAGTGGAAAGACCAGAAGTCATATTCTAGTGCAGTTGCTTCCACGTGAGATGAAACATCAGGAGGAAGAAAAATGCATTCCTTCCAACAGACCTCAAACAAAATTCTAAACATTTTGTAATGTTTGCTGCCAATAATAAAGACAAAAGGCCAAAACAAATTACAATATCAATATTGCCAGATGAAGTAACATCATAGAGAATATCAAAGAAATGCAAAAGCAAATATAAAATCTCTACACTACTCTACACTTGTTTGATATACCTATGAAACATTCCTGCTGCAGAGGGCATGCATTTTTCTTTCTTTTTTTTTTTTTTTTGAATCCACCATCCAGATTTTGTAATTAGACTCTTAATTTTCTTTTGGGAAAATCTCCTACCCTCATGGCTTGATATCTTGAGGACTGTCAGTTAAAGTGACCAAAATATGTTCATATAAATATATAAATCAAATATCAGAGAGACTCTTTTTAAGGGCTCTTGAATCTTGAGCAGCATTATGCAAGTAGAAAGCAGCCTGAAGGGATTGCTACCCAGATTCCATCACCTATTCTAGTTTTTTAAGCTAGGTTGTTTAGCTTTTGCTTTGATCCTTTAATTATTCCATAAATTTTAATTAATTTTTCAATTAATCTATGCTTAAATACTTCTAGTGATAGAAACCAATTATCTCATCCAATATTTGTCTTGATATGTTAAAGATACCCTCTCTTTTTTTGAGCTGAAACTTGAGCCCTGTAGCTTCCTCCTTTTGTTCGACTTCAATCTCTTTAGGGAGAGAAAAAGAGATACAAATTTTCTTCCATATTGCCATTCTTTCAAATTATTGAAATCATGATCTTTTCCATATTAGTACCATATAAATCCCCAGAACACTTTCTTATAGGACATAATTTATACATTTACTATCCTTTTGTAATATTTACTAATCTTGCTACTCTGAAAGTGAAATGTACAATTGACTATAATGTTTTAGACGAACTCAATTGAATACAGATAAAAATGAGACTGGTAACTATTCTTTGTCTCACGTCTCTCCTTCAGTGGGCTTGTGCCCACAAGTAGAAGCTAAATTATGTTAGATAATGCTTTTGAATATTATAATGTATTATTATTTCATAGTTGTATATATACATATAGATTATTATTTTAGGGCACCTGGTTAGCTCAGTCAATTAAACATCTGACTCTTGATTTTAGCTCAGGCCATGATTTCAGCATTGTGAGATAGACCCCAGGGTTAGGCTCAGTGCTCAGCTGGGAGTCTCAAGATTTTCTCTCTCCCTCTCCCTCTGCCCCTCCCTCCATGAAGGGCCCTCAAATGAAGAAATAAATCTCAAAAAAAAATATGTTATAATTCTTTCCAAGATGCTACCAAATGACATAACTTGATATCTTCACTTGTACTGTTGTTTTTTATTCCTAAGTGAACTAATTTTACCTATTCATTTGTAAAGTAAATAGTTTTCAGGTTAGAATTTAACCAAAATACAAAATCAAAGAATGAAAGAGGTCAATAGGAAAAAAAGTAGTAATGAAGTAAGAACAGGAACAAATGAGGACAGGCAGAAATGATAATTAAGTTTAAGATAGTAAGCTCTATAATATGTACTTGTTATTTCTTCTTCATCTTCATTAAAATATTAAAATTATATAAAATAATAATTATGACAATGTTTCATTTGGATTTTTAATATAGATGAATGTAATATGTATAGCAATATTAGCAGGAGTACCAAGTTAGTATAAATCTGAAGTAGATTCTGATGCTAAGTTGTATATGGTTAGCCATAAAACAACCACTAAGAAGATAAGTCAAAAAACATGGTAAAAAATCATTAAATAACTAAAATTTTACACAAGAAGATATTCATGAAATGTGAAAGAAAATAATAAAGGACAAACAAAAGGGGAAAAAATAACATGAAATACAGAAAACAAAAAGTAAAATGGTGTGGTAATTTGGCAAGAAAAAGAAATAGAAAGTCTCCAGACCAGAATGGAAAAAACTAAAACTGTTTTTATTTGCAGATGTATACAAAAGATGCTAAGGAACATACATACACACAAACACAGACAAAAGTATTGGTACTAACAAGTTAGTTCAGTAAAGACACAGGTAAAACACAAATACATAAAAGTTGTGCTCTTATACACTAGCAATGAAAAATTCAGAAACAAAATTAAGAATAATTCCATTCAGAACATCATCAAAAAGAATAAATTACTTAGCAATAAATTTGACAAAATATGTGCAAACTCATATTCTAAATCTACCTCTGCAATAATGAGCCTGGGTGTGATTCTCTTCAGATTTATACTGTTTTGGGATTTGTTGAGATTCTTGTATCTTTTTCATCAAATATGTGAAATTTACAGCCATTATTTCTTCTAATACTTTTCTTTCCTTTTCTTTTTTTGTGAGACTCACATTACATGAGACTATGTTTAATGTTGCTCTGTCATTTTTCTTCAGATTAGATAACATCTATTGATCAAACTTCAAATTCACTGACTTACTCTCCTGCTGTCTTATATCTGCTATTCAGCACTTCTACTGGATTTTTTTTCCCCTGGCTACTGCAATTTTAAACTTTACAGTTTTTATGTAATCTTTTCTTAAATAGTTTTTATCTCTCTACTGTTAAATAATTTAAAAATACTTTAAATCAACAGAAAAACTACAGTGGTGCTCAGAAATATTTGTTTAACACGAAAGAACACAGTACATGAGGAACTGATAGAGAAACAAAAAAAATGAAACCTATAAAAAATGTGTTTATTGTAATCCATAAAACAGCCAGTAACTTGAAATATCATTTAAAAAAATCTATAGAGGAATTAACATGGTACATTTATAGGTATTTAACAACAAAGGAAGCACTAATGGAAAAACAGAGGACTGAAAAACAGGAGATACATAGAAAATTAATACCAGAATGGCACGTGTAAAGCCAACCATATCAATAATTACAATAAATGTGAATGGACTTGTCACTTTAATCAAAAAGCAGAGATTATTAGACTGGATAAAAAGCATGACTTTTCTATGCACTATCTGCATTTATACCATATCCATTCTTTTATATCCAAAGAAACAAATAAGTTGAAAAGATAGAAAACTGTATCTTCCACAAATAGAATCTATAAAATAATTGGAGTGATTATATTAATATCACAGAAAATAGACCTGGATTTCTTGCAAGAAGTACTCCTAGATATAAAGAGGGGCATGTCATAAATATAAAAAGGCCAAGAAGACATGGCCATTATAAATGTATATGCACCTAAAAGTCTCATAATATAAGAATGATAAATGTCTTCACACCTAAACCCTCCTTCCCTGGAGAGGAAATAAGATGAATTCTGCAATCTCTCTACCCCTATGGCTTTGTGCTGAGAGCTCTTTACAGTAAAGGAAAATATTTTCCTTTGCTAATGTTTGACAAGTGTGATTTTGTAAACAGTTTGCTAAGAAAAAAAGGATACAAACAAACTAAGTGTTGAAACCACTTCCCAAAATCACAAGCATAAATGAAGAAACCATTTCCTCTTAGTTGATTTGGGAATGATTGGTTCACATGGGAACCTATTTATATGATTTATGTGGGATTTTCAACCAACAACTAAAACATGTTAAGTTTTTAGTTCATGCATGATATTATCTCTCATTTTCAGGTGTTAGAAGGATTCACTCTGCTTAGGCTGAGTCTGAACTGTACCACGAAAATTGTATGTCTTGGATTTTCGCAATACACCCCACTGATTTTTTAAGGAGTTTGTCATTTGTTGTCACAAAAAGATCCAGCTTTAGAGAGTTATAAGCTACGTCATTTTGAGTTCTGCCTGCCTACAGGAAAGAATATGTTAGCTGATCTTTAACATCCCATGTGTTTTGTGAAAAGGAATGTTATTAATTTATTCTTTTAGCTAGTTTTGGTTAGGACCATTCCAAAAAATGAAATTTTGGGGGGTACAGGGTGAGGCAGAGCAAAACACATTGTCAGAAGTCTGGTTTGAGACCCAGAGAAGTAATCTTGTGTTGTTTGTTCTTGTCTCTTGACATGGAGCTAATTTTCTCAGTAATAGCTGCAGTGGAAATAACAAATATAAAAGCTTCATTTCCCCATCCTTCAAAAAGCCTTTTAGCCTACTTTGAAATCCCCAAAGAATATCTAGAAAAATACCTATCAACTGAAAAATCTCAGCGCTAATGCTCTGCCTCAAAATTAAAGCACAGAGAAAAGGCCTGCAATATAGCTAACTTTGGTTTCTCTGACACATTCCTACTTGTGTTAATTCACAAGGGTTCATTCTACTGCTGGGGGGACTAACACAGTTTGCTCCCACTTCTGCACACAGTATATCCTTTCTTGTAAATAATGGAGTAAGAATATAGGAATTGGATGCATAAAATGGACAGGTACCCTATGCTCCTTGAAATAACTTAAGCAACTGTGGAATTTGCACTGATATTTCAGACCAAGCATCATGGCTTATTTATGCATTAAAGGGCTCACTTGTTGAAATAGAATCTGAAGGTTTCCAAAGTAAGTGTCCCAGCATCCCCCAGGAACACTGATTGTAAAATGCTAGATTTCAAAGCTAAGTAAAATAGGGACCATCTGGATTGTCTCAGCTTAAAGACTTACATATTTTAATTTCTAAAGTGTCCCTAAAGTGGCCCTAGGCTTTGGTGTTTCTGGTCATGGAGGCCATACATTCAAATTCTCAGAGTGGTCATGAGAGGGGAGCAAAAGATAAGTGTTTAAGAATTCTGCACTCCCACAGCAGACTCTAAGTGGTAATGTGTTTGGACAATGTTGGAGCTCTGCTCAGAGATCCTTGGATGTCTTTTTTCCCTTGTGTGTACATGGGGGTGGGGAAGGGGTGGGAGCAGAGGGTGGTCACATTTTGTTCTTTTATTTCCAAAATTCAGNTTATTTTTTAAAGATTTTATTTATTTATTTCACAGCGGGAGAGAGATCACAAGGAGGCAGAGAGGCAGGCAGAGAGAGAGGGGGAAGCAGGCTCCCTGCTGAGCAGAGAGCCCGATGCGGGCCTCGATCCCAGGACGCTGAGATCATGACCTGAGCCGAAAGCAGAGGCTTTAACCCACTGAGCCACCCAGGCGCCCGGTATGTGCAATTCTTTTCCAGAGAAGTGTTCTTCGGCTACCAAAGCCTCCTTTGCCTGTCTTGTACAGAGATCAAGAAGCACCTGGGAATTTGATTCTCCCTCACCTCAGGTCAGAACAAGAGTGAGGCATGACTTATGTTTCAGAAATCCCTTGCAAGATCAGGCTGAAGTCACTCTTTGCAGGACTTTCCTTGTGATGATACCTCATTTAGATTATCCATTTCATACTCTTTCCTGTCCTGCTTTACATAGTGTCTGTCAGCTTCCCACACAACATTTTCTTAATAAATGTCTCATCTGTCAATCCTCATCTCAGGGTCTGCTTTGGGGAATTTCAATTCATGACACAAACTAGCACCTTTAGATTGAACCATCCTGACAAAAAGAGCAAAGGCACTGGGTGTGGGATAGAAGAGAAGGAGAAAGGACTAATGATCCAGCTACCTAAGGACAACAAAGGTGAAAGGTATTCTTTACTATCATGTAACTTACTCTTCACCACCCTTTCTCCTGCACTTTCTATACTTCTTCAAGATGCTGAGCTTCCAAACTCCCCTTAGACTTCCCTTGGGGGAATAACATCCTTCCTTTCTCTTCTTGGTTTCCTTCTATCAGAACTTAGTTGTTCAGTCTCCTGGCCAGAACTTTGGACACTCTCCCTTAGTCTGATAAAAGTAATTCTAAAAGAGGCTCTTCAAAATTGTTACGTATTACTCACCTTATGTTTATATGTACACAAAGATACTGATAGCATATATATTTACAGAAAAGCATTAAGATAAATGACTCAGTTCCTATCCTAAAGAATGGTAATATTTTTAGTATAATAAGATGAGTTCATGAAGTAGAACCTTTCAAATGTCATAAGAAATGTCTGATCAAAGGCTATGAATGTTCGAAGAGAGAAAAGGAACTACATAGCAGGTATTTTTGCATATTCTCTCATTTTGTGTTAAGTTAGATTATACAAAGTACTGGCTCCCACTCTCTACACCTAAGTGTGAACTAAAATAATTTAAGTACTTGTCTAAGGCGTGTAGCAGGTTCATACCAAGACCAAAAATTAAGGCACTGCTTTTTGCATCCAAAGCCTGTGCTTTCCTCTACATTACTTCAACAAAATCCAACAAAGAATGCTTGAAATTTAAGCTATATTTAGGAAGTTGGGTAATGGATATTCATATCATGGATTGAACTACCTACCTTATCTCTATTATTCATTATTCCACGAGACTTATAGAGTAGGCATTATATCATCTATTTATGGATTTAAAAAGAAAATTCCGATGAAGTAATACTTGTTCACACAAGTATTAAGTGACCCAAATAGCTTTAGTCCCAAGTTTTTCGCTCCAAAGCCTGATATTTTATCAAATTTGGGGGGATTATATAGAGATTGAAAGGCAAGTCTACCAGACTAAATGGAGGGTAGGGGCAAAAAACAGAGCAGGCAAACTCTGGATGTATACAGGGAGAGGGAGTGTTGTAGTTTGGTTAGGGTATCTGATGAATGAAGAGTAGAAGGATGGTACAGATTGGTAGAATGCTCTGCTTGGTTCTAAAGAGACTGGACTTCAATTGATGAGCAATAGAGGGTCATTAAAAGTGTTAAAAAAGAGACAATAGAACCAAAATGGAGTTGCTTTGCTAAGGCCCTCATCACCAAACCAAGACTTAATATCTAACCTATTGCAGTTTCAGCCTCTCCCAGGAATGTAACCTTAACCAGTCAGTCAAGAATTTCCTGGTGAAGGGCGCCTGGGTGGCTCAGTTGGTTAAGTGACTGACTTCAGCTCAGGTCATGATCCTGGAGTCCCAGGATCGAGTCCCACATCAGGCTCCCAGCTCCATGGGGAGTCTGCTTCTCCCTCTGACCTTCTCCCCTCTCATGCTCTCTCTTACTTCCCCCGCTCTCTCTCAAATAAATAAATAAAATCTTTAAAAAAAAAAACTCAGAATTTCCTGGTGAACTTGAGCAAGGAACTCTGCTTGATAGACCCCCACCGTCCTCCACAGCAAGACGACCTTGCCTAAATCAATCTACTCTTTGAAGGAAATCTTGAATTATGAACATTTTTAACTCAATGGTATAAATTCAGGGGAGTTGACCAATAACGTGTCTCAATTTGTTTGTGAAGAGTTAGGGACACAATTAGGTAACTGAAGAGGGATTGCCTAATTATGTACCAGCCATCAAGGCATTCAGAGGCCCAAGGAGAATGATCACCACAGGCAGAGATTGTTAAAGATGCCCCAACAGAACCTGTTGGGGCACACACCACTCCTACTAAGGTGGCACTACTCATGGATTCACTTTCAGGGATGGTTGCAATTGCCTGTTTGAGCCAAGGGTCAGTAAGGTTTTCAGCACACTCTGGAAGTGAATCTCTTAGACTGAAATAAGTGGTTCTAAATTTCTTGCAAAGATGTGTGATCTTTTTGTGACTGGGAGATCTTTTTGTGACTGAAAACAGATCTAATTTAGATAATCATAAGAATGTGAAGATATAAATGTACTTTGACTTACATAGATACTTGTGTCTAATTGGATGAGCGAAAACAAGGTACTAGATGTTCTTGCCATAAAAGTTGAACTTGCCTGAAACAACCCATTCTTTGCTAGAATAACATCCTTGTCCCATCTTCTTCAGCCCACAAAGTTCTTCTATTTTCTACAGCTCCTTAGAGTTGTGTCCCCCCCCATTTTTTAGATGGGATGCTGCCCAATCATGAATCACTGAATAAAGCCAATTTGATCTTTAAATTTACTCAGCTGATTTTTTTAAACAAAGGTTTCTAACCAAGAACATGACATGGTCAGAGAGGAGTTTTAATATGCTAACTTCTTGTAATTTTGTGGTAGCAGAGGAATACACACACATGTGTTAAATACAGAAATAAATAATATTTTATATTTTGGTCAATGTGTGTTTTTAATGGGGTAGATTTAAAGATCAAGTTAAATTCCTATTGAATCCATTAAATCATACTGTATTGTATATGGCTTATTTTATCTTTATCCAAGACAGACTGTTCTTAACCCTCAGATGCAATTTTTTCTGATGGCATCATGGTTGATAAGTAGCAAAATGCCAGCTGTGTCAAACTACTTGCATTTCCAGAGGATCTAAGCCAGTCTTTGAAAATGAAAGCCCATCAACCAAATACAAACCAGCATGTAGGAATTTAGATCAAATCCACTAAGTTATCGGTAACCAAAAAGCTTGAGGCTAAGTGCTCTGGGGAGTGGTAAAATTTAATGTCAGGTGATAGGTCATTGACAAGGGCGTTTACTTACCATAAGGCCAAAATTAAGATAATTCTTGAGAGATCAACAGTTTCAGAGACCAGACAAGAGTGTCAGATGTCCCAACCCACTGGCTAGGATTAAGGCAGACTTCCAGGCTCCCACTCTCCTGCATGTACACATGGTGTAGTAGCAGGGGTGAGTGGAATGTGAGTGAGTTCGATGCGTGAAGAAGCATTAGGCAGACAGAAACTGACTAGAAAAGTGAGGGAGGAACACTAGCTCCCATATTGGAAAAAATAAGACAGCTATCATGTGGTGCTCTGATCAGATCTAGGATGCTGTTTATAGAAGACACAGAATTTGCTCCGTGTGCAGACAGGACATTTCCAGATGTGGGTATCAGGAGAATATTTGTTCTCATGCCAGGAAGGACTGACATAACCAGTGACCATGATTTCTGTACAAGATATTGGGACAAAATGAAGATCTAAATCCATTTATTTATTGAAACATTTATTCATTCTATAAAAATGGATTGGGTACCTACGATATACCAGGATCTCTCCTAGGTACTGGAAATTTATCAGCGCAAAAACAAATAAAAAAGCAAACAAACAGTGAAAGAAAAAGATTCCTTCTCTTTGCAAGCTTACATTCTGGTGGGGAAGATAGATAATGAACAACTATTGTGAGCAGATAACAAATCCATTACTGCTAAGTGCTTTGGAGCATAGTAATTATGGTTATGGCGACATTCCTCATTGGCACAACCAGAGGCCACAATTCTTATGTGAGAAAGGGAGAAGAACAGAAGAGAGTATACAATTCTCAACTGGCTGGCACCAAGGCTGAGTGGAACAAAAGGTCTTTAAGTGTTTCAAAACAATCCACAATGTCATCAAGCCACTTACAGAGCGGAAGGGAGTGTGTTATTTGCATATCAGCATGTCTGCCTCTCTGTCATTTCTGAAGCTATAAAGGCAAGGACTTGAGAATGAAGCCACTTTCCTGCCCTTAGGGACAGCATGGCACAGTTGGTCTGCTGTTTTAAACAGGAGTATCATTTATTGAGTGAAACTAAAGTTTATGGTATTACATACCTAGATGATTAAAGTTTTTTTTTATCAATTACAAAGCCCAGGATTTGAAATTAATGGACTCTTGCTGTAGGTTCATTAAAGTAGGACTAATTTTCACTATGTTATAATCCATGTCTCAAGTTTCAAAATAATGGAAACTCCTGGAAATTGCTATGAAACTTTTAAAGCATTATCTGCTATTGAAATATGTACTTCTAAAACAGAGTCCTGTGCCCGTTGAACCAGTCAGCCTCACCATATTACCATGAACCCTCACACATTGGTTAAATACTAATGTGACCCCAAGGCAATTTCAACTAAAAAGGTTTTTTTTTTCTTTCTATAGGCCTCATGCCTCCAAAGCTATTAAGCTACTTTGTTCTTCTGCTAATTATCTGAAATGTTATTAATCTGAAGCCTAAAACTCCTAGAACTTCTTCAAAGCTACTCTACAATGACAATGGAACTGAAGTTAAAAATATAATTAAGAGATTGGAGAAAGAGATTCTAATGGTTAATTTTCCAAACCTCTAAACCTTAATGCGTATGCCATTCTCTTCTTTTGTCTGATTTTGTTCTTGTTCCTCCAAATCTTTCTTAAGTGGTGAAATTATAATCTTTTGCGAAAAGATTGGGAAACAGTCACTATTAAAAAAACAAATACGTTGGTTTCATATCAAAGCTGACATTTTTAGCACATTTGTTCAAAAATCTATATAACCTATAATTTGTATTATTACCTTCCCAGTGGAACCCTAACCCCACTGCCCTTGCACCACTGAAATTGGATGGTGCCCTCTGGAGAGATGAAATTCTGGTAACCCTGAGATGGAATTGTCACTCTTCTATGCAAGTCCCGAGTCTCAGGGAATGCAGGGATAAATAAAATAGGCATGCATTGTGTCCATTTGTCTCAGGGAGAGACAATAATTCAGGATAGTAGGAGATTCTCTTTAGCTCAGGAAAAGACATAAAGAACTGCAAATTTGGGCATTCCTATAAGCTATAAGCTAGGTGTAATATTTAGAGACAAATTTTAATTGTCATCTTTATTTTAAGAGTCATTTTAATTGTCAATAGCACAACATTTATAATAAGTGGTCCAAAATGAACAAAATCAAGTTTTATGGATCTGTTTGGCTGACTTCTTGTGTGCATGAAACCTTTAAATATTTTGACAGCTATCCATATTAATAAATGTTTTCAGAAAAAAATGAAGAATCTTAGATATGAAAAATGTTTCACTTATATCATCCTGGCTTCATGATGTATTGAGAAGGTGATCATTAAGTTCTAATCACCACCAAATCAGTTAGTAAGCACAACAATCTTGACCTAGAGAAGAAGAAGAAGAAGAAGAAGAAGAAGAAGAAGAAGAAGAAGAAGAAGAAGAAGAAGAAGAAGAAGAAGAAGGAAAAAAAATGGTGCTGGGATTCAACTGTGGAGTCTGCCCCTTGTTATAAGGGTGACACTGAGCAATGGATCTCACCTTTATATACTTATTTTTCTCATTCATAACATGGAGAAAATAAGAGTACTTATTCACCGTGATGCTATCAGAACCAAATAAAAAGTGCCAAGAAAATGTATTTGGTACAGTATAATCTCTTGACAGCACCCCCACAACCCCATGCCCTTTTATTATTCCTGGTTTGTTTTGCTTTTCTATCTTGCACTACCTCGAATGCAATTCTTTCCTCTTGTAGACTTTTATTTAACAATGAATCTCTAAATTACACATCATCTCTGTTATAAAACCTTCATGAGTCTGCCTCGTCTCCCCCTCCCAACAGGTAGCCTTGACCTTTTGCACTTTTATACCTGCTTAGTGGGTTGTGGATGTTTCTACTGTCGTAGCAATCACAAATTTGTGTTTCACTTTTTGTATACATCTTTGTTTCCTTCAATAAATATAAGTGACTGAAGGCTTAGAAATACTTCAGATTCACATTCTCTTCCTAAGAAAAGTGCCTGAGATGTAATTAATATAAAATAAGTGTTGAATGAGTGGCAGCACGAATACATGCATATTATCAGGATGGGGAAAATCCATTGAGCACTCAGAGAGCTTACAACATGCAGTTATGGGGCTAGGAACTTCATAAATGGTTTATTATATAGCCCACTGATACCTGTACTTACAGACAAAAAACAAATATTTGAAAATGAGATAAATTTCTCTCTCAGCAAGAGAAAGAGAGGTAGAGACATGTGTGTGTGTGTGTGTGTGTGTGTGTATACAAATGTATATATAGTAATTATGGGATAATCTAATATATGTTATGTTATGGCCTGAAGCGCCTCTCAAACTTCATATGTTGAAGCCCTGAACTCCAAGTACCTCAGAATGTAAATTACATTTACAGAAAGGGTTTTGAAAAGGTAATTAAGTTGAAAAGATATTTTTAAGGTAAACGCTAATCCAATCTGACTGGTTATAAGAGGAAAATTGGACATACAAAAAGACATCATAGGAAAGAGTATGTGAGGATATAAGGAGAAGGCGCCATCTTCAAGCCAAGAAGAGAAAACTCAGGAGAATCTGAATCAGCCAACTTTTCGGTTGTTTAGGCAACCCAGTCTGTGGTATTTTGTTAGGCAGCCCTAGCAAACTAATATATTTACACACACATACGTACACACACACATTTTTAATTTGTGTTAATATAGCATACATACGGGGTACCTGGTGGCTCAGTCAGTTAAGCATCTGCCTTCGGCTCAGGTCATGATCCCAGGGTCCTGAAATCAAGCCCATCAAGCAGAGCAGGGAGACTGCTTCTCCCTCTGCCTCTTCCCCTGCTTGTGTTCTCTCTCCCAGTGTCTCTCTGTGTGAAGTAAATAAATAAAACCTTTAAAAAAAAGAATTAAAAACATATAGCATACAAACCTGGTTTTAAATAGTCAAACACTATTGTAATCCTTACAACTAAAATCATGGTCATCTGCCTCACCTAGATTCCTATTCCCCAGAAACTCTCAATTCCAGCTCTTTAGTTGTTTCCTCATATTTTCTCCTTATTTCTAAATAGCATGTTTATAATATCATCATATTATTTTTCAAATTTCAGATGTAGATATTATTAATTTCTACTAAAAACATGGAGATTTGCTTTTCTTACATTCTTGCACCCTTCTAGAATATGTATTTCATAATTTTGGCTAAATAAATATGCAGTGTTAACATAATTATGACTACAGCAATGTTATTCTCAGCTCAAATGCAGAATAGTGGAATACTAAGTAGCCATCCCTCAGACACTTCCGTCCATTAGCATCAGCAACCTTTTCTTCAACCTGCAGGGGCCATTCCTGCCTTGTTTAAAAATTCCATAATGTATTTCCATGAGACAGTTAGTTACTTTGTAGCACAAAATAAATTCTCCTCATTTGTCCCTCCCTGTACACTGCTCATTGGCCTCAACCTATAATGTTAGTCAGATCCCAGTATATTTCAGGAAATCAATTACAAAGTTAAAGGTACAAGACAAGGTTACAAATCAAAAGTATTACCAGATTTCGCTAAATTGCATCAACACAATCTGGAAGATAGGTTTGGGAATGTATTTTTACGGCGTCGAATCAGGGAAGGGAAAAATAATTTCAGACATATTGTGGGCCAAGCTGCTTACATACCCATCCCCTATCTAGTCCTATGATAAAGTCCATGAGAGAGACTCTTTAGCATGACTTTCAGAAATATATGGTTAGGGTAAGACCAGAATGAAGATAAAAGTATGTAATAGCTACCTTCTATAGGCCAAGGGGGTAAGGGGAGATACTGCTAATAAAATAGATATTTATTTTCAGTACTGATGCTGAAAGCATTCAAGAAGCAGTTCTAATTTATAGGATGAATATATATTTGCTCTACTCAGCACTAGAATGATCTGAACTAGATAAATCTTTGGTGGTTTCTTATTGATCATGGTGTCCTTAGCAATAAATTTTATGGCTACGCAGAAAGCTCCTGGAAATATTTTAGGTATGCCAACCAGAGATCTGATGGGAGTTACCACAATAGCCATGACCAGGTACCCAATTCCCAGATTTGTAAAATCCAATTCTGTCGAAGTATTCCAGGTATACTTGTGCAAAGAAACTCTGCTAATATCCCAAAAATGTACTGTAAATTTCCTTTTTAATCTTCCTATAGAGCTATTTTCCAGATTTCCTGTGTACTGAGAAAGTAAGATGCCCATACTATTTGAAAATAATCAAATACTAATTCTGAATGAATGCTAACTTTGGGAGATCCACAACATTATTGTGGACCACAAGGATAATGTGGTCTTATGGGTGTATGAGGATAAATGGATATAGTCAACAATGATCAAAATGTAATGTACTTAATGTAAGGACATTAACTCCCTGACAGAATTAGAAATATTGGGACAAGAAGTGTCAATTAGGAAGCTCTGGAATTTTTCTTTCCTTTCAAAATGATAAATCAAAAGTAATTCTTGGGTGGGTAGGGGGATTGCAGAGTATAACATGGGCTGCAAAGATTTGAAAGCTGTCAAAAAGAGGATTCCTATCACTTCCCCCACTTAACTCACCTGTTTCACTTGTGCAGAAGACAGATGTATCCTAGAGAATAACAGTTGGTTAATAAGAAAGTAAAGAAAAGATAATTGCAACAGTGTCTGTTCTTCCTGTTGTCTCTTTATGGTAGGAAATCAGCAAAGGCCTTTGTCTCCTTTACATTTGTTTATTTCTACTACCACAAGGGAAGAACACCAGAAGTAGTCTGCATTCAGTCAACAGATATAACATTGTATCTTTGTTCTTATGTGTTAGAGCTGAATCGATTAGAGTGATTTGTGTCATAATTCAATTTTACAGAGACCCGATCATCCCAGAATCTCAAAGTAAATGAAGTTGGGCTACAGAAGAGATTGGTAAACCCTGGCCTATTAGACAAATTCAGCCTACTCCCTGTTTTTGTAAGAACTGTGAGTTAAGTATGGTCATCACATTTATAAACGGTTGTAAACACACACACACACACACACACACACACACACACACACACACACACATACACACTACTATGTGACAAAAACTCAGTTTGGCCCACAAACTCTAAGATATATATTCTCTGGTTCTTTAGAGAAAAAACATGTAGCCCATAGTCTACAATACCAACAATGTTGTATTAATAGACTCTAATAAGCAGGAAGTGACAGTAGTTTGGATGACATACAAACTCATGCCGTAAGGTATTAGGTAAATCTCATGAGCAAATGGGTCTTCCAACTCTGTGAGATTTCAGTGTTAATGATGTTCTAGGGCATTCGATTGGGCCAGGGGTGCCTGGATTCCTGGCGAACGGTATTCCTGAATGTGTCTCTGAGAGTGTTTCTGGAAGAAGTTAGCATTTGAATCAGTGGACTGAATAAAGCAGAAGGTCCTCCCAAATGGGGATGGGCATCAGACAATCCATTCAGGGTCTAAATAAAACAAAAATATGAAGGAAGGTTGAATTCACTCTTTGCCGACTGCATGAGCTAGAACATCAATTTTCTGCCCTTGCTGCTCCTGGTTTTCAGGTGTCAGACTCAGACTAGCAACTGAACTAGACTCTGGCTCTCAGGCTTTCAAACTCTACCACAGCTTTCTTGGATCTCCAGCTTGTGAATGGCAGATCGTGGAACTTCTCAGTCTCCATAACTATGTGAGCCAATACTTCATAATAAATCTCTTCATCTATATATAAATATATATCCCTTACTGGTTCTGTTTCTCTGGAGTTCCCTATTACATACTTGATGCCACCTACTACAAATTACAGCAATAATAAAAATTTCCATTCGTTTGTCATTTTCTGTGTGTCAGGCATGGTACTAAGTGCTTTACAGACACTCTCTCCTTGAGTATAAACGCTGTGGATTTACAAGCTCCGTTGTGAAAAAGTGTATCCATCTCAGTCAGTATTGTACATCCAGTGATTAGTGTAGTACCTTACTCACATATTATGCTCTATTAAATCCTTACTGAATAAATAATTGGCAGATATTTTTAAGCCCATTCACAGATGAAGAAACAGGGGCACAAATAAGTTATATAACTTGCTCAAAGCCAGTTACTAAATGGCAAATCTGTAATCCAAAGCAAAGTAGTTCCGATTCCCTATTCTCCTCTTGAATCCTATGGTAAATTACTTTTCTCTCATCTTACCACCTGTTTCCAAACTCAATAAATCCACCTCTACCTACATTTCCTTCTCTATCTAACCGCAATCTCATTACTTTCATCATTCTCTCATTGAAATCCCTCATGTTTCCTGTCTAATGAATGTTTTTTTTAAAAAAAATGAAGAATTGAATAAGTGGAGGCCTATGTATTATTCTAAGAATGCACAATAATCCGACTATATTAAAGCAGCAAGATATAAATTATTTCATGGGCTAGTGAATAATTAATTATTATGTTTAATGCTTTAAACACATCAGAGTAGAGCAATTTGCAAAGCATGATGCTGAAATATACCAGACCAGGAGAGATAATGTGAAAAGATGTCACTGTATAAACTTAGCGATTTACGAATGCAGTATACAAATGATACTGTAAATAGCATTAGGGATTCTCATTGTACTGCATTGAAATAGTCTGAGAAAATTTAAGACTTTTGACTGCAGTCTTTTGATACAAAGAATGCAGTGTTTATTAGACACCAATAAATTTTTCATTGGCTAACATACTTACATGTTTAGCATTTCAAGCCAACATAAGGATATATTTATGACGAGATTACCTTAAGTATTTTTTTTGACAGTGTTCAGGGCAGGAAGACATATCCGTATCATTGAACTATGCACATAATGGTTAGTTTTATGTTTCAATACCCAGTTATTTAATCAAATACTAATCTAGAGATTTTGTAGATATAATGAAATAATCAGTTGAGTTCAAGTAAGAGAGATTACCCTAGATAAACTGCATGGGCCTGATTCAATCAGTTATGAGCAAAAACTGGACTTTCCTTAAGAAATTTGACCTATGGATAGTAGCTTACATTCCCATATCTAAGTATTCCGTCCTGCCCTTCCCGGAGCCCTGCCCTACAGATTTCAGACTTGCTTCTCCAGCCCTGTAATAAATCTCTTCATGTAAATATCTTGCAGCTTCTGTTTTTCTGATAGAATCCTGACTAATACAATACCACATGCTTTTGTCATAAAAATGATGGAGTGGTGTGTGTGTGTGTGTGTGTGTGTGTGTGTGTGTGTGTGCAGGCACATGTGTGTGTGTACATGTATCCTGATTCATACACATAATGCCCATCATACTGAGAAATTACTAACAAAGCTTTTCTGTTTTGTGAAGTTCAGGGCTGGGCTATGAGTTAGAGTAAATATAAATTTAGTCTTCTTATCTCCATAATACACACAAGTTGAGAGTTTGTCAATATTCCAGTAGAGTCTTTTGAACATTTATCAGTCAGCGTTGGCAGTTTTGACAGGCAAACTACTTGCTGAATACCAAATGCAAAAGCATTAAGCTGTCATTTTTAGACAGGTTATTACTTTGAAACGATTATTATTTAAGGTAAGTCCCTCTATATATTTAATTCAGACTCCCTACCATCTCAATTGTAAAGTGCTTTGATGTAAATTTTATCTATATGCAGTAAATGTAATATTAATGCTTCTAATAAGTAGATTTTTGTATTCAAAGGATTTCTGATTATTCTCAACACATTAAGGTGTGAGATACACTACAGTTTGTTTATACTGATGTTATATTAGGTTTTTAACATGCTAAATGGAAATTCCTACTGAATTTGATGATTACATGAGCATAAAATATGTTTCTTAAATTATTTCTCCAAAATGCATTTCAAATGTCATTACAAGTCAAAATTCAAACAATGTCAAGATTTTTCAATAATCGGAGGTACAGTTGTTTTGTTGTTGCTGTTGTTGGTTTTTTTTTTTTTTGGTCTGAGAATAGAAGAATCTCACAGAACATTTTATTGAAGAGAGTTGTATAAAAAAATAGACAAGTGAACTGCAGACACATATACATGCATACATAGTATAGAACTATTTCAACATCATTACATATGCATAGGCTTGATTCACCCTTGTTATGAGTTTGTATTCTTAAGCGAAAGATGAGAATAAACTCATCAACTAGTGAAAAAGTGCATTTGCATGATATCAAATCCTGTAACTCATTAGAGTTTTTCTAATCAACTCATCTGAATAAGATATGATGATGATGATGATGATGATGATGAAAATGAAAATGAAGATATAAGACAGCAATAACTATTTTTGCATAGTAAGGCTAGTCTATAAGAGTATACTCCAATTAGATGGAACGGAAACATTTACCCCATATGATTTATTTATCTACACAGCTGCATGATGTTGATGGGAATCAGGAATGCCAATTTTATTGTTTGTTCGTAATTTTAGGGCTGCCTCTGGTGATTGGAGCCCCAGTTTGATTTTCCCCCGAGCAACCTAGGATGCAATATACTCCAAGATGAAGTGAAAAGACAATGGAAGTTTTCTCAGTGTAATTCAGACCTAAATTCATGTATAAATAACCAGTTGCTGAAATAACATTGGTGACTTTTAGAAATCACTTTTATAAAGGAAACAAAGAAAAAAATAAAAAACAGCACAAAGAAAATACTCAACAAATACCAAATGTTCGTAATAAAATAATATAAATTATTATACTATGTAATGAAAAACATAAAATATGTATATAGTATGGGAAAATGTATACAGAATTTTTTGAGGATTGTTTTATTTAAATCAATATCAATTGCCATACTTTAAAACCAGGCATCCACAAAATGTTAAGCATTCTCAATAGAAAATTACAATGATTGTTGTGAATTGTGTAAGACTGAAGAATCAGACTTGTATCCCTGAAACAAATAATACATTATGTGTTAATTTTTTAAAAAGTTAAAACAAAAAAATTATACAGAAAAGTAACAAAAGATTTGAAAAATAAAATTTGAAATATGAAAATATAATGATCATCTACATCACAATAATTATTCAGATTGTAAATCTAGGCTATGCTTTACTAAATTTTAAACTAAATTCAATAAACAGATCAAAGAATAAATTAAATTTCAAAAAACAGAAGTAGTTGGTTTTTTTTTAAAGATTTTATTTATTTGACAGAGAGAGATCACAAGTAGGCAGAGAGGCAGGCAAAAGCAGGCTCCCAACTGAGCAGAGAACCCGATGCAGGGCTCGATCCCAGGACCCTGAGATCATGACCTCAGCCAAAGGCAAAGGCTTAACCCACTGAGCCACCCAGACGCCCTTTTTTCTTTTTTTTAAAGCATAGCCATGTTTATGTAATTATCTCTGGCCCCCAAATTAGAGGAAGCAATGAATTCAGCTAGCTGCATGGGTAAATGGGTAAGGGGATGGCAGAATGGATACAAAGGGAAAAGAATTGCAGTAAGTTAACAACTCCTGGAGGCAGAGATAGGGGATAAATATAGTGCTATATTCAGAAGGGCAATGAGGAGGCTACTCCACAATAAATCTTTGCTTTATGTTTGAGAAAACCATCAGAAAATTAATGCAGGAAAAAAAATCTTAGAAGATGCTTTAAGCATGGGTTCTGTAGCATCTTGAAAAAGAGTACAAACCTGAATTCCAAGTAAGGGCAGAGCTGGGAGTGTTCCCTGGGACAGGGTGAAGAGTTCTAGGAGCTGAACATTTCACAGCTGAAGTTGGACCTTGAAGCGTTCTGTTGACCAAGGAACAATTCACTGAAAATTTAAGCAAACAGGCATTTATTAGGGGAGTGAGAATTGCAATTTGGAAACACAGATTTAGGTAGGAGCTTGCATCCTGTTCCAAGGAAGAGAAAGAGCAGGCAGCATTATAAAAATGAAAGTTTAGAAGTAGAGTTCTCTCTAGGTCCTCTATGCAAAACAGGGATTGAAATAAGGTTAATTGGGATTGGTTGGCTTAATGTGCCAATGAGGGACTGAAATTTCTTAAACTAAATTGGCCCCTTTGGAAGTGAAGAATGTGAATGATCTAGTTGCCATGCTGAGGACGAAGTTAAGTTCAGGGTGAGGGCTAATGGCTAGCTTAAGTGTTCAAAAACTTCATAGCTCTTCTAATGAAAGCATGCTTTAATTCCTCCTTTATGGCCTGCCACCCCATTTTTAAGCTCCCTTTTACTCTCATGGGCCTAATGGGAAGTTTAGTTTTCTTCTAAATATATAACTTATTTGTAAAAGGCAGTGGCACTTTAGGAAAAAGAGGCATGTCAAATCTAAAGAATTGGGGTTTAATTCTCATTGGAACACAGCTCTGTGCTATTTTAGGCAAGTCAAGCCCCAAATCTACACGCAATCTTGTCCCATAACAGATGATGAGAAGTCATCATTCAATGACACTGCTGTAAGTAGTCTAAATGCTAACTAGCAGAAAAATAACAGGATTAAAAAAGAGATGGAATCACACTTCTCAACCTAGCCAAAGCAGAGAATTTGGTATTTCTCTTGAAGTCATTACAGGAAGAAATTTCTAATTTTAACTTCTTCCAATACAAAGTATTCATTAACTCCACAACTAATATATATTTTCTGTAGAAAAATAGGAAATACAGACATGAATAAATTCACAAGAAATCCTAATGTGCAGAGATATCTATTTTCATATATATGTGTGCATATGTACTTATGTCTATGCACACACATATCAAAATTATTTTCTAACATATATTTTATGAATATTACTGTATATGTTTATTTATATAAATTTATATAATATAAATATATATACATAAGATTATTGTGTAATATGTATTTTTCTATTTATGAGAAGATATAATGTAAGATAGTTTAAGGAGCAATAATGAAGGGCGCCTGGGTGGCTCAGTGGGTTAAAGCCTCTGCCTTTGGCTCAGGTCATGATCCCAGGATCCTGGGATCGAGGCCCATATCGGGCTCTCTGCTTGGCAGGGAGCCTGCTTCCTCCTCTCTCCTCTCTCTGCCTGCCTCTCTGCCTACTTGTAATCTCTCTCTCTGTGTCAAATAAATAAATAAAATCTTAAAAAAAAAAGGATCAATAATGAAAAAAATTCTTCTGTGCCTATCATTAAGCTTAAAAATAGAAATATTATCTGTATCTATTAACTGGTAAATGGTACAGCAAAATCCTTCCATTTTCTTTTCTTGAGAAATGCATGGTTTATCCTTTGCATTTCATACGTATTTGAGAATCAGCTTGTGATACCTTATGAAAATAACTCCATTAAAATCACATTGGAAATAATTTACTATGAGATCTTTACATTAAGTCTTCCTATTTTATTTATTTATTTATTTATTTATTATTTATTTATTTATTTATTTATTTATTTATTTTTAAACATTTATTTATTCCAGAGAGAGAGAAAGAGAGCAAGCATGCATGGGGGGAGGGGCAGAGGGAAAGAATCTTCAAGCAAACTCCCTGCTGAGCGTGGAGCCCAGCACCAGATTGGATCCCAAGACCCTTGAGATCATGACCTGAGCTGAAACCAAGAGTTGGACACTTAACTGACTGAACCATCCAGGCACCCCTGAGTCTTCCTATTTAAAGTGTGACCTCTCTGTCCCTTTGTTATGCTTTGAATTTTTTTTTTAAGATTTTATTTATTTATTTGACACACAGAGAGAAAGATCACAAGTAGGCAGAGAGGCAGGCAGAGAGAGAGGAGGAAGCAGCTCCCTGCTGAGCAGGGAGCCCGATGCGGGACTCAATCCCAGGATCCTGCGATCATGACCTGAGCCGAAGGCAGAGGCTTTAACCCACTGAGCCACCCAGGCGCCCTGCTTTGAAATTTTGAATAGTCTCATTTTTTTTCTGTCAAGATTTTTTACAACTTTTAAGATTTATTATTATTATTAACTACTGTAAATGTACTTTAATTAAACATTTTATATTGAAATGATTATTAATTCACATGCTATTGTATGAAATAAAACAGAGATTTCATGTAGCTTTTATTAAATTATCTCTGATGGGAATATTTTATAAAACTATAATACAATATCATAACCAGGACATCAACATTGATAAAATCAAAATAAAGAGCGGTCAGGATCCCCATGTCACCAGTTCACAGCCACATCTAACTTATATCCCCAGCTCTCTAACTTTGGCCAACTGCTAATATGTTCTTCCATTTTTATTATTTTGTTATTTTAAGAATATTATATAAATAGAATCACACAGTATATAAACTTCTGGGGTTATGACAATTGCATATTTAGTTTTATAAGAAACTGCCAAAACTTTGGCGGTGACTGTACTATTTTACATTCCCAGCAGCAAAGTATGAGTGAATCCAGTTTCTCTGCACTCTTATCAGCACTTGCTGCTGATATTATTTTTTATTTTAGCTTTCTGATAGGAATATGGTGATATCTCAGTGCAGTTTTAATTTTCATTTCCCAACACCTAAGAAAGTTGAACATCTCTTCATGTGCTTATTTATCATCTCTCACTGAATCATCTTTCATTTATCCCTTCACCAAAATGTCTCTTTATATCTCCTGCTTATTTTATAGTTGGACTTTTGTCTTTACTGTTGAGTTTTGAGAGTTTATATATTTTCAGTACTAGCCCTTTATCAGGCAAGTGGTTTGCACATACTTTCTCCCAACTGCAGTTTATCTTTTTGTTAAGTTCACAGGGCTTCTAGGAGCAAAAGTTTTTAATTCTATGCAGTCTGATTTGTCAATTTTCTTTATTATGGATCATAATTTTGGGGTCAAGTCTAAGAGAATACTCCTCCTCTCTCTCTGCCTGCCTCTCTGCCCACTTATGATCTCTCTCTCTGTGTCAAATAGATAAAAAAAAATCTTTAACAAAATCATTAAAAAATGTTATTGTGGCTAATTACTTCAGTCTCTTTCTGATATTTTGTTAAGCTTTCATTCCTGGAATAAATACAACTTTATCATGACATATTATCTTTTTAAAAATTTGCTGTATTTGCTAACACTTTGTTTAGGGTGGTCTATATCTTCTATGTGTTCTATGTGGGGTAGGTATGTAATTCTGCCCCTCTCTTTTTTTATTAGTTCTTACTTTGTTTTGAAATTAGGATGTTATTATTCTCATAAAATACTTTGGAAGTATTTTCTTCTTTTCCTCTACTCTAAAAGAGTTTGTATAAATTTAACTTATTTGTTTAAATACTTAGTAGAACATCCTCTAAAGCCATTTAGGGAACACTAAAATTTAGATGTACTTTGTTTCATGGTTACAATTCTTTTGGGTTTTCTATTTCTTTTAGAGTCAATTCTGACATATTGTATATTTGTACAAATCTAATTCTCCACGTAATTAAAAAATTTAGTGACATAAAAATATCCATAAATTCTTTTTATTAACTCTAAAACTTTGAATTATGATATCGCACACATAGAGAAGAGTACATAAAACATAAATATAGTTTAATAATATCAAAACAAGCAAACCCTGTATTTTCAAACCCCACATGAAGATAAAGAACATTTCTAGTACCTCAGAAGCTTACAACTATAAATTCTCCTTTCTAGAAAACTTTATTACTCTATTATTTGTGGTAATCACTTATTTTTCCCCATATACTCTTACTACTTAATTAGGAATTGCTCATTGTTACAGCTTAGTGATGACCATTTTTGAACTTCATATAAATGGAATCATATAGTATGTAGATCTCTGGCTTCTTTTGTTCAATATTAGTTTTGAGGGATTCAATCATATTTTGAGTGCTGTACTATTTCTTAGTATTTCATTCATTCTCAGTTCTGTATAGGATTATATTTTATGATTTTTCACAACTTATTTATCNGACTTATTTCGCTCAGCATAATACCCTCCAGTTCCATCCATGTCGTTGCGAATGGCAAGATTATTTTATCAAGAAGAATTAAGTTGATTCTTAATTTTGTTCNCCATTCAAATATGATCACAACTTGAGGTTTGATTTTTGTTTATTTTTTCCACAGTGATTATTTTATCAAGAAGAATTAAGTTGATTCTTAATTTTGTTCCTTACTAGCTGTATGAGTTTAATTGGTCACTTAATTTTTCTAAATTATTCTATAAAATATCTATTTCAGTATTCAAACATAAGATAACATAATGTAAAATAATCTTCCTCTTCATTATTATAGTGTAGTGTTTTCCATTATGCACTTACAAAGCACATTATCTCTTGAAAATTTTTGGAAGTTTTTCTCCTTATTGAGCATTAAAAATATGTACATTGATATGCTGTTTGGGGCATAAGGCAGTCTGAAATATAATATATAATACAATATGTGATATGTAATATATAATACAATATATAAATACAATATATGACTTACTTTCAACATAAGTCAAATGTAGTCAAGTGACTACAAAATTAACCACACTTTTAATTTTTCATTAGTTTTAAATGTTGCCAAAATAAGAGAATTAAATGTTTTAAACTATTTCTTCTCCTTTGGAGTCTCTAGGCATTTAATTCTTCAGATATTTTCTAGGTTTTTGAAATCTATTTTTTTATAATTAAATTTACATATCTAACTCTGAACATTTTTCCTTTCTTTAGGAATTCCTGTGCACCTCCAAATCTCTATCATTCCACCTCGTCTCAATCACACAAAACAAACACATAATCTCAGTAAGAACACTGAACAACTATGCAAATGCAGCTTCAAGACTAATTCTCCAGACTTAGAGTGACCATGTAGCTCAGTTACTTGGGATAATCTCCACTTATATCTGCTGACCTGGGATTATGATTAAAAGCACTTTTACTACCCAAATCTTCCAGTCTGAACAATAAATTACAGGGTTACCTTACCTAGTCTTCATTTTAATTAAATTGTTGTTGGCAAACCTACTACTTCACTAGCTAAGGTAAAATGGCTGCTTTCTTCCTAGGTCCTCTTATTGTATGAAATAAGTCTAGAATAATAGTTTTTATTATACATTCCAACACACTAAAGTTAATTAAGTTCCTCAAGAATTTTATGAGCTAGGTCAAAGGTTTTATTAATTTGCATTATCCAAATAAGAAAATGAGTCACAGAGGACCTGAAAGATTGTTGGTCAAGTTTAAGGTAGAAGAGAAGACAAATATCTGATTCCTGATTTTTAGTTCGTTACTCTTTCTACTAAAGATGGAATAACATGTATAACATTTGGAAATAATTGGCTGAATGAGTAGGCAGATGAGTACAGATCAGGCATAAAAGCCATACTTAAAGGACAAAGGAAAGAGAATTCGCAACCATTAGGGCTTGGTTGCATAAATTATGTTTGGTAGGACCAGCAGAATTATCGGCACATTTTTCATTCTTAAAGATTTACATTTGGTAACACTGGAAGATCAAAAATGATTTTAGAGTCCAAATTGGCTACTGTCAAAGAAGATTGCACTTATCCATGCTATTGTTAATGAATACATTTCATGACTCAATAGAATGTTTGATTAAGCAGAGGCAGCCTTTCAACCAAATTAATTGATTTTACCCATTTGCTCACAATGAGTCCTTCCTGTGTGTTACAGGACCACTCTGGGCTATTTCTTTAGCCACTTGCTAAAGAAATGTTCTGTCTTCTTATATCCCAAGCCATACTTCCTTAATTTTCACCCAACTGACTTTGTTATTATGATCTCCATGGAGACACTGTCCTGCTCTGCTCCTCATCTTCTTTTCCTCCTTATTCTTTCATTCCTTCAAGTCGGCTATTTGCCAAACAAAAGAGGTAGGAGGTTTTGCTTCCATACTTAGCTGGTGATAGGAAGTTTGCACCCTTATAAAACAATTGCATGTGTCATAAAAGTTACCTTGACATGCTTTATTGAGCATATTATTTGAAAGGTGAAACATATGAGTCTAAAGGGTGAGATTACCAGATAAAATGAAAGATGCACAGTTAAATTGAATTTCAGATAAAGAGCAAATAATTTTTAGTTTAAGTCCCAAACATTGGACAAAGCATACTTACTTGAAAAAAAATCACTCATTTATTTTAATTACAAATTTACCTTGGTGTCCTGTATTTTTCTTTGTTAAGTATGGCAACCCCATAGGCTGTGAGAATGCTCATATTGTTATCGGGGTTTCTGGAACAGGAGAGTAAAAGTCCTCAATACAATAATTAGTAGAGTGGAGATAGCCAATTATCCTTTTTCTTCCTTTTCTTTTTTCCCTCTTTTCCTATTCTTCTTCCTCCTATTCCTTCTATCGTCCATCTCTCAGAAATAGTAGTAATAATGGTAGTAGTAGTCATAGTAACCGTAACAGTAGTAGTAATACTAATAATATTAATAATCCCTCCTTTTGTATAATACTTTCAGATTTATCATCTTACTTGATTTTTAGTGATTTAGGGTTTTTAGTGATTTAGGGTTTTTTCCATGTAGATACTGAAAATGGGGAGAAAGAAAAAATAATCACAGAAACATATTTAAATTTCTTTGTTTAGACATATTACTTACTGTGACTTACTATGAAAGTAACCTCTTACATAAGAAGAGCAGGTAAAATGAAATTGAGACATAATCCAGATTAATTCAGAGCCCAGAGCTTCCTACTAATAATCAAAGTTGTACAGGGGCTTCATTTCTTAGATGAGTCATTATATTGACTTTGTTCATTAAATAAAAGGATTTTAATTAAATGTATTCACCCTGGCACAGTATAGAGGAAATTAAGCAGACCGTATTTGGATGACTCTCTAATAATGAACTGAAGGGGAAAATTGGGGCAAATGTTAAGGATTAAACCATTTTTTTCAGTTCTTAGCCTCTTTGATTTAATAATATAGTTCAAAGTATATGTAGACCTCGTGTAGCCATGTAATCTATCTTATTTGTGCTCTCTTTTCATGGTAGAGTAGTTCTTTTAAGCATTTGGTCTTAAGTAATATTTCTAAAACATGAGGATTTTAATAGATGATTGAGAACTATAATGTGAAGCAGACTGATGAATTTTGTGCTACAATGGGAGAGTGATTTTTAAATAGAAGGTGAAATATGCTGCTTTTGACATGATTCACACTGTTTAGATCCATCATCCTCTAATATCTGCAGTACAAAATTTAAATATGTCTAGCACTGTAATAAACATTTTACAGATATTATTTTATGTTTTTCTTCCAAAATGTCCATAAGGTAGATAGCACCCTTACTGTCTGAAGAAAGGTTGACCTTAGAATGTATTAGCAAATGGCTCAAAGTAACTCAGCTGTAGAGTGAAAGTTAGCATGTAGACACGTTTGTGTTTATCTCTGAGGTATAATGAACATACAATAAGCTCCACATGTTTAAAGAGTACTATTTGATAAATTTTCACATATGTGTATATCCAGGAAAAAAAACATCACAATTAAGATAATGCACATATCCATCACCCACAAATATTTCCTCATGTCCTTTTGTAATCTGTCCCTCTTATCTCTTCCAGTCAGCCTTCTCATCCCCAAGAAATTGCTGATCTGTTTCATGTTTCCATAGTTTAATTTGTATTTTCCAGAATTTTGTATAAATGGAATCATATAGTATGCAGTATTTTTTCTGGCTTTTTTTCATCCAGAATAATGATTTTAAGATATAGCCATATAATAATGTTTGCCAATTCTTTTGTTTTCTCCTTATATTGCTAAGCTGTATTGTGCACCATATGGATATATGTCTATTTGTATTGTTTCCAGTCTGGGGCTATTATAAATGAACTATTATGAACATTTGAGTGTAAGTCATTTAATGGACAGTTTCCAGTTTTTTGAGCGAACACATAAGCCTGGAATGCCTGGACCGCAGGCTTTTTAAAGGAACTGCCAAACTGTTTTACGAAGTGCTCATACTGCTCTCCATGGCCACTAACAGTGTTTTAGAGTTCTATTTGTTTCTCAGCACTGAGTGAGTGGTCAGGTTTCTGATTTTAAACATTCAAGTAGGTAGGTAGCTGAATCACTTATGTTTTAATTATGTCTAAAACCCTTAATGACTGATGACGGTGAATAAGCATTTTTTCATGTACTCATATGCCATCCATATATTTCCTTTGGTGAAATGAAATGTCTGTTTGAAGTTTGCTCATCTTTATGGGGTTATTTGTGCCTTTTTGAAATTATTGAATTTGGAGGGTTCTCTATATATTATGCATAGAAACATTTTATCATACATGTTATTTGCAAGTATTTTTCCCCAAATCTATAGATTGTCTTTTCATCCTCTTAGGAGAGACTTTTTTTAGAATGGAATTTCCCAATTTTGAAAAACTCCAATTTCTTCTTCTTCTTTTTATCTCTCATGTGCCATGTTTTTTGTATATTTAAGAGATATGTTCTTGGGGTGCCTGGGTGGCTCAGTGGGTTAAAGCCTCTGCCTTTGGCTCAGGTCATGATCCCAGGGTGCAGGGATAGAGCCCTGCATTGGGATCCCTGCTCAGCACCGAGCCTGCTTCCTCCTCTTTCTCTGCCTGCCTCTCTGCCTACTTGTGATCTCTTTCTTTGCCAAATAAATAAACAAAATCTTTTTTAAAAAGAGAGAGAGAGATGTTCTTAACCAAAGCTCACAAATATTTTCTACTCTTTTCTATAATTTTTGTAGTTTTAGAGTTTAATTTTAGACCTATGGTATATTTTGAATTAGTTTTTGTATATTGTAGAAAGTATGGATAAACATTCCATTTTTTTCCACAGATATTTCCAATTATTCCAGCATTGCTTGCTGAAAGACTATCTTTTTTTTAATAAGATTTTATTTATTTATTTGACACAGAGAGAGAGATCAGATCACAAGTAGGCAGAGAGGCAGGCAGAGAGAGAGGAGGAAGCAGGCTCCCTGCTGAGCAGGGAGCCCGATGCAGGCCTCGATCCCAAGACCCTGATCTCATGACCTGAGCCGAAGGCAGAGGATTTAACCCACTGAGCCACCCAGGCGCCCCTGAAAGACTATCTTAATTCACTAAATTTTCATGTGTCTGTTGGCCATCTGTATGTCTTCTTTGGAGAAATGTCTGTTCTTGTCTTCTATCCATTTTACAATTGGATTGGTTTTGGGGTGTTAAGTTTTATTAAGTTCCTTATATATTTGCATACTAATCCTTTTAATTCCTATTTTGATTATTTGTTTGATGAATGAGGTACTTAAAAGTGCATTATTTAGTTTATAGATATTGGGGGATATTTCAGACATCGTCTGTTTTTAATTTCTAATTTAATACCATTGTAATTTAAAACATACTTTCTAAGGCCTAAATCATTAAAACTTATTAAGTTTGTTTTATAACTTAGAATATGACCTATTTAGGCAAAGTTTCATGTATACTTAAAAAGAACATGTAGTCTGCTTTTGTTTAATGAAATATTAGCTCAGTTTGGTTTATAATATTGTATAAATCTATATCCTCTCATTATCTGTCTAATTATTCTATTAATCAGAGAAGATTTTTTAAAACTTCCTAGATTTGTAGGTGAACATTTGTCTATTTCTCCTTGAAATTCTACCCATTTTTGTTTCATGCATTTTTAAACTATTATTATCAGGTACACAAACTTTTAAGATTGTTAAATTTCTAAATCTGTTTGCCACTTTCTCATTAAATGACTTCCTTTCTTTCTGCTAATTTTCTTTGCTCTGAAATTTACTTTGTCTGACATTAATAGAGCCATTTCAGTACTCTCTTAATCAATGTTAGGGTTATATGTACTTTTCCTTCATTTTGCTCTTAAAATATTTGTTTAAGATTTAAAGTTATTTTCTCATGAGATAAGTTGGGTTTTCCTTTTTCAATAAATCTGAGAATTTTTGCTTTTTGATTGGTGTTTTTAGATCACTTATCTTTAATGTAATTATTGATATGATTTGGTATAAATTTACCATCTTGCTATTTTCTCCCATAACTTTGTTCCTCTTTCCTTTTTCTGTTTTCTATTGAATTAATTATAAATTTATTATTTTCTTTGGCCTTCTTTTTTGATGTGTGAGCTACACCTCTTTATTAGTTATATTACTGGTTTCTTTAGGATTTACAGTACACATCTTTAACATTTCACAATATGCCTTTACATTATACTATACTGTTTCTTATATAATAAAAGAGTCTTATAATAGTGTATTTCTATTTCACCCTTCTCAAACTTTGTGTTATTTCCATTTATCCTATAAGTCTCACAATATTTTGCTATTACTTTTGCTTTAAAAAGCTGATTGTTTTTAAATATTTTTAAAAATAAGAAAATGTCTTCATATTTACCACTTCTAGTTCTCTTTATCCTGTCATGTGCATACAGGTTTTCATCTGCCATCCCTTTTGCTTGAAGAACTTTCCTTAACACCTCTTATAGCATAGGTCTATAGATGTCCAATTATTTCACTTATGTATATCTGAAAAAGTCTTAAGTTTTGAAAGATATTTTTGGTGGGTAAAGATATCTAGGTTGAATATTCTTTTCTTTAAGTACTTTAAAGATTTTTTTTCCCATTTCTCTTCTAGCTTGTATTGTTTCTGATAAAAAATCTACTGTTATCTTTATCTTCATTCATAGGTATGTAACGTGTCTCATTTCTCTTAGAGTTTTAATATTTTTCTTTATCTCTGATGGTAAATAATTTCATTATAATGTGCATTGGTGTGTTGTCTGTGCTTGGGTTCATTTAATTCCTTGGATCTGTGGTCTGACAGTTGTTAGCAAGTTTGGGAAAAAAATGTGTCATTACCTCTTCAAATAATTTTTCCACTTATGCTTCAGGCACTTTGATTTAATCTATATTTAACTTCTGAATTTGTCCCATAGCTCACTGCAGCTCTGTTCTTTCTGTTTCTTTCATTTTGAATTGGCTCTATTGCTACTGCTTCGAGTTCATTAAACATCTTTCTGAGTGGTCTAACCTACTAACAATAACATCGAGGGCATTTTCACCTTAAATATTATATTTGAATCTCTAGAAGTTCAGTTTGGGTCTTTTTCTATATCTTCTATTTCTCTATTTTACATGTTCAATTTTTTTCTCTACCTTCTTAAACATAAGAAAAACAAAGATAGTAAATGTTTTAATGTCTTCTTCTACTAATTCTATCATCTTTATCATTTTTGATGCAGTATAGATTGATTGACATTTTTCCTCATTATGTATTGTGTATGCTAGATGCTGAATATTTTTGTATTATTAAAAATATTATTTTTCTTCTCTTCCCCTATGAGCTTCTGTTTCTTAAATTCCATAGATGAGTGAGGTCATAAGATAATTGTCTTTGATTGACTTGTTTCACATAGCATAATCCCTTCTAGTTCTATCCACATTGTTGTAAATGGCAAGATGCAAAAATAAAACAAGATGAAATCAAAGAGGGAGAGAAACCATAAGAGACTCTTAATCATAAAAACAAACTGAGGGTTGCTAGAGGGGAGGGAGGTAGGGGGATGGAGTAACTGGGTGAGAGACATTAAGGCGGTCACGTGATGTACTGAGCACTGGATATTGTATAAGACTGATGAATCACTGACCTCTATCTCTGAAACCAATAATACATTATATGTTAGTTAACTGAACTTAAATTAAAAAGTGGAAGAAAAAATATTATTGAACTGTGTTTTAGGACAAAGTTAAGTTATTTGAAATTAGTTTGTTCCCTTCTGGTTTTGCCTATAAAGTTTGTTATGTAAGATTGAAGCAATCTTTAAACCCTTATTAGTATGTTAAATAATGTTTCATGAATTATAAAGCTTTTTACTCTGACTGCTTGGAACAAACAATATCCCCTGTTCTTGATGTCCCATGTACTTTTCACTTAATTCTCTCTTTCTTGTCTTTAGCACTTTAATCATATGCGTGAGTTGATCTCTACTCAGTTGAATACTTCAGATGGATCCTCTGAAGATCTTTAGGTTCTTCCCTCTTTATGTAGGTCTTTCTTGGAAGTTACTGTGGGCTGCAAATTATAGCCACCCTGATTTCCCCGGATTCTCAACTCAGGGAGACCCCGGACTCTGACTGGGTTCCTCTTCTAAAAAAAGAACCTGGAAAATTCTTTCAGCAATAAGATGGGACAATCACAGAGCTCACCTCATTTGTTGCTCATATTTTAGAGATCACTATCCATTGTTGTATGATGTAGAATATCTTGAAAGTCATTGCCACATATATAATTGCTCTGATTTTCAGTTATTTCATGCAAAGGAGTAACTGTGGCTCTTGTTACTCCATCTTGGACTGAAATGAAGTCTTCGTGAGGCCAGTTTATAATTTTTACATTAGGGCAATTTGAACTCTTTATGAAGGTATAACATTGTCATATAAAAAGGATACAATTGAAGGCAAAACTTAAATGTATCACGTGCATATATAGTTTTGTGTTTTAACTTTAATAAAAGATCTTGGAATTTATTTTAATATTTAAGGAAGTTTTCTGTTTCCTAATTTGTCATCCTTCAAAAAAGAACAAAACAAAATAAATCTTTTCTCCTATTGACTCTGCATCATGTATTTAATGTCACTGTGTACTGTGGACAAATGATGACTTTTTTTATAATTAGCCAAATTTTCATCAATGCTATTATAACAAAAATAACACCTTTTTTTTTTAAAGATTTTATTTATTTATTTGACACAGAGAGATCAGATCACAAGTAGGCAGAGAGGCAGGCAGAGAGAGAGAAGGAAGCAGGCTCCTTGCCGAGCAGGGAGCCCGATGCGGGCCTCAATCCCAGGACTCTGAGATCATGACCTGGGCCGAAGGCAGAGGCTTTAACCCACTGAGCCACCCAGGCGCCCACAAAAATAACACCTTAATGAAAATAAAATATGGTCACGTTTATTAAAATATTTTTAAAGTGTACTGTTATATTCATTTTCATATTAGGAGTTATAATTTATGACATATTTTCAAAGCCTGAGACTTCATTTTCCACAGTAAACAGATACTTAATAAATGATTAATTATAATAAGCTCTCCTGTGGTTTTTCAATAAGTGAGAAGAAAAATTGAACCAACTGTTTGCCTAATTCAAGTTAAAAACAAATAGGCCAAGACAATAAAACTATTATTTGAAATCTTTCTAAATACGACAAGGGCTTAAATTGTTGAGGAAATTCCCCGTACAAACCAATTTGAAAATAAACTGTGCTTTCAAATATCTGGGATATTGTCCATGTTCAACTTTGTTTGCATCTCCACATGCTCAAAGGGGATAAGGGAATTAAGACAAGTATCTGGATAATTCAGAAAAGAATTATAGGCCATGTTAACAATTGTTAGTCAAGAGTTACACATGGCACTTATCAAGCAAAAAGCCCAAGACAGACTAAAGTGGGAGTACAAAGCAATTACTTGATTTTTCACAATTAGGAAAGTAATGATTCTATTGTAACCTTCTCTTTCTAGGGAAACTGATGTATTTAAAGTTAACAGAGGGGAATTTCTTTATTAAGTTAGTAATGGAGATGAGCTGCCTTATTGACTTAGGTTTTACAATAGAATTCTTAAGATTTCACTGGTGAATTGGCATCATATACTAGTGGAAGATTGCAATAGTGGGTGTGATATATCTGATTTTAAAAGTATAAATAAAATAGTAATTATAAAGACAATGTTATTGTATGACTATTGGTAAATTTCATTGATATTCTAGATTTTAAATGAAAAGCTAATTGTTTAGCAAGCAACTGAAAGCCATGAATGGTGTTCTAAGAGTGTACAAGCCAGTTTGTATGAGCAGGAAGCCCACACCTCCCATCCTGCTGCAACTGGCTTCAAACACAGCTCATCTTATGGCCATATGAATGCTCTTTTGCTACTGGGTAATGAGGAAGGAAAAAAATTCAAGCTTGGTTTGTATATGGATTGACCTGGTATATGGGTACAAGCCAAAAATGCACACAAGCTGCACTATAACCTCACACATGAGTGGTTTTAAAACAAACTTGTGAAAAATTTTACCAAATAGTAGAGCTTCAGGAGGTGTAACTGTTATCCATTTTGCGTGGAAAAAGAATTGGCCCGACATATATGCAGTGAGAAATGGCTTGGTCAGAAACCTGAGAGGAGATAAATTGGAAAAACAGAGACAAAAAGTCTGAGGTAGAGGAGCACAGAGGGAGGGACAAGTGAAAATGGGAGAAAAGTGGGAATATCTTTGTACCACATGTAAATGCCTACCGGAAATAATTTTTCATGGAAAAGGCACTAATCACCTACATAGACAAAATCACTTAATTAGTTGAAATCATTCAGCTTGGGCACCTGGGTGGCTCAGTGGGTTAAAGCCTCTGCTTTCAGCTCAGGTCATGATCTCAGGGTCCTGGGATCAAGGCCCTCATCGGGCTCTCTGCTCAGCAGGGAGCCTGCTTCCTCCTCTCTCTCTGCCTGCCTCTTAGCCTACTTGTGATCGATCTCTCCCTCTGTGAAATAAATAAATAAAATCTTTAAAAAAAAAGAGAGATCATTCAGCTTTTGTCATTGACTACCCTATTTCTGGGACAATGGATGTATGAACAAAGTGGCCATATTGGCAGAGATGGACACTATGTACAGACACACAGAGGCATGGGATCTCACTTACTCATGGTTAATATAAAGACTAGGGCTGTCAAAGTTCCAACCTGCCAGCAACAGAGACCAGTGATGAGCCCTGATAAGGTCATTCCTTGGTAACAACTACTCACTTGGTGGAAAGTTTCCTGTATTAAACCCTTTTTCTTTTCTGCCTCCCGGACCTCATTTTATAGTGAAGGAGATATAAGAGCAAGCCAGAGACCATTACATCCAGTCATATCACACCCTATGCCACCCAGAATCTACCTGCGAAAGTGTTGGAATAAGCTGTCAAACAAATAGTTAAAATCCTAGCTCAGAGGAGAAACATTATGAGTTTAAAATGCCTTCATCTGGAGAGGGCTGGCTGGCTTAGTCAGAAAAGCATGCAACTCTTGACCTCAGGGTCATGAGTTTGAGCCCCACATTGGATGTAAAGATTACTAAAAAAATAAAATAAAATAAAATGCTATCATCCAGTACATAATACATATCTGGAATCAAAGACCTTTAATTTGTGCTCTGTCTCCAATATGAATAATACATAGGTCATAGAACCAAGAAGTAGAAAAAGGAGTAGCACAATTTACCTTCATTCTCAGTGAGTAGTTTGGGGAATTTGCGCTTCCCAATCTTATAACTCTGGGTTAGAGTTCCTACTATGCAAGAGGGGAACTCACTTGCCGCTCATACCCCATAGCATGAGTCCTAACGAACTATTAACTAATGTTGCCACATGGGTATTATGGGTCAGGAAAGCTAGAAGGTGGTCATTGTCTTGGCAAAGGGAATAAAACTTTGTCACCAGGATGCTTTACACAATGAGGTCAGAAAAGAATATACATGGAACCAGGTAATCCACTTGGGTTACTCTTGGTACTTCCTCATTTAATTTTGACTGGCAAGTGCCTGAAAATATCAAGGATACCAGAGGCTCAGATTCCTCAGAAATAAGGGTGCAAGTCATGCTGCTAGGTAAGGCATTAAGACCAGAAGAGGGTGTGCATTCTGATCATGTATAAAGAAATGGATCTGCGAGGGGACAACTGTAGTAGACACAGAAGTATTTCATCTGGATCCTCTTTGAAGAAAGATTTGTTGCTCCAGATGGGTAGAGTGCTGACAGAGGTAGCCTTCAGCTGTCAATAACTTCAGGAATCATCTCAGTTGCAGAGAACAGCTTTCTCCTCCACTCCCACTCAACCTTCTATCACACCCTTGCTGAATGGCCCAGATCTAATAGATGTGGTTATAAAAGTCCATCCATTTCTTTCCAACATGGAGCAATCCATTTTGGCTCCAGAGTTCCCCCATGATCTTGGCAAGAATTATTGTTCGATTTGTATTACAGATTGACTCCTTGGTCTATCTAATCTTGCTTCCTTCCCATTCTTTTCACAATGTTGATCTTCAAGATACTCCTTGCAAACAAAACTCCATCTGGAAATCTGCTTCCAAGAGATAGCTGCATACGACAATGGTATAATGGAGAGACCATACAAATTGGAGTCACAGAGAGCTGAGCTTACAATCTAACAGCTCGATACCTGTGGACGTTACTTAACCCTTGTAGACCTTGGTTTCTGCATATACCTCCTCTTTCCTATCATTTTTCATAAAACAAAACAAAAACTCTAACCTATGTATTGTAGTATAGGAGGGATTGTCTGGATTATCTCAAATTTTGGATTAAGTCTCAAGAACTGCACTTGTGTTCAAATATGTTAAAGCACTATCTTGTTTAAATGTGTTTGCACATAGAAAACTGTGTGAGGGTTTAACTAATTCCTTATGCTATTCGGGAGATATGACTGTTGTCATATTTTTAAAGTATTTATATAAAGTGGTTATGGTTTGAGCCTACCTCTCTCATAGCTATATGGTTAAACAGTGCAGAAGAAACTTTTCTTTATCTTGCCAGTAAATTAATTTACACATAAGCTAAAATAGGAAAGGGAAAAAAAAGAATGGAAGTATTTACAATTCAAATAATATCACCCAAATGCATATTACAATAAATGACTTTTGGGTAGTGTTAATGAACCAAAAGTAATTCAATTCACAAGTTGAAAGATTGGAATATTCATACATCAATTATTGATGAGTTGTACATTTCAAGCTAAGTTGTTTCATTACCAGTTACTAGACAAAGGCTAGTATTATCTTTAAGCTAGACTAAATTGCCTTTCATTATCCTCAAAGTATCTAGACATGCAAATAACTTTTAGTTTCAGGGCATAATCATCCTTATGGATTTTGTTTCTAAGTTTTTGGTTTTTGCTTCCTTTGAACTAATGCGGTTTGTGTCTATATCACTCCCTTGTTGACTAATCAAACGTTTACTGCTCTTGACTGTTTTATTTTTTACCTATTATTTTTTAACTTTTTATATATTTAGTACTTATCTTGCTGGTAAAATTGTAAATGTATTGAAGGCAAAGATGTGCATTTCCTTGATTTTAGTGCTATACACAATAGCACAAATTAATATTTAAAAAAATACCTTATTTTGTTTTTACTCATAATTGGTCATAATTAGTTGAGATATCAGTCTTTGACTTCTTAAGTATAACACACCCTTTATGAGTAGATTTTAGGTCACAGAGGCAGTAAATAAAGTCATAAATTCCCAATTAGGAGTAGTAAAATCATGCTCTCTTATGAATTAAACTGTTTCAAAAATTTAAGTTAATATAGGATGGTTCTTATTAGTGAGATTATTCAACAATACAGGTGAAAGTTCAACAATAAAATTAACAAATGGAAGAGACATAAGATTTCTCAAATATTGGGGGAAAAAAGAAATTTTGATTTAGAAGACACAATTAGAGAGTGTGTTTGCCAAATTTCAGATAATCAGCCACTGAGCAAAAACCAGACAATCTTTAAAGGCAAAAATAAATGGAATGTATCCTGAAATAAATTATAGTAGTAAGTTAATGCATTTTTTATTTTTATTTTTTTTATTTTTATTTTTTTAAAGATTTTATTTATTCATTTGACACAGAGAGAGAAATTACAAGTAGGCAAAGAGGCAGGCAGAGAGAGAGGAAAGAGGAGGAAGCAGGCTCCCCGCTGAGCAGAGAGCCCGATGTGGGCCTTGATCCCAGGACCCTGGGATCATGACCTGAGCCGAAGGCAGCGGCTTTAACCCACTGAGCCACCCAGGCGCCCAAGTTAATGCATTTTTTAGAAAATAATTTAGCCTTTGAATTATATGTAACTGAAAAATTCAACTCTGATTTTTCTTGAGAAAATGATGCATTCATGTAAGAAATATCAACTGTTTATTAAGTAAAACAAAACAATGCAAAACAAAATTGATCTTTGAAAAAAAGGATTCTGGATACACTACTGATAAATATGATCACTTTAAAAGCACTAGTTTCAAAACTAGGATTTTAACCTTTCCATTGTAACTGTTAGCATAGTGTGTTTCTTGGTTGGTGAGAACATACCTTCAGATATATCCCATCTACATTTGATTATTAAAAACATAGGCTTCAACTTATAGGTTTTCATTTTCATTTTTCCCTGAAATGGCTCATGTTGAATACATTTTAGTATTAAAACACTGCTGCAGTCCTATCACTCTATGTGTCATAATTTGATAGGTTACAGAAATAAACAAGTCAATGAAATAAAGACAATATGACTACTGCCTAGAAGGCAGTGTTCACATTTTGGCATAAAAAATTTATTTCAGTTTTTAAATGCATTATTACCTATTACATACAGCAATGTCTAAAAGTGAAAATTTTTTAAAAGAACTTCCATTGCATTAGAAGTCATTATATAATCTCATGAACAATAAAGGAGTTGATAGAGAAGAAAAGGAAGGGACATTCTTACGTGAAATAGACACAAAAATGGAGTGATATGAGACTTGTACCTGACAGTATTCAGCAGATAGAAGCACAGTGAATTGTCTTCAAAAGCTGGCTACATAACAAAGAACAGTGAGGCCATTAATGTGACCATTTTATATTCAGGTTTACACAGGTGAGATCTCATGAAGTATTCATTGAAAATTAAATGGGAAGAGAATTAGATTACACAACCATTAAGAGGAGAGGTGTTTCCAGAAAATGGCACATACATCCCTTTGGAAGGTAGTTCCCCAAATCAGCATTTATAACAGGAGAAAGTGGTTGGATTTAAAGTGATCAGAGGAAGGTAGAAACATCGATTAGCTTTATCTTTTGTAAGACATTTTTTTTTAAAGAATAAGCACTAAGTATGTAACTTCTAAAACAATAAGGGGAAAACTTACCAATCAAACAAACAAACAAACAAACAAAAACCTGGTAAAAGAAAGTTAAAGGAAACAGAAAATTTCATGATAAATAAAAAGCAGAACATAAGATGGGGATGGGGAAATAATTCAAATAAATAAGTAATCTACATTGCCAGTTAAAAGACTGATATTCTAATATTAACTTTTAAAGCTATAAGCTGTGTAATTTTGTGAAAAAAATAAAAAACACAGAAATATTGAAAATAAAATTTTAGAAAAAATACACCAAGGCAAAAGCAACTTAAAAATGAACTAGTGCCATTATCATATAAAATACACTTTAGGGGAAAATAGTAACAATGTAGCTTTAAAAAAACCATATTAAGGGACACCTGGTTGGCTCAGTCATTTAAGCGACTGACTCTTGTCTTCAGCTCAGGTCATGATCTCAGGATCTTGAGATTGAGCCCTGCTTTGCTTTGTGCTGGAGGTGGAACCGGCTTAAAATTCTGTTTCTGCCCCTCCCCCGTGCATGCTTTTTTTTTTCTCTCTCTCTCTCTCAAATAAATAAATAAATAATATAATAAAATAAAAATACCTTAAATTCACCAAGGTAATCAAAACCTGTACAACCTAGGTGAACATAATAATATATCTTCACATATGTAAAGAAAACTTGACAGAATTGCAGATAGGTATAGGCAAATCCAGCATGATAAAAACCCTCTAACATCCCTACTTCACTGATAAGTAATGTGGATAAAATATGGTTTTGAAAGGCCTGAAAAACTTGATTGACAAATTGGTTTAAAAGACATATATCTATGTTACCTAGTTCTAGCAATTATAGAACCCATATCCTTCTTAAGCATACAAGAAACATTTATGGGAAAATAAAGCAATACCTAGGCTTTAAGACAAATCCGAAAATCTTTCAAAAAATCAATCCTATAGACCATGTTCTTTTATCCTATTATTACTATTTTTTAAATGAAATAAGAAAGAGATCATTGAAATCATAAACAGTCTGTATAAGGACATGACTAATTTGTGGCTGATCTCTGATGTAAAACTATGTTTATCCCCAGGGACTACTAGAAGTCTGTTACTGACCCCTGGCCAAAGCAAAGATAAGATAAAATGTACCAGCTAGTGATTTAAAATATATTGTATAAAGTCCAAAATTCACCTAGAGTCACTCTGTACTAACCTGTCTCTATTGTTCACTGAAAATATACCGACTGATTCTTTGCATCTGGTTTAACCAGTTCCTTGGCTTGGTTTTATGACCAGTGAGGTACAAAAGACTTGCCTTTGTTCTATGGTGTCCTTGAGGCCAAGGCATCTTTGCGTGTATCTTGTTGGTCAACAGTCTGAAGATAAATCATGCTGTGCAACTGAGAAAGGATGCTGGGAGCTGTGCCTGCAAGTTGTTGGACCTCTCTCTGTTTACCTGCCATATGATATCTTTAATAAAAGCCTATGTGAGTACACTCAGTGAAGTCTTACAGCTCCTGTCAATGACCACACCCTGTTACTATAGCACTTGGTACTGTGAGCACAATCATCTAAGCGAGGTTTTAGGGAATCTACCAACTTAGTTCCCACAAATGAGGCTAAGTGAAGGGAAGATGGTGCATTTTTCATGAAAAAAAGGAAATAATAAAAATAAAAAGGATGAAGAAAACCTTTGAACAATTAAACTGGATGGAAATGTTCAGGTAATTCATTAAAAATTGCCCCCAAATGGTGATAGATGGAGTATCTGCTAAAGTTTTAATGGATCAGCATAAGTGAATAGATTATCTGTCTATTCCATCAACCTCTCAAATCAAACTAGAAAAGGACCATATCAGATTATCTCAAATTATCCTGTTTTATGAATATTAATAATCTGATAATGGTCTAAAGAAAAATCTACAGTCCCTGGGACCTGTGCTGATTAAAAACGTGTGAGATCAAGGAAAGAACTATGATTCTGAGAAATATGATAGCCATGGTTTCTTGTGCAAACTCCTGCAGGGAAGTCAAAACCACCCATGTAGGTTTGAGTAAAGTAGCCCAGGGAGATGAAGACACCCCTGCAGGGATTGCTGGACATCGGCGCACAACCTGTCGTCATAATCTAAATACACTGATGAAAAGTTAAAGGTCAGTATAACCAAATTATGGAGATATGATTATGCAACTGTAGAAGGTTCCCAATGAAAGCATGTTTCAAAATAAGAATTTATTAAGAAAAGCTATGAATAGTTGTTGCTTCAGCCTACCAGTGTGCTTATTGAGATATGCAAGAATAAGTAACCAAACCACTGGGGAACAGGACCTCACACAAACCTATTCTTCATCATGTTTTATTTATTTATGTGTTCACTTACTTATTATTATTTTTAAAGATTTTTATTTATTTGCTTTAGAGGGAGAGAGAGAGTAAGGGCAGGGACAGAGAGAGAATCTCAAGCAGACTCCCAGCTGAGCATGGAGTCTGACCAGGGGCTTGATCCCAGGACCCTGAGATCATAACCTGAGCCAAAATCAAGAGTTGGTTGCTCAACCTACTGAGCCACCCAGGCACCACTCCTCATTGTATTTTAAAAAGGTATGTAAGATTCAAAACTTTAGAATTTATTTAAAACAATGTGGAATACATGGAGACATCAAGAAATTTTAGGTTTAATTAAGAATATGTTAGCCATAGATATATTTATACCCAAAAATTCATTCTTTAACAGTACAGTATAGTGTGTGAAAAAGGTTAATGATTACTGGAGATTGATTAGGAATTATAGAGATTTTAATAAACTAGTAGCCCCATTGTATCAATTATGCCCGATAGAGTGTTAACACCTCATGTTGTGCTACTAGTTACAGAAGATTAGTATTCTTTTTTTTATTTCTATTTATTTGTTTGACACAGAGAGAGAGAGAGAGAGAGAGAGAGAGAGAGAGCATGAGCAGGGGGAGTGGCAGGCAAAGAGAGAAGCAGAATCCCAACTGAGCAGGGAGCCCGATGCGGGGCTCAATTCCAAGACACTGGGATCATGACCTGAGACAAAAGTGGATGCTTAACTGACTGAGCCACCCAGGGGCCCCAAAGAAGATTGGTATTCTGTGATCTACATGGCAACTACTTTTTAAAAAATTTCTATTTGGGGGGAAAAATTAAAGATAATGTGCATCCATGGGGGACTGACTCCAGTACACATTTACTGTGCTCCTGCAAGGATACTTAAATTCTTCTATTTGTGATAACCTAGTAAAAATAGACTCAGATTTTATTCAACTGGGAAGTGCATTTTAAAAGCAATTATAGGGGCACCTGGGTAGTTCAGTGGGTTAAAGCCTTTGCCTTCAGCTCAGGTCATGATCTCAGGGTCCTGGGATCGAGGCCCACATCGGGCTCTCTGCTCAGCGGGGAGCCTGCGTCCTCCTCTCTCTCTACCTGCCTCTCTGACTACTTGTGATCTAATCTCTCTTGTGTCAAATAAATAAATAAAATCTTTAAAAAATAAAAACAATTATAATGATAATACAATGTTGATATTCCAATCAGAATATTAATCTAAAACTGAATTTCAAAGTCTGGTTGATCTATGACCACAAGAGAAGTGCATCAAAATGTTTAATAGAATTAATAATGAATTCATCTTTTAAATTCTCATCAAACTACAAGTACAGGGGAATTCTCTTGACCCGATGAAAGCTATGTACTAAAACCTTTGTTTAAAAATCACATGAAAGCATCACACTTTTACAAATTTCAATAAAAGACTGAAAAAAGATTAAAATGACCTCTAAATCGTAATTATTTCACACTGAAATTGAAACTCTAATGGCTAGCCAATTACATATGATAGAAAAACAGAAATATGAGGGAAAATATCTTAAAGGAAGATAAAACATAGTATTTACAGACTCTGATTATGTATAGGAAAATCAAAGATAATCTATAAATTATTAGAGCTAACAAGAACATTCAGCAAACTTATTGTATATAAGACCAACAATTAACAAATAACCAAAAAAGAAATGTCGTAGTAAAAATTACCTATTCACAGTTTCAAAATAAACTAAAACATTTGGGAGGAAATGGTGGGCACATATGTGTAAGTTCTTTATGAAATAAAAGATAATGAAGTATTGAAGAACAAAAGAAACTCTGAATAAACGAAAGTAATAATAAGTTCATGAATGGCAAACATATGGCAAATAAGTCATTTTCCCAAAATTTGTCAGTGCAATACAATTATAGTGAAAAATCTCAAAAAGGATACCTTGTGGATCTCAGAAAAACATCCTAAACTTCATGAAAATGAGACAAAAATAGGTAAGACCATTCTGGGGTGAAGAGTAAAGAATAATAAAAGATCTCTTCTTGTCAGATGTCACAACTTATTATAAATATGATTCAGTATTAGAAAGAAAATACACAAGTGAAACAGAATAGAGGACCTAGAAATAGGCGCAGGTGAATATAAGACTTTGGTAGAGGAAAAGCTACAAAAATCAGCGGGCTAAGGTAAGACTATTAAGTAAATGATGTTAGAATGATTATCCTTGCATAAAGGAATAAAACATCTGGTCCTTATATGAAATAATTCCAGATGGAAATAACTTGGAGAAAATACAAGTTAAAAATATTACAAGAGAGTGTAAGTGTATATCCCATATATAGTAGTGAACGATTTCTTAAATCCAGTACATAAGTAAATCTTATAAATTGAAGTTTGATGTATTTGGTTATATCAAAGCTATGAAATTCTGCATGAATAAGGACACTGTAAAAAACAGTTAAAAGGTAAGCTAGGGCTGACTAGGAAACAATAATGCTAACCTGTAAAAGATAAATGATTTTTATCTATTAGCATTTCTGAATTCAGTAAGAAAAACATAAATCCCAATAGGAAGAAAATGAGATCTGTGAAAAGCAATTCACTGAAGACAAATCCAAGAGTCCAGTAAAAATATAGAATACTCAGTAAACAAACTGAGGGTTGCTGGAGGGGAAGGGGATGGGAGGGATGGGGTGGCTGGGTGATGGACATTGGGGAGGGTATGTGCTATGGCGAGTGCTGTGAATTGTGTAAGACTGATGATTCACAGACCTGTACCCCTGAAACAAATAAAACATTATATGTTAATTAAAAATATTAGAATATACCTCAAACATTTTTTAACTAGTCTGAGAAGCAAAGAAAATATTTCATATTTATATTGCTAAATTTTTTAAAAATTTGATAGTATCACATATTGGAAAGGGTGTAGGGAAAATTGTCATATGTATTCATGAGAGTATAAAATGTCACAGTAACTTGTGAAAAATTTGGCAATAACCCATTGTAAATTAATTATATTTCTTTCAAGCCAACCATTCTATTCTACATATAAACTATTTTAAAAATTGGTGCACAAGTGCACTAAAATATATGTACAAAGATTTCCATTTTGTTTTTTTTTTTGTAATAGGAAATAACTTGAAATAATTTTATATGTCCATCAAGAAGCTCACAGGTAGATAAAATGTCTTATATACTCTGTGGTGGAATACTACATCTATAAGAAAAAGAATGAACTACATATATTGATATAATAGAAGGGAAAATGATGAAAAAAGGAAATTGCAATATTGTGCTCAATATTTAAATGAAACTCACATAAAGTTAATATATGTTACACTCAAACACATACATACAAAAATCAAGACAGATGCTGGAGAGTTACACAATGTGTGTAACATTGCTTCTAGTATGATAAGGTACAAGAGTATAGGATGTGGAAGAGGGACAGATAACTTCAGATTTATTTATAGTGTTTTATTTTGTTAAAATAGGCTTAGAACAAATATGATAAAATGTGGCAAATACAGAATAACAAAAAGAAGAAATAAATATTACTCAACATTTCACCACCAAAACAGCACCAAGTACCACCAAGGCAATTGAAATTTAGTGAACATCATTTCAGAGTTTTGTTTTTGTTCTTGTTTTTACTTTTTTTAATCAGAAAAGAAAAGGAAAATAGACTTCAAACTCTTGAGATTATAGTTTGAATGAGTTTATAAGTAAAGAAAGAACTTGCAGAAGAAAATATTTAAAATATACCTTATTATTGTGATTCTGAATCTCTTTTCTATCAAAATCACCTCACTACTTACCTTTTTCTATACAATTCATTTTCTAGGCCAACAAAGTTTTATAGATTAGAGCACATTTATTACTGTGTCATACCATTTCATTTTTTTTCTTCTACCAATGATCCAAAATACTAGTTTTTCTCACAATATATCTGAGAAGATCCTACCTTAAATGTTTTTAGTATTTTGTTTTAAGAATTGAAAAGAGAAATAGATTTTTTAGCTTCTTTGTTTAGAGTATTTGTTTAATTCAGTTTAAGTCTCACTGTTTAATGATAAGTTGATATCTTTCATGTTTGTAGAACGTGGTTTCTAACACACCCATGTATTGACTATTTCAACCATGTGGTAGTGAATGAGACCTAATTGCAAACTGCTGGCAGCAAATAAATTGTAAGATTGATTTTTCTTATAAAAGAATAAACCATTTTGAACTTTTGAATCTACAAAAGTATGGTTATGGAAAAACAGCAGGCATTATATGGATCCAAGCAGAGTTTATGAAAGATGAGTGAGGAGAGTTTGTTCTGTTTTCACACTCAGAAATCCTCACTATAATATCCTATAAAGAGGAAAAGAGATCAGTTTACTTTGATAGCACAAAATGGTTTTAATCTGCTACATTAAAAACAAACAAACAAAAAACCCCAAAACTTCTTTAAGGCCAAACTGATTGGAATGCACCACACTGGCTTGCTGTGCTTTCCAGATATGAGTTACTCATAATTAATGTGTTGGTGAAGAAAATACTTTCATATATGATCCTAATGTTTCTTTGAAAATAATCATCTGAAAATAAAGGTATTTCATCTGCTGGCATTCATCTTAACATATTTTTTGTTGTTTCTCTTGCTGTTGTTTCCTGAAAAACACCATATTTTGTTTCTTAGAAGTCATCTGAATGATTTTTCTACTTTGAGGTATTTTGGTCTTCAAGAAAGTTTCAATGAGTATTCTTAATTTCATAGCTGGGTAATAATTACTTCTTCAATCAGTTTATTTAATATTAGTGCCATATTATTTGATATTTTCATGTCTATGCAGAAATAAGTAAAATTTTGGAAAATATAAGCATAAACATAAGTAGGTAAAAATCAAACACCATTTCACATCACTGCATTTAGGGTCTACATTATAGACAGGAAATAATTTCTGCAGAGAATAGTTCACAGAACATTTTACACTAGCACTTATCCAGGGAACTTTCTAGAAGCCTATCTATTTGTGAAAAATAAAAATTAATCTCTTATGCAGAGACTGTATCAATTCATCATTTAGAAAATATTTGCAAATCTATGATATCGCATTTGTTGTGCTTTGCATTATTAAAAAATATAAAAGATATGATTTCTGGCCTTGAGGTCTAAATGTTTTCCTTCTTTCCTTTTCTCTTCTTTTCTTTTCTCTTCTCTTCTTTTCTTTTTTCTATAAAGGAAGTTTTTCACTACAGAGACAATGAGCAGGAAACACATGTAACGAAAAAAACTAAAAAGAAGCAGCGTGGCACAAATAAATACAATATGAATTTAGTGGGGTCAAAATTGTGGGCTAATTATGGACAATTGCATCTTAAACTTGTTTTTGTAATAAAGATAAGGTTGGGGTTAGTCAAGAGGTGGTGCTCAGAAAGACGAGGATATGGAAATGTTATGGAAAACTTTTATCCTCCAGTAAGTCCTGAATTAGAACAGTATCAGAAATTTGAAACACAGGTTAAAGAAATGGACAAAGCAAAACAAAACAAAACAAATACTAACAAAAAAAAGTGAAAATATTTATAGAAGTCTTAAACTGAAGAGTTACAAGAAAGTTGTGTATGTGTGCCGAAGGAGTGATCAGAGGACCGGAAAAGAAGTGGAGGCCTCAGTATTAAACACATGAGATGTGTGACTGAATGTAAGGCAATAAAGAGAAAGGTGTTTCCAGCAAGTAGCAAACTAAAGGCTTTTAAACTAAAGGCTTTGAACCAGTAATCAAAAACTTCACAACAAAGACCACAACCAGACAGCTTCACTGGTGAATTCTATCAAACATAAATACCGATCCTTCTCAAACTCTTCTTCCAAAAAAATAGAAGAGGAGGAGACTCTTCCAAACTTAGTTCATGAGGGCAGCATTACCCTGATATCAAAACCAGACTAAGACAAGAAAAGAAAATCACACGCCAATATCCCTGGTGAGCATAGGTGCAAAAATTCTCAATAAAATATTAACAAATCAAATTCAACAATACATTAAAAGGGTCATACACCATACTCAAGTGGGATTTATTCCAAGGCTGCAAGAATGCTTCGATTTCTTCCAATCAGTCAACATGTTACTCCATGTTAACAAAATGAAGGTAATATGATCATCTCAACAGATGCAGAAAAAGCATTTGACAAAATTCAGCATCTATTTATGATAAAAACTCAACAAAGCAGGTACAGAGAGAGCATAGTTCAACATAACAAAGGCCATAAATGACAAGCCCATGGTTAATATCATACTCAATGATTAAAAACCGAAGTCTTTTTTTCTAAGATCAGAAATAAGGATGCTCATTCTCATCACTTTTATTCAACAAAGTATTTTCCAGTACTATGAAGTCCTAGCCAGAGCAAACAGACAAGAAGAAAACAAGCAAACAAACAAAAAACCCAAATGCTTAGAAAGGAAAAAGTAAAACTATCACTGTTTACAGATGACATGTTATACATAAATATCCTAAAGATTCCATCAAAAATGTTAGAGCTAATAAATTCAGGGAAGTTGCAGGATACAAAATCAATACACAAAAATCTGTGACATTTCTATACACTAATTATGAAATATAAGAAAGAAATTAAGAAATAAATCCCATTTGCAATTGTATCAAAAAGAATAAAATATCTGGGAATAAATTAAATCAAGGATGTAAAAGATTTGTATATTGAAACCACAAGAAATTAATGCAAGATAGTGAAAAAGGCATAAATACATAGAAAGATATCCCATGTTCACTCTTCATATCCATTTTCATTCTTCTGCATGTGGTGTCCAATTTTTCCAACCCCACTTGTTGAAGAGACTATCTTTTTTCCATTGGACATTCTTTCCTGCTTTGTTGAAGATCAGTTGACCATAGAGGTGAGGATCCATTTCTGGGCTCTCTAATCTGTCCCATTGATCTATGTGTCTGTTTTTGTGCCAGTACCATACTGTCTTGATGATTACAGCTTTGTAATAGAGCTTGAAGTCTGGAATTGTGATGCCACCAACTTTGGTTTTCTTTTTCAACATTCCTCTGGCTATTCGGGGTCTTTTTTGGTTCCGTGTAAATTTTAGGATTATTTGTTCCATTTCTTTGAAAAAAATTGATGGTATTTTGATAGGGATTGCATTAATTGTATAGATTGCTTTACACAGCGTAAACATTTTCGCAATAGTCCTTCCAATCCATTAGCATGGAACGTTTTTCCATTTCTTTGTGTCTTCCTCCAATGACACTTTTCATAGAAACAGAACAAACAGTCCTGAACTAATTTGTGACAAAGGAGCCATGAATAAACAATGAGAAAAGGACAGTCTCTTTAGCAACTGCTATTGGGAAAATCAGACAACAACACAGAAAACAACGAAACTGGCCCACTGTCTTACACCATATAGAAAAATTAACTCAGGAGACGCCTGGGTGGCTCAGTTGTTAAGCGTCTGCCTTCAGCTCAGGTCATGATCCCAGGGTCCTGGGATGGAGCCTGGCATTGGGCTCCCTGCTCAGTGGGAAGCCTGCTTCTTCCTTTCCCACTCCCCCTGCTTGTGTTCCCTCTCTATGTCTCTCTCTCTCTCTCTCTCTCTGTCAAAAATAAATAAATAAAAGAAAAAAAAAGAAAAAGAAAAATTAACTCAAAATAGCTTAAAGACTTGAACATAAACATGACATCAAGCTCTGAGAAGAAAACATGAACAGTAAGCTCCTTGACATGACTTTTGAATCTGACACCAAAAGCCAAAGAAAAGCAAAATTAAAGAAGTGGGACTACACACTGCAAAGCTCTGCAAAGCAAAGGAAACCATCAATAAAACGAAAAGGCAACCTACCGAATGGAAGAAAAATATTTGCACATCGTATATCTGATAAGAAGCTAATATCCAAAATATATAAAGAACTCACACAGTTCAATAGCAAAAAAAAAAAATCTGATTAAAAAATGGGCAGGAGATCTGAATACACATTTTTTCAAAGAAGACATACAAATAGTCAACAGGTACATGAAAAGATGCTCTACATCATTAATCATGCAAATCAAAACCGCAATGAGCTCTCAGTTCACACTTGTTAGAATGGCTATTATCAAAGACTAGAAATTACAAGTGTTGACAAGGATGTGGAGAAAAGGGAATCCTTGTACACTATTGGTGTGGGAATGTAAATTGTTAGAACTATTATGGAAAACAGTATGGAGGGCCCTGAAAAAAATTAAAAACAGAACTACCATATGATCCAGCAATCCCACTTCTGGATATTTGTGTGACAAAAATAAAAACACTTACTCAAAAAGATACATGCACCTCATATTCATTGGAGCATTATTTATCATAGCAAAGATATGGAAAAAACCATAGTGTCATCACTGAATGAATGGATAAAGAAATCATGGCATATATGTACAGTGGAATATTATTTAGACACATAAAAGAATAAAATCTTACCATTTGCATCAATATAGATGGACCTTGAGGAAGCTATGTGAAGTAAGTTGGACAGAGAAAGATAAAGTGCTCTGTGATCTCTGTTATTTGTGAACTCTAAAAATAAATAAATAAACAAAAACCAAGCTCACAAATTCATAGAACAGACTGGTGGTTGCCAGCGACATGGGTTGGGGGGGATGTAGAAAAATGTGTAAATTGTTTTTTTGTAATTTTTTTTTAGTTTAAATAAATCGATTAGATAGACAGATGATAGATAGATAGATAGATAGATAGATAGATAGATAGATAGATAGATAGAAAGACTGTAGCAGTGTTCCAAAAGTGGACAAAATATCTGCCTCAGACTGTCTTTTACACAAAGTGAGGGCCCTAATTGGGATGGACTACAATTCTAAAAAATAGGACAAGGAAATTTGGGTCAGTGCACTAAAGAAACTTGAGATCCTAAATTCCCCTGGGCCTACAGAAGTGACCTAAAACAAACAAACAGACAAACAAAGAAACAGGCTTTCAACAGAAGAAAAATTTGTTACTGACCAAGGCAAAGAAATTGTAGGTATACAGTTAGGAGCTCCTTTGGTTACAACCTCTGATCTAGGTTCTTTAAGGAAAGTTGAATAAATTTAATTCCATTAATGTGAAGGTACTCCTTGGCAGATTGGTATGGCAATGTCTTAAAGGATGGATTCAAGGGGAAAGAAACTTTGTTTTAAAATAATCTTCTGTTGGGGCTCCTTGGTGGCTCAGTCAATTAGGCGTCTGCCTTTGGCTCAGGTCAAGATCCTGGGGTCCTGGAATCAAGCCTGGCCTTGGGCTCTCTGCGAACAGGGATCCTGCTTCTTCCTTTTCTCCCTGCTTGTGCTCTTTCTCATTTTCTCTCTCTCTCTCAAATAAATAAAATCTTAAAAAAATAAAATAAAATAATAAAAATTAAAATAATCTTATGCTGTAATCTAGATATGAGGCACTCATAAATAAATAGGACAATAGCACGTTCAAATAAACTGATGCAGCTTTATTTCTTACTTAATCAAGTTTATCAAGTATTTGAGAATAATATTTGGAAGTCATCTGACAGAACTCTAAATTGGTAACCAATTAAGATGAGAAAATCCAGTGTTTCCCTCTTTTGCTTACAATTTTTACCTTCTTCTTTTATTCCTCATTGTGATTACTCAAGGTTTTTGTTGTTTTGGGGTCATTCAGTCCTGCAGGCAACAATTCTGTCCAATTATTTTGCTTTCTGCTGTTGAAATTACCTCTTTTGCAGTAATGATGCTTACCTGAGATGTGAAACACCCAGATGCTGCAATGATGAACATCATTTAAGTACCTGAATAAACAAACTTATCTTAGGGCTATCAATTTTTCTTTTTGAAGCTCCCTGAAACATTTCTTAATGTATTACCCTTTGTTAACAACTTCCTCATGTTTCTAATTAATTGCGTCCCCTTCTGGGCCAAGAAGTATGCTAACTAAGTATTTCTGGGGTTGGGGAAGGAAGCATAGAGAATTTTCCTGCAACTTTATTTTCTAGATGTCAGGAAGAAAAGAAAGTAAACACCATGCCCTATGTGCTTTTCGTGTAAGGTAAATATTGATATTGACTACTCGCAACAGGGTGGCTCAGTTGGTTAAGTGTCTGTCTTTAGCTTAGGTCATGATCCGGGTGGTTCTGGGGCTGAGACCTGTGTTAGGCTCCCTGCTCAGTTGTACTCTCTGTCTCGCTCACTCTCTCTCAAATAAATAAGTGAAATCTAAGTAATAATAATAATAATAATCACAACAGAAAATAGTTTCTGGGTTTTCCATTATTTTTACACTGATCATATAAATTTCATTCACTTCTGTATCATTTTAAAAATAAGTTCTTATTCCAGGGGCACCTGGGTGGCTCAGTCGGTTAAGTGTCTGCTTTCAGCTTGGCTTGGGTCATGATCCCGGGGTCCTGGGATCGAGCCCCGCATCAGGCTCCTTGCACAGCCGGGAACCTGCATCTCCGTTGCCTGCTGTTCCCCCTGCTTGTGCTTGCTCTCTGTCTCTCTCTCTCTCTCGCTCACTCGCTCACTCTCTCTGTGTCAAATAAATAAATAAAATTCTTAAAAAATATAAGTTCTTATTCCAGACTCTTCATCTTCAGCCTTTAGCATCTGTCGCCATGATCAGCTTATGAACTGACTATGACTACTAGCTGATAAATGGTTACGGCAGTTGGAATCAACCTAGAGTCTCCCATTTCTCTCACTCAATCTGTCCCTTTTTAGCTGTTGGAAACCCTCATTTTCTTTCCTGACTCAGTAGCCATCATGACATGAGCCTTCCTCCAGATTCAAAGACATCAATATCAGACAAGTGTGGTATCAACCATGAGTTTATTAAATTAATACATATATGTTCACCAATATTATTGCACTGGGGAGACAGCAAACTAAAACCAGGCTTGCTGCCCTCAGACTGATTCCATTTTGCCTTAGACTAAACCTTTATCAAAGACCTGAAGCAACCATATGAATTGTTTGAAGGAATGGTCTTTCTCACCTTCATCCATGAGGCAATATAGCTTTGGTGGCATTTTTGGAAAGAGAGACTCAGGAGATTGAGTAATGTTATTTGCTAATATTATGTAGCTGAAAAATATTACACCATCATTACCAGCCTCTACTGAATTTGTTCTTATGTGTGCTGCAGTTTATTTGTAAATTCTTTTATATGTAAATTATTGTCTATTATTTTAATGTAAATTTATTTTTAAAGTTGTGATAAAATACACATAACATAAAATTTACCATCATAACCATAAAATTTAAGTGCACAACTCAGTGGCATTAGATACATTCATTTTTTTTGATCCTGTCACCATAATCCATCTCTTATCTGGCAAAACTCTGTACTTTTTAAACAATAACCCACACCCACACCCACACCCAGCTTCTAGCAACCACAATTCAACTTTTTGTTTCTATGCATCTGACTCCTCTAGGTACCTCATCTAAGTGAAATCATCAAGTATTTGTCTTTTTGTGACTGCTTTATTTCACTTAGCTTAATGTCCTGAAGATTCATCCATGTTGTAGCAGGTGTCAGAATTTACTTTTTAAGGATGAGTAATATTCCATTACATGTGTATAGTGCATTTTGCTTATCCATTCATCTGTTGATGGACACGTGGGTCGCTTCCACCTTTTGGCTACTACAAAAAATCTTGTTATTCATTTGCATGTATTTATTATAAATTTCTTACTTCTATAAAGAATTTTGCATATTAGACTTGAAGCAATACTTCAGTAAAATCATCCCATCACAAAGAAAAATGATTATAAAGTATTTTTTTGGTTGTTGATTTTGATACTTGGACAACATAAGAAATACCAGAATTAATAGGAACTGGAATCAGAAGTAGAGTGAGACAGTTTGCTGGGTGGACACTTGGGAGATAGATGAACATTAGGATAGATGGATAAGCAAAGGCAAAATCCTCGAAGTAGGTTAGAAGGACTAAGAAAAAATCCTCATTAATAGTAATAGTTCCCAATTTCTTAAGTAATAGTTATTATGAAAATTTACTTCAACACCTAAATGGAAAAGAGGCAAAAAAGATGTTTACATGTCCAGAAAAAAGAAATATGGGACATTTTTCAGAATCAGCATGTACAAAATGTCTGGAGAATACTGAAACACACCTTATTGTGAACAGCAAAAACATGGGCCAATTATCAAAAATACCAAGTACCTGCAAAAAATAAACTTGGAAAATAAGAAAAAATGGACAGAATGAGGAGAAAAGTGAAGTTCACAAATGTAACCTACAAAAAATTTGGGAAACGAATGCCTCATGAGAGAATCAAAAGCCAATAAAAAGTGTTTCCTTGATGCAGAACTCCATGTAGGGTAGCATCACTGGGATCTTTGGGTGATTTCAGAAAAAAATGTGATGCCTGATAGGCTGAATTAGAGCTTCGCCTTAGACTTTAATTAGGAAGGCATGCGGGAGAGTCCCCAAACCAGATTGTTCCAGGAAATGAGCAGGTTAGGTATACAAGATCAAATAGTGGTCAGTACTCAGAATGCTTTCACAAAATTGACAAAGTAAATGTGGGTTAATCACCAAGAACAGATGGCATCTCCCAGGGGGTTTTACCGAACTCTAGGGTAAAACTGAGGAACAGCTGGCCATGTGCAGCCAATCATTTCAAAGAAACAATGTGCCAGAAGATGACTTTTTTTATTCCTTTCTGTAAGTGCCTGAAATTCCTGACATTGTCAGTTGTCTGCTTAGATGCACACTATGCTGTGAGAACATGATAGCAATCATTGAACTCCTTGTATCACATCATGAGAATGACAAAGAAGCTTCTATAGAGAGAGGGCCCCATATCTTTTCTGAAATTCCGACGGTCAGTGAATGTCCAGAAATACCAAATTCCAGGTGACTAAATATATCTGTAAATTTGCATCACAGAAGACTCATATTAATAAATTCTGCTTATTTTTCTCTGAAGAACTCAAAACAGTGAACAGCTTTGTCACTTTCAATCTCCCAGCAAGAGCTGTGGGCTGGACAGGAGCAGGGAGAGAGGCTGGGCTGGTTGGTATGTCCGCCCTGACATTGTTATGGTCTACTACTGTCTTTACTCTGCTTGCAGATGGACATGCCAGCATTTTCCACAGGACACCACAAAGTACTCCGTGCAGCAGTGACCCACTAACGCTCCTCACCTGGGCAAAAACCAAAAGTCATTTTACTTTCAGCCATAGCCAAACATTTATAAATATAACAAAAAATAAAACTTTAGTAATTGAGCAATTTCAATTCAGCATTCATCTGCTTAGAAATTATTGCTTGCAGTGAGTCAACAACCAAATCTAATAAGTAAATGAAATTGGGAGACATTAATGAACACAAAGGAAGTGTTAGCTGTAGAGGAAATAGTGAAAACTATGATTTGCCACAGTATTCATTTCAGCCAGGTAAATAACTGCTTATTATACTCTCCCTAAGGGATCAATTAAAAATGAGTCTCAGGTGATGGAATGTATTTTCAGCAAGGGAGACAGACTCATTTTACTATTGTTCCTATTTTGTTTGCACATATTCACCATTAATTATCATAATGTTTTTCAACATTATATACATTAAGTAAAATATGTGACCCAACGCAGAACAAACACACATACCAACTACATGCGTATACACACATACCACCACCACACCTGTATACTTTATAGCTTTGTAGAGCAGACCTCCAGGTGAATTTTTGCCTTGGATCTATTGTTGACATGATGTGCAGCTTTAGGCAAATTACTTTAATGCATGAATTTTAGAAGTTTTTGGAAGCAGTGAAGATAATTTGCCTAAAATCAACGTCACAGATTCAGTTATTAAATTGCATTTGCATACTGAAATTTATGCTTCAAATGGATATAAACTGATTTGGGCTTACATAGTATACAGTTAACTTGGTTATCTGGGAGAAAAGTCTAGACTATCTTTCTCTCTGTAGACTTGATAACAGACTCCGCCCCATTGCCCTATTTCTATTCACCCCTGTCTTCTGCCTTTGTGTTTTGAAGTTCATACTCATTTCTGTTCAATCGCTATTTGTTATAGCCTACTGAAACGCAAAATCCCACTCTACTTCCTGATTAGAATGTTCATTTTCACCTCCCTCCTGCCATCCTTCTCAGTGACTTCTGCACTCACGTAGAAAATTTGTTACACCCCACTAAATTATGATACATATTTGACTTTGTTGCCAGAAGGCACCATTTTAATGTCTAATTTTCAGGGATTATTTATTGTATTTGGCATCTGCCCTACTTTCCACACCTAGCAAATATGCTTTGCACTCTCTGGAGCATTCTGCATCTCAAAATTACACCCTTTTCTTTGATTGTGACCCTTTTGGTCACATAAGATTTTCCTCTCAACCTTAGTGCTCTATAAATAGTTGCTTTAGTAGTGCTGTAAATAGTACATGAGACTCATTCCTTCCTCTAACCTTTGCTAGATTGAGAATTCCTCTTTTGTCAGAGACTGTATTAGTCATCTGTGTTGTGCCTTCACAGCCAGCATGGTGCTTTGATCTTGATAGATACTCAGTAAACTTGTGGAGTTCAACTGAATTAAAGAATGTTGAGAATTATAGAAGGAACTTCTATTTCCAATGGTAAATGCATACATTTTTCAGGCAGAGTGGCAGGCAGACGTGGAGGGAGAAGCAGGCTCCCTGCTGAGCAAGGAGCCCGATGTGGGCCTCGATCCCAGGACCCTGGAATCATGACCTGAGCCAAAGGCAGTTGCTTAACCAACTGAGCCATCCAGGCATCCCAATTTCACTCTTTTTTATGGCTGAACAATATTTCATTATATACATATACCACATCTTCTTTATCCATTCTTCTACTGATGGACAGTTAGGTTGCTTCCATAATTGGGCTATTGTAAATAATGCTGCAGTAAACATAGGAGTGCACCAAAAATAATAAAACACCTAGGAATAAACTTAAAACAAAGAGATGAAAGATCTGTATTATGAAAACTATAAAACATTAATGAAAGAAATTGAAGGTGATACCAACAAATGGAAAGATACTCCATACTCAAAGCCTAGGAAATCAAATAATGTTAAAATGTCCATACTATCCAAAACAATCTATGGATTTAATGCAATACCTATAAAAATGCCAACAGCATTTTTCACAGAGCTAGAACAATCAATCCTAAAATTTGTATGAACTACAAATAACTCCTAAATGAACTCCTAAATAACCAAAGCAATCTTGAAAAAGGAATATTTCTGTTAAAAAAAAGTTTTAAAATGACATTAGAGACATATCCAAGAAACCACCAGCCAAAAGCTGGTCTAGAAGAAACCTGCTACACATCTATATGTCCTTCCTCTTATTGAGACTTGGAGAAACTGTAAGTTCAGAGCCAGCAAATACAAAGAGCAATGGTGGCCTTGGGAGCAACCAAAAAAGCAAAGAGCAAAAATAAATAAAAACATTATTATAATTATAGTGTATATGTAATTTTAATATGTAAAAGAAGCCTGAAAATGTTTATTTTTTCACTAACTAAAAAAAACCATAAGACTTTTTACTGGATTTAAATTGAAAGAATTTTCTATCTTTAATGCATAGTTTTTATTTTTCTTGCCCTTTTTTTTAAACAATCCCTATGTATTTGGCAGACACAGTTTCCTAATACCTTTACTGACTTCTTTCCTGCTAATAAAATCCAATGATCAATGGTGTTGGTCTTAACTAATATAATCTCTCCCATTCCCTAACTTCTAACCCTCTCCAGAAGGTAGCATTTGGCCATATAGTTCAGCCCTGGCCAATGGAGAACACTCAGAAGTTGCCTGGTAAATTCTGATATAGGGACAGATGTTCCAGCACAGCCTGCTTGCCCTCGGTCCTGCTTTGAATGTGGGCATGATGTCTGGGGCTATAGCAACAATTTTCATACATGAGGAAATAAGTATGAGTATAAAGGAATATAACTGTCAGCGATGGGGAAATTTCAAAAGATTTAGGATTGCTGATGACACTGTTTGCCTCTGGAGTGACTGGTTGTGCCATATCTCCATTAAGACTTCTGGTTAGGTGAAAAAATTCAGCACCCATTTGTTTCAGGGAGAGTTTTTCCAGTTAACTGCTGAGTGTATTACTAGTTAATCATTTCATTGTTTTTGAGACAAAAATACCACATGTTCCAGTTCCTCTGTTTTAAAGTTTAATTGGACATACTAGACCACCATAAATTGAAAAGTGCCTACAGAGATACACAAACATATAAAATGAAATAATATGGAATAAACTAGACCTAGCACAGACCAAGATGGGTTGATAATTTTCATGTCAATTGACAATGAACCACTTACTATTCAAAATCTTAAAATTAACATTACCTTATTAACAAGATTTTGTCAGATTCCTGTCAAGTGCAGTCAACTGAAATCATTTAGCAGCACTCCACCAAGTCACCAAAATATTCCCAAATTGTAAAAGATATCAGATTTGTATCTAGTTAGCCATGAGAGGAGATTCTGTGATATTAAGATCCTAGACCTTCCAAATGTACACAGTGCCTAAGTAAATTGGCACTGTTGTCATGTAAACCACATCATGTTTTGTGACTCAGGGTCTGCTTCTTTGTTTCTGACAAATGTAGGCACTATCAAAAAAGCTGTCAGTTCTCTTAGATGTGTAATTTTATAAGGCGCTAATTTTTTCACACTGCCTAATGAGATTTTGCTAGCAAATAAATGCCAAAAACATATGGGGATAATGTTCATTAGATCCAAGGGAACTGTTATCTTTAGAACTGTCAAAGTTGAAGTCTTAAAGGGATAAAACTTACTTTTTTTTCAAATTAATTGCTTTTGTCTACTGTTCAACACATATGTTAGGGCTAAAGAGAGAATTTGTGCTAACATCTACAACTGTTTGACAATTCATTAAACAGCATCATGTTTATACTTTTTTAGAAAACTAAAATCTTGCTTGTTCTATTTGGACCACCTGACTTTATTACTGGTAAAGTTTTATATCAGGAAAATATAACACATCCCAAATTCTTTTCTTTCTTGAGGTCTATAACATACATTGGACTTACAAGTATTATTTTTAGTTTAATGTATTTTTATGTAGAAACTATCTCCCCAAATTGATTGTAGACCCCATAAGAGAGATTATATGTTAATTTCATTTTAAGTAAGAACATGTAATTGCTCTGCCACATCCCGAAAGAGTTCAATGTATATATCTTGTGGTTGATGTGATAATTATGCTCATTTAATGATAATTAGGGTAAGAATAATTTGCCTGCATTCTAAAAGTATTTATGAATTGCAAACACCTATCTTTTGGTTGGGAATTTGCTTCCATTCAATATATTTGAGGTCATCACAGAATGAGAAACTCAGAAATTGGCTCATGAGTAAGTGCCTAAGTAAGTACATTAACCCTTGCATACCCTCACAGAAGCATGCCTAAATGAGCAGTAGCCTGATTGAGAAGAGCGTTGGTTGTAGTGTCTTAGCAATTATCAGAAGAGAGTCTGATTGGTGGAAAGACATCATCAAGAAGGAAACAACTTCCCTAAATGTAAATCTACAATGACTCTCTTTTTCCCCAAAGACCAGAATGTGTACAGCATGCAATCAGACATGTAAGCTTGTTCGGCCCTGAATCACAAGGCGTATTTCACAGCCTTCAACACTCTGACAATGAAGATCTTGTTAGGTCCTTTGAAACACCCAACTTGGAAACTTTCTCAAGTTATTTTTGTAATGCTGTGTCCCCATCCAACTGTTCTTAAAGGTGTAGAGATTTCCCTGCTATCCAAAAGTAAAGCTTTTCCATGGAAACTTTCATAAGCCAAGATAGTGTAAAGTGAAGAAGCAACTACTATTAGTTTATGTGGAAACCTTTTTGAGCAGTCCCAGACCTCCCAAAATAACCTCTTTTAGGCCTTTCCTAATACCTTAGATCACATTTTGTTAGAGGGATGCACAAAGTAAATGGAAATAAAGCACAGATGCTCACAGACACAGTTCAAAACTATGAGGATTGAGTGAAGTGCTGAGGCCAGTTCCTAGACAAAGAGCTTCTTGGGGCAACTCTTACTGCTAGGAGTGCCTGCCTTTATAAGGGCTCCCTGCAAAACAAAGACTGAATGACTATTTTCACCTTTTCCATAAAAATAGAAATCCTCTTTGGATCTCTTTCTGTTAATGAAAACAGATACTAATGTAGGCCTTTCACAAAAGCAAGGTGGAATAATGTGAACTTTTGAAAACGGAGGGATACTTATATGGCAATTCCGGTATGTGCCAGAGAGATTACCTGCAGCCAAAGGTAAACCATAACCAATACTGAACACTTAGTTTATGGGCATAAGGGTATCTTGCTCCTGGAATATTCGTTCCCATCATTCCTATCATCTATGTAAATAAGACCCAGTCCTCCCTGGGTATGTGAAATAAATCCCCCATCCCTGGGATGTAACTCTGCAAGTCTAAAGTTTAATCTGTCAGAGCTGGATTTGTGTTTGCATCTCCTGGCTCCTCTCTTCACTATGTGTTCTTGGACAGATTATTTCACCTCTTTGGTCAGGCTCCTATTTGCAAAAGAGAGCCAAAAAGACAATATAATTAAATGAGATAGGGTACACAGCCTTAGGAGAGTATCTTGCATTCTTTTGTCTCCCAAGGCATAGAAGAAGAGAAACTAGTTCTTTTCCCACATTTACTGAATATAATGAAAAATGGGATTGTACTTCCTATCAGTTATAGGCATGATCTGGTCTTCAGATCGACACAGTATCAGAACTTGCAGAGTTAAAATCCAGTGAACTTTCAGCAAATGCACGACATTATAGTCACATTTCTTTCCTTCTCTAACATGCTGATCATGAATCTACCTCTTGGTTAATGTTTTGCTTTGCCTATAACCTCTCAATCAAAAATGCAAAGGCATTTTTGTGATTATCCATTTATTTACAAGGATAGATTGTCATTTCCTTTTATCTATACTAAATCAAATAAGCAAAATCTTGTCTTTTGGTAACATGTAAACTTCCTTAAAAATTTTGAAAATAAGATCTTTCAAGACTTAACATGCATTCTCTCACTAGGACTGTTTTCCACCTTAATTATTAATATGACTGTAAAATAAGCCAAAATATTGTAATCATATATTTAGGGTTACCAGTTATTTTCCACTCAAAATATGAAAGTTTGACTTTTCTTTTTTTTTTTTTTTAAA